>SJXQ01005682.1:235867-318818 GCA_006408695.1 Aepyceros melampus
TCTAAAGGTAAAATAATAAAAAACAAAAAGGGTCAAATCATGTTGGAACAGTTTACTACATGTCCCCTCAGAAATCCATGAGGTGGTGTTTTTCTTTTTAAGTGAGGATCAAATTACCATTTCTGAGACTTTAGTGACACGAGAACCTTTAGAAACTAGCCCTGCATAAAAGACTGGTGCTGCTACACAGCCATCATCTTTCTTCTCAACTCTGCTCAACCACGCTTCTTCAGGAACCCCTCATAGTCTGTGAAGAATGTGTTTTATCAGAGCTAACCCATGTTAATGTGGGAGACTGATCAGGTGACTATTTGGGGATATTTTAGATGCTCCAAAATTTTACTATTATATCGAATTCTAGAATTGTGAACATCAATATTTGACTTATTTTCCTAGACTATTTAGAAAGGGGGAAATACTAATTTTAAACCTAAAGTGTAAACATGATATATACATATATACACATGGGTATCCATATTTTATATCTGAATATATATCTATATCTATATATATTAAAAAATCTGATTAAAATATTGGTTTCACCCAAAAGTTCATTCGAGTTTTTCCTAAGATGTTGTGGGAAAAACCTGAACAAACGTTTTGGCCAACCCAGTCTTTCTTGAAAAAGCAAAATTATTAAGAATCTTCTGTTGGCCCCTAGGTGAATCTTTCCTGGGGACAATTTCAATATTAACACTTCCTCACAAGGAGATAATATACACATCAAAATGCTAAACTGATAAGTCATCATTGTTTACATTTCTCCTGGCCCTTTGTCCATCTACTCTTTAAAATGTTGTATAATTTAATGATGTGAAGCCCAGCTAATCAACTCTCAGACCACCCAGTACACTGCTCATTCCGGTTTCTCTCAAGAATTACATGTCAGCATCCTTTCAGGAAAAGGATATGGCTATCTATCTATGGTAGAGTTACCTCTAATAATAGCCCTAGTATTTTAGTGATTCCTATTTCATAAGGTGTAACAATTATACTATTTTAAAATCCCTAACTGCAAAATAGTTTTCCTGAGATACTGTAATATGAGGAAAAGATGCTTGTCGAGCTATCTTGAAGGAGAAGGGCAGGAGACAATGAGAGCCTTCTGACTTGCAGGCTGTCATGATGATTTCTCTAACTCTGTTCAGATATCCATTCATGTTACAGAGAGAATGTCAACTCAGTAATTCAAACTTCCCATTGTTGCTAAAGTATACTGCAGCCCCTACAGCTGGACCACAAGAAGAGAGGATAAGTCTGACTTAAGGTCACATCCTTTTCTCCCACTGAAAAGTATTTATACAGAGGATAAAGAATGTGCTCACGTATGTGTGCCTCAATTTCAATTATCTCGTGGTTCCTCCAGCTGCCTCGTAAGAACAGAGGACATCTGTGTGCCTGGCTGTGCTACACGCCCCGGTACAATGGATGATGAATATTAAACAGGTTACATCGCTTCCGTGCAGACATTCAGTGTTGTGGAGCCAAGACTCCAAATCTACGTTTTTCCACAGATGATTTCTTTAGAACAATTCTTTAGAGCCCAGAAAGCTCCGTTTTTAGTGGAAATATGACTTCATTTTTGGCAAGGTGGAACTTCTCTCTTTCATAGATTGAGACTGGCTTCTTTTAATCACGATCTGTCCTAGATAGTTACTATAGCAATCATATTAGAAATCAACAGTCTTCACTGTCATCATCATTATCATCACTATTATCTTTACAGTTATTTTTACTGCCAGGAATCACATGTAAGTGTTAATTAACTCAGTTAATCTTCTCAACTCTAAGAGGCGAGTATTATTACACCTTGAGTTGACACAAGAGATGGAGGCAGGGGAATTTAAATAAGTTGCATGTGGTCACAGAATTAGTAACGCTGGCGTCAGAACTTGGGCTCTGGAGTAAGTCTGCTTGGGTTCAAAGTCTGGCTCCTGCACAATAAACAGTGTGACTGGAGGAAGGTTTCTTAACTTCCCTGAAGCTAAATTTCATCTATAAAAGTGGGGCAGAGAAATGGATGATGGAGATTATATGCGATGGGAAACAGGGAGAGTACAAACTGTAGGAAGAGGAGACTGGGCCAATGGGATGGCACTGGCTTGCATTACTACTCATCATTTTTTATATTTAGGCTGTTACTTCCAGATGCCTACTGCAGGGGACACAGGAGATGCGGTTCGATCCTTGGGTCAGGAAGATCCCCTAGAGAAGGAAATGGCAACTCACTCCAGTATTCCTGCCTGAAAAATCCCATGGACAGAGGAGCCTGGCAGGCTACAGCCTAGAGGGTCACAAAGAGTCAGACATGATTGAATGGCTAAGCATGCGCGCGCATGCACACACACACACACACACACACACACACACACACACATGTCTAAGTATCCCGGCTCTGAACCCATAACCAAATTACACAAATGCAAGTTTATGATGCAAAGTAGATTTGAAAGTAAAAATCTATACAAATCCTGGAAGACATAGCTGTTTATCCGAGGGGAAGATGGAATTAAGAGTTCACACTTTGGTAAGGAGAGAATGAAGATATTAAAATGTCCTGTCATCACTAATAAAGGACATTTCCCCAGAAAGAAGATGAATTCATTTTAATCCTCCAACTTCACACTTCAGGAAAGTCACCTTCAGGCAGTGCTATTTGAGGATAATGAAGGGCAAAAGACTAGACAGAAGCAAATCTAAAAATTTCTGATGAGTGTTTTAATGCATAACTCAAAGTGACCTTTATTTTAATGTTAGCCAGAAACAAACTAAGCAAAGAGGTTTTTTACATACTTTGCAAACTAAGTAGACAGAAATTCTAGCAACTGCCTGTGAATGATTTTCTTTCAACACCAGTTGCTCAATAAGAAACAGGAAAAAAAAAAAAGAGAGAGAGAGAAAACCTCTGTTGACACTGGGAGGAAGTGATATTTAGACACTAACAATTATTCTATTTTGGAGCTCCTTAGAGAAGTCAATGAAAGTCAGATTATTTACGGCAAAGATTTTCTTAGTTCACAGTTTAAACTCTGATAATTTAAACACCACATACAACTAACCCAGTAAGACTTCCTGGAGATATAATAGAGACAAAAGAATGAAATAAAAATGTTTTCAACCAAAAGGTGTAAGAGATTGGTGAATGCACTGAAGAACAAAGAAGTTCTTTCTAACTTACTTACAAGCTGATGTCCTTATTTATAGGAATTCTTTGAAGAAAATATGTGAAATTCACCTTTTCCCTACAACCAATACTTATAAAGATTGAAATAATTACTCAAGAGATATGCAAAGGACACCAAGGCAGAAACAAACAAATGGGACGTAATCAAACTTAAAAGCTTTTGCACAAACAAAGCCATCAACAAAATGAAAAGACAGCCTACTAAATAGGAGGAAAAAATGTGTAAATAATATGAATATATAAACAGCTCACACATCCATAAACAACCCAATTAAAAACTGGAGAAAAGATCTGAACAGAGATTTTTCCAAAGAAGATATTCAAATGGCCAACAGATACATGAAAAGCTGCTCAACACTGCTAATCGTCAGGAAAATGCAAATCTAAACTTCATTGAGATATTATTTCATTCCTGACAGAAGGGCCATCATCAAAAAGAGCACAAATAACAAATGCTGGCAAGGATGTGGAGGAAAGGGAACTCTTGGGCATTGTTCGTGGAAATGTAACTAGCACAGCTACTGTGGAACACATTATGGAAGCTTCTCAGGAAAACTAAAAACAGAACTGCCAGAAATTCCACTGATACTGTATGTCCGAAGAAAACGCTAACTAAAAAAGAGGCATGCACCCCAATGTTCAAAGCAGCATTATTTACAATAGCCAAGATACGGAAGCAACCTGTGTCTATGAATGGATAAAGCAGCTGCGGTATATAATATACACAATGAAATACTACTCAGTCATAAAAAAGAACAAAATCTTCCCATCTGTAACAACATGGATGGACCTGGAGGGCATTATGCTAAGAGAAATAAGTCAGAGAAAAACAAATCTATATGATATCACTTATATTTGGAATAAAAAAGGCAACAAACTAGTGAATATAGCAAAAAAGACTCAGAGATAACAAACTAGTGGTTATCAGTGGGCAAAGGGAAGGTGAGGGGTAGGAGATTAAGAGGTGCAAACTATATATATGAAACAAATAAGCTACAATAATATATTGTACAGCACAGGTAATATAGCCAATATTTTATAGTAACTATAAAGGAAGTATAACCTTTAAAAGTTGTGAATCACTGTGTATACCTGAAACGTACACAATATTGTGCGTAAACTATGTATCAATTTTTAAAAAAAGAGATATGCCTGCAGGAGGTGTAAAAATTGTTATTGTTCAATTGCTAAGTTGTATCTGACTCTTCTAACCCCATCGACTGCAGCATGCCAGGCATCCCTGTCCTTCACTATCTCTCGGAGTTTGCTCAGACTCACGTCCACTGACTCAGTGATACCATCCAACCACCTCATCCTCTGCCCTCTTCTCCTGCCCTCAGTCTTTCTCAGCATCAGGGTCTTTTCCGGTGAGTCGGCTCCTCACATCATTTGGCTAAAGTGTTGGAGCTTCAGCTGCAGCATTAGAACTTCCAAAGAGTATTCAGGGTTGATTTTCTTTAGGATTGAATGGTTTGATTTCCATGCTGTCCAAGGGACTCTCAAGAGTCTTCGCCAGCACCATAATTCAAAAGCATCAATTCTTTGGTGCTCAGCCTTCTTTATGGTCCAACTCTCACATCTGTACACGACTACTGGAAAAACCATAGCTTTGACTATATGGACCTTTGCTGGCAAAGTGATGTCTCTGTTTTTTTAATACCCTGTCTAGATTTGTCATAGCTTTCCTTCCAAGAACCAAGTGTCTTCTAATTTCACGGCTGCAGTCACCATCTGCAGTGATTTTGAAGCCCAAGAACAGAAAACCTATCACTGCTTCCACTTTTCCCCCTTCTTTAGGTATGAGAATGCTTCATGTCAAATAAAGAGCTTTGAACTAGGAGCCGATAAATGTGGATTCCAGATCCAGTTCTACTAACTGCCCAAACTATGCTAAGTCTATTCACCTCTCTGTGTATCAATGACTTTTTTGGATCAGATTTTTGGATGGATATATTATGTCTAAGGTTCTTTCCACTTCTAATACTCTAGACAGACATCAGAGAAGGCAATGGCAGCCCACCCCAGTACTCTTGCCTGGAAAATCCCATGAACAGAGGAGCCTGGTAGGCTGTAGTCCATGGGGTCATGAAGAGTCTGACATGATTGAGTGACTTCACTTTCACTTTTCACTTTCATGCATTGGAGAAGGAAATGGCAACCCACTCCAGTACTGTTGCCTGGAGAATCCCAGGAACGGGGGAGCCTGGTGGGCTGCCGTCTATGGGGTTGCACAGAGTCAGACATGACTGAAGCGACTTAGCAGCGGCAGCAGCAGCAGACAGACATACTGTTTAATTACTTGGTATCTCAGGGGTTCAAGGGGTTCAGCAAGCTTCTCTTACTTAAATTTTCATAGAAACAGCAAAAGAGAAGGAGAATCTGCTTCACGAAAGTAAATATATTTTAATATCTCATGTTGTCAATTTTCTATAATTTCAGCCTGACCTTCAGAAACTCATTTTAACATTAGCCTTAATTTTGGAAGGCAAATCAATTGACAAAAATTAAAAGACATTAATATAAGATTTCAAAATAATTCAGCCACTTACATTATCATGCCAATGTCTCCTCTCCAAGATTCAAGGAGTTTTTTTTTTAACATTTTATTTAAAGCATCAACTCATAGCTAATCTACTTTACCAAGCTTAACTTATATCATGAACTCCTAACTGAAGAAACACAATAGTTTTCTGAAAAATCTCAGATAAAGACCATTTTGTTCTCAAATGTGTTATTCTTTCTTGTCCTGTAAATGTAAACATATACATTTTAATGACTGCATCTCCTGTAGGTGCATGGTGGGCACTTAAGAAAACATTTCCTGAATAAGGACATCAGTCCTCCCACCTGACACACACAGGACAGATCAGAGTATTAAAGCTACTGCTAAAGAAACTTTGCTTTCTGCTCTCAACTTATGCCTCCTTTCTCTCCATTAAGCTTCCTGAAGGTCAAACCTTCATCTTGACAATAAAATGATTTAAACCTTTTCCCCTTCAGAACTACCAAAATTTACCAGTGGAAATGTTCCTCTTGCTTACTTTGTGGAGGCAGCCACTTGGCATTCAATAGCTTTCTTAGTCTCACTACATTAAAAGAAAAAAAACCAGTGGCAGTGATTTATCCAGATATGCTTCCAAATTGCAACATCATTGGGTGCTGGTAACTAATAGCAAGAAATCATCAAACATTTTAATATGATTGCTAGTCCTAGACTTCTAAGGTATGACTGGGTCAACCTTTCTTTATATTGTGAAAAGAAGTAACTAGGAAAGAAATGAAAGTATATGCTTTCCCTTCCTTTCTGAACAAATATAACCAACTACAAATCATTCAACCAAGTGGAACAGAAAATGACCTGAATCTCAAATCACTAGAAAACATTTTATCAACTACTCTCTACTTGAATGTATCCATACATTTTATGGCTACACTGGATGGGAAAATGAAACTGGGCTTCCATTTCCTTTGATTACTTCAGTTGCTGGTACACTCTTCCCAAAACATAGACAGTAAATGATGAGTGACAAGGATCTCACTGAACAAAATCCAAGACAACTCTTTGTCTAGCATGACTGACCTGGGAAATGACAGCAAGCATAGAATTCTACTCAATGATATAAAACTTAACTATTAGTGTAGTGTTAGCTACTCAGTCCTCTCCGACTCTTTGTGACCCCACAGACTGTAGCCCACCAGGCTCCTCTGTCCATGGGATTCTCCAGGCAAGAATACTGGAGCGGCTTGCCATTCTCTTCTCCAGAGGATCTTCCTCACCCAGGGATGAAACCCAGCTCTCCTGCACCACAGGCAGATTCTTTACAGAATGAGCTACAGGGATTAATAACTCTGTTAAGTGAGATAACAGATTCAATATTATTTTCTTCCAACAGCAGTAATCCAAGCTCTGTTTCTTAGCATCACAACTTTGTTCAGTTGATCTAAATGCAACATGAGTTTGCAATGCCTTATCAGACACAGATTATCTAAAAAGGAACGTAAAGATTTTTTGAAAAACATAATGTATTGTCTATAATATAAGAAAGGAACTTATTGTTAGATCTGGACCTGAGACAGGAGATAGATGGGCCCCATGCTGAGCAGCTGGAATTTGTCTCCTCTTGGTACTTCAAGATAAAGACTTCTGCTTGAGCAGAGATAATGAGGCCACTTTTTCTTGGGATCAAGGAGACCTCCAAGACATCACAAGCACAGAAAAGATCCCTGGAGGTCGGGAGAGGTTGCCAGCCCATAATACATTTTGCAAACCTCCCCAAAACCTTTACAATGGAATCCAAATTGGCTGAAAGGTGTGTGTGTGTACACTGGGGAGGGCCCTGAGTCAGATCAAATATGGGCAACAAGCAATATGCCTGGCCAGAAGGAACCCAGAAAATGGCCCCCATACAAGCAACTTGGAAAGAAAGAAAGAAAGTGAAGTCGCTCAGTCGTGTCCAATCTTTGCGACCCCATAGACTGTAGCCTGCCAGGCTCCTCCATCCATGGGATTCTCCAGGCAATAGTACTGGAGTGGATTGCCATTCAGCCACCCTAAAAGCATGCAGCTCACTTCAAGCCCACCAGCATCTTCTTCCAAATGTACTTCTGCTGGGGTCCTTTAATGGACTGGGACCTGGCAGTCCAGAGGTGACTATAAGAAAGTGAAAGAGAGAGAGAGGCTGATACTCCCTGGTTTATGCAGGAAAGCAATAAAGCCCTTGACATAGGACTTGCGTCTCTCAAGAAGGCACCGGGCGCCCTCTCGAGGGGGGTGAAGGCACAGGGCGCCTTCTTGAGAGTCTTGGAAGCCCTGGCAGGAGAGTGAGCAAGACGGGTCTCTGCTCTCCAAAGAATCAGCCGAGGAGAGACAGAGAGAGAGAGACACGGGGACCCAATCCATATCTCAAGAAAGGGGATCGAGACTAAGCAGTTTTGTTGTAAAGAGAATGTTTACTAAAGAAGATTCAAGCCTGTCTCACACAATGACCTCAGTTTCTGGGAGCAGCGTGCTATTCCACTTAAAAAGAAACAAAGGACTTGTGAGAAACAGCATGTAGGAATCCTCCTATTAAACATTCCCTGACATACTTCATTTCTGATAGACACTCTACCCACTTCATTACCTCTGTCTCTTTGCTGAATTCTTTCTTCTAAGAATACAAGGATTGAGGTTAGGGTTAGGGTTAGTGCTGAAAGTATATTTTCATGCCTGGGCTTGACCCAAGATGGGGAATTAACACAATGAAGGAGAGAAAAACAAAAGAAAAAGCCCTAATGCAAAAGAGCTAAGTTTTGGGAAAATGAAGGTTTGCATACTGTATCTGAAGGCATCATCACTAAAGTCTGTGCCTTGATAAAAATATTATGCCCTCTGCACATCTATTAAATTGTCCTCCTTTTTTTTCTCCCACACACCCGTTTTCTTTCTTCATTGTCTTTAACACTGCTTGTTATGATATAATACATGCCTATTTGCTGCAGTTTGTTTCCTCTACAGACTGAAGGAAGCCAGAAGGGTAGGAAATGATTCTGCTCAGAGCGGGTCTCCAGTAGATTCTGATTGAGTCAAATTTATGAATAGGTCACCTTCACACTATGCTATCCAAAGCAGAGACATTACTTTGCCAACAAAGATCTGTATAGTCAAAGCTATGGTTTTTCCAGGAGTCATGTATGGATGTGAGAGTTGAACCATAAAGAAGGCTGAGCACCAAAGAATCGATGCTTCTGAACTGTGATGTTGGAGAAACCTCTTGAGAGTCCCTTGGACTGTAAGGAGATCAAACCAGTCAATCCTAAAGGAAATCAATCCTGAAGATTCACTTGAGGGATTGATGCCGAAGCTGAAGCTCCAATACTTTGGCCACCTGATGCAAAGAACCAACTCATTGGAAAAGACTGAGGGCAGGAAGAGAAGAGGGCAACAGAAGATGAGATGGTTAGATGGCATCACTGAATCAATGATGAGTTCAGCAGGCTCTGGGAGATGGTGAAGGGCAGGGAGGCCTGTTGTGCTCCTGTCCATGGGGTTGCAAAGAGCTAGACACGACTGAGCAACAAAGCGTCATGCAGGGTTACAGAATCAGATTTTGTCTTTTGATTATCTTCTAAATGCATGATTAATGCAAAAATGTTAAGAAAATGGATAAAATAGGTTAAATATCCAAAAATATTTTTGGTATGTGTGAAATCAATTTTAAAGGCATTCAGCTCTAAGTAGAGAAGAGTCATGTTTGAAATCAACATTCCCACTGGTATTTATTTACCTTCCCAAATTTTAAAGATGATGCTAAGAAAAGTAAGCTATTTATGAGTTTAAAGGTGCCAAAGCCATATGTAAATTTAAACTACTTATTAGGTCATTTTTCCATGTAGGTGTCCTATGAAGAAGCATTTGGTACTCAAGAGCTCTGAACCACAGAAGTGACAAGTTTATCTAGTAAGAATTTAAACAATCGATGTAAACAGGAAGAATACCAAAGATTACAGTAGAATATGGACTGACATTGTGTGCAGCGTTCTGACTGCTGTGGAAAATGTCACAGAGTTTTCAGTGTTAGTAGTGTTCCCAGTCATTGAAAACAACAGATACTTTCCTAGATGCCTTTTTAGTTTTCAAAGTTTAAGGTAAACTAGATCATTCCTCAGTAAGTTATTTAAAGCTTAGAAGACTTGACAGAGTTACATTGGAATCTAATCTTTAATATCATCATATATATGCTTCTAGAAAGGCTATTCCATATAACTAATAAACTGATACTGAAATATCAAAAGGCTAAAGCACCTGTAATCAAAAACAGAGGCAAACAGGGCCAGCATTAGATCAGCTGATTTGACTCATAAAACTCTGCAGGACACGTTTTCAAAGTTTTACCCACTTACGTTTGAAAGAAGTCATTGAGTAGCTGGCCCAGTTTAAGACAAGTGTTCATAAAGGACACTCAGGATCTCCGGGGAGGGACATAGTTCCCCATGACAACTCCTGTGCAATCAGGATTGACAATCTCCAGTGTAGCTGAAAGCGTAAATATGGAGTGAAATACCAGATGTTTCAGACACTGCTGCTGCTGCTAAGTCGCTTCAGTCGTGTCCGACTCTGTGCGACCCCATAGATGGCAGCCCACCAGGCTCCCCCGTCCCTGGGATTCTCCAGGCAAGAACACTGGAGTGGGTTGCCATTTCCTTCTCCAATGCATGAAAGTGAAAAGTGAAAGTGAAGTCGCTCAGTGGTGTCTGACTCTTCTCGACCCCATGGACTGCAGCCTACCAGGCTCCTCCATCCATGGGATTTTCCAGGCAAGAGTACTGGAGTGGGGTGCCATTGCCTTCTCTTGTTTCAGACACTGGATCTGAGTAAATCCTCAAAATCTCCATCTTGCAGATGAAAAAAAAAAAAAAGTGCACAAAGAGGTTATATAAACATCTATGGTAACATGGGAGTTGGTGGTATATGGTAAATATCAGTAGTCTCTCTCATTTACCTTGAAGTAACTTCACCTAATCTGGAAACCACTACTCAGTCTTTTTCTTGGTTGGATGAACAGGGGATTTGAGTGAAGAAGGTGAAGATAAAGATGAACACAGAATTAGACGTGAGTTTCCCCTAAACCTGAGAACTCTTAGGTAACACAGTTTGCCAGGTTTATGCCCTGTGACTTAGTCCCCATGTGCACCAGTTAGCAGTTCTCTCTTTTATGGTCACAGATCATATTCCTAAACTTTGTATCACAGACAGGTTCTCCAGTTCATAAAGCTTAAGTGATGAGAATGTGGCTTGAGAACTAACAGACCATCATTATTGCCAGAAGACCCCCACGCATGGATAGGGGCTGATTAGAAGCATCAACTTCCTGTGTAAATTCAACACAAACAGAAGGTGGGTGGGTCAGGATTGAGCTGTGTGCCCCACGAGGCATACACTCACATCCATCCTCCATCAGCTTGTGGAGAGAAAGGAAGTAGGAAAGAGCTGGTGGGAGGGGGTGTGTTGGAATGCTGTCCATGGATATGATCCAAGGGGTTCACTTTCAGGCTTTTTGCTTTTTTCTAGATTCAGGACCTGGTAGTTGGTTCAGGGGTTAAAATATCCCTCACATACAGAAGAGTCATAGGAAAAGAGGTAGATCTCTTGACCATGAGAATGAAAACCAGGAGAAAGATAGCTGTGCTTTCATCTTTACACACTGAAAATCTGACAAAATACTGTTTTATTTCTACATGAATATGAGGTTAATTGAGTGTGTCTGTTTAACTTCGCTGTGCATAAGAATCTCTAGCTTGTTAACATTTAGATTTCTGAGACTCAACGCCAGAGTCTCAGATTCAGTGAACCCAGAGTGAGGCCAGGAATCTGTGATTTAAACAGTTTTCCTCTAGTTGAACCTTACACACTCTTGGAGGAAACAGTGGCCCAAACCACCTATTAACCAACAGATGTACCTATCATAATAAATTTCTGTCATAGTTTAATTTAGGATATTATAGTGTTTGTTCATCAAATTCTTCTCAGCTAGGAATGTTCAGAAGTAAGTCAACAATAAAATTGGATTATAAACTGCCTAGGAGCCATTTCTTTTCTCTTTGCTGGGTAATTTCCAAGTTTAAAGAAAATTTCAAGTTCGGGTTTGTTCTATTACAAACGCTTTATGACATTTATTCAAAGCTCCACGTCCCTATTTACCGAGAATGAGAAGTAAGGGAATAATTGACTCAGAGTTCTTTATGCCCCAAATTAGACACAGTGTAATGCTTTCCTTTGTACTATCTGCTTTTGAGGAACCAGGATTTAATTTTAAATCCTATTTCACTGCACCGCTGTTGCTCCTCATGAAATACTTTATTTTTGATAACTGGAGCTATCCAAAGTAAGAGATAAATTAAGGATATGAACAGGAATTTTCTAACGGTTATTTGCCTCTGTACGAGGGAAGAAAGCTGAATTTCAGCAAGCACTAGGTAGCAAGCCAGATGGTGTCACGTGGCCCAATGCTTCCCTCTATACTTTTTATAAATTTTCAATTATCTGGCTCTCCAAAGTTCAGCTTGCTCCTCCCCACTCCCACCCCACAGTCAACTCCCTCATCCTCCCTTGAAAGTGGCCTTGCTACAAAGTGAGTTAGAGTTTAGCTCACGCTGGATTCTTGTCCCTAATACAATAGTGAACGACTGAACAGAATCTGTCTTTGCCACTTTAACTAGCCTCTGGCTTTGACATGAGGCACTGTACTTGATCTTTTACATGGAAGACGTCTTTAGATGACTTCCATTTTTGCAGAAGGGGAGAAATGGGGCAGGCAGCTGGTGTCAGAACTAAGATGCCAACTGAGACCTGTCTCCCTCCTGAGCACATACTCTTTGGGGCTGACTCTGCTTTACAGCTGACTTATATGACTGCAAGGACCCCATTCCTGGGGGTCTAAGGCTCTGCTGTAGCTGCTTTGAAATTCTTAAAGAAGTTTTAACATGAGGCTCTCTACATTTTCATTCTGCAGGAAAGTCCTGCAAATTATGTAGCTTACTTCATTTCCATGGCCTACTTCAGCCTGGAATCCTCAAACATTTCAGACTTAAGCTAGAAATTCAGATCAAGTTCTATGAAGAACGAGTAAGTGTACATACGATCCCCACTATAAATGAGGGGAAAAGTATGAAACTGTTCAGGGTAAAAATGTCTGGAATATTACACTTAAGTGTTGGTGAGGATTTATCACTAATAGGGTAATAATCTGATAAATTCTGCTCTTGAGGTTTCTGGCCAAATGACTTAATTCTATTTTTTGTTTTATAACATTATTTCTTAACTTCTTCTGGGTACATTAGGGACAAAGCGCTTCTAGAAGGTGCTCATTTTTCTGCTTCTGTAAAAACAATGTGATATAACAGAAGTAATGCATGTTTCTTATGGAAAATATGAAGAAGAAAAAGAATTACCTATAGTTAGCTAGGTGGAGAAAATATTTTGTTACATATTTTTCCTTAGGCATTAATAGATGTCTACTGCTGCTAAGTCACGTCAGTCGTGTCCGACTCTGTGCGACCCCATAGACGGCACCAGGCTCCCCCGTCCCTGGGGTTCTCCAGGCAAGAACACTGGAGTGGGTTGCCATTGCCTTCTCTGAATAGATGTCTAGGTACACCTTTTTCCATTTACTGAGGCCCATCTATTGATCAATCAACCAACTGCCTGATCTATCATCTATCTGGAATCACAAAATTTATGGCTTGCATTTGAATCCTGTGGTTTTCTTTCTTCATTTAATTTATTCTAAGGATTTCCCTTATGGTAAAAGAGGACTCTTTACAAGAACCTATTTAACAACTTCTCTATCGTGAAAAATAAGATTTGCTCTCTTTCTTTTCAAACATTGTATTTTATAGTTGACTCTGAAGGCAAGGAGCAGGTATCAGTTACATTCTGGATGGTAAATGGAGAGCACGCCACATACTCCACACTGCAGATTACAAATCTATGAGTCAGGAAGGTTTTCTATACTTACACATTGCAAATTTAGAACAGATCATTCTGTATTGTTCTATATATACCAGAAGAAAATTACTGAGGCAGATCAGGCTGTCTTGGTGCAACGGAATGTAGAATTAAATGAGTAAATGAAAAAGGAGAGGGAAAATATTCTTTGCAGAATCTTTTCAAATGTCAACCTCTTTAAATCAAGAAGCTAATTATTTACTGCACAGACAACTCACCAAGGCAGAAAAAAATATGTGGGCAGTCTTGGGGTTTGATTATTTTCCCCAAGCAGTGATTATATGCATCAGCATCCGATTCACTTACATGTTAATTACCGGCTTTAATCTTCATTGAAGAATCTGCTTCCTTTGTTAATTCAGCAAAACCAGCTTAAAAAGAAGTTTGCTACTTAAGAAACTTTTATCCTCTTTTTATCACAGGAAAAACTGCTTTCACATTTAGCACTAGACTACCAGTTAATATTTAGTCTAGATCCAGAGTGTCGTGTAGTATTTTTATACATCAATTTAATAACATATGGCAATAGAGAGCAAAACTTTCTGTCAGTTTTTGTTTTACCAACTTTATAAGGTTGAGTTCCTTTTATGTGGCTTTTAAATCAAAGGGCTTTGTACTGGCAAACTCATCTTGTCTGATCTCAGTCCCTGTTCCAGAAGAACGCATAATGTATTTTCCCACTTTAAACACAAAGGGATCTCCTTAGATAATTCAGAATATAACTACCTGGTTCACTCAAACGATCAGCAATTATGTTCTGCAAATTTCTCTGACCTGACGCCTTCCTCCTTCCCTGTTTCAAAGGTCTTTTTATTTTCCTTCTCTTTTTGAATTCCCAATTATCTCTGTTTCGCTCATAGTGGGAACTTCTTTTCAAAGTGATTATTGACTTTGCCATCACCTTGGTGTGATTGAATAATTTGAAACTCAAGCTGGGCAGAAACTGGAAGAAAAGGTCGTTTGTGACAAATAATTACCTTCCAGTTATTTGAGAGGTGGAGATTTCACACCTGCTCAGCTCTGCTTCTCCTTGGTGGGGACTAGCTAAGCTATGGGAAAGTTTAGACCTGGGAGCCAGTGCAGCAGGTAGCATGTGTTACCACGTGGGTGGTGAAGCCGGAGGAGACCAGGGGAAGCTTCTGGATCAAACTTTAGAAAAAGAGAGCTGAGACGGCATTCCAGAGACCACAGGGTTTTGAAGAACAGGCTGTCTGTCTTTCACTACATCTGGGTTTGGATTTAATCATTTTGTCTTGGTCTCCTCAGAGCAAAGACCAAATTAGTATGAATAAGACTGCTCTTTAAAGTGCTAAATAGGAATACCTACGGTTGATTCATGTTGATGTTGATGTTTGGCATAAGTCAACACAATACTGTAAAGCAATTATCATTCAATTAAAAATAAATAAATTTTTAAAGTGCTAAATAAGTTATATTCTTACTAATAAAATTCACCTACAACTTAATCTTTCTATTAGTAAAAGCATTGATTTTCCTGTAAATACTGTTTTAAATGTGTCCCATTTAAGTTTTGATATGTACTGCTTTCATTTTCACTTTCAGAATGTTCTAATTAATGTTTCCATTATGACATTTTCTTTGACCTATGAGTTATTTAGTAGCATTTTTTTCTATCCAGCTTTGAGATATAGTTGACATAATATTGTGTAAGTTTAAGGTGTACCATGGGTTTCCCAGGTGGCTCAGTGGTAAAGAATCCACCTGCCAACGCAGGAGACACAAGAGACTCGGGTTTGATCCCTGGGTTGGGCGGAGCAGGAAATGGCAACCTGCTCCAGTATTCTTCCCTGGGAAACTTCATGGACAGAGGAGCTGGGAGGGCTACGGTCCATGGGGATGCAAAGAGTTGTACACGACCGCGTGTCTGAGCACACACACACGAGGAGTACTATGCGGTGGTTTCTTGTGTGGCTATATTGCAACGTGATTACCATGATAAGGACAATAAGGGTAGTTCATACATCATTACCGCACACCATTCCTTTAATTTTTTTCTGGTGAGAACTTTAAAAATGAAGTCTCTCAGCCACTTTTAAAATACAACACAGCTTAAATGTACAACACAGTACATTAACTATGGTCACCACACCATACACCACATCCCTAGAACTCATTCAGTACTTAACTTGGTTTATACTGATTATGGGAAAGTAGTTTGATTTAGAATGTCCATGAATGTTATTCTCTTATGTTAACAAAGAAAGAGAAAAAAAATGTACGGTTAGGTATTTTATAATACTAATTACTATGGTTAAGGGAATTTAAGAAATTTTTGTAATCGCTAAGTCGGGGTATATAGGAAAACTGTTTATTGATTTCTACTCTTGTCAATGTGACTAAATCTTTTCTAACTCAAATACTTAGTTAGCTGTTTATCTTTGATTTCTACATGGATGATAATATTTTGAATAATGAAAGCTTGCTCCTCTTATCTCACTACGCTTCAGGATTAACTGCACTGACCAGGAATTCCATCCTGTTGAACAGCTGAGATACTTTTACTGATATGCAGTTTCTTTCCTTGTATTGAATACAATCGTTGCTACAGCAAGTTAGAGGAAGTACTCTCTACTGTTTATTGGTTATTCTTTGGAAATCAGCAGTGGGTTCTATGTTTTATTATATATTTTCTTCAACATGCAACCATACTTTTTCCCCCTTTAACATACAGAATAACATTCATGGATATCATAAATTAATCTACCTTCACACAGTCAATATAAACCACACTTCATCAAGATGTTTAATTCTTTAGATGAGTTGTTACGTTTCAGTTTATTTAGGAGTTTGGCTTGAGTATTTACAAGTGAGATTGGATTACAGTTTTTCCTCTTTGCAAGCATCTCCTTTCATCTAGTTTGGTTTCAGAGTTTTCCTGGCTTTGTGTAATTGGCCAAGATATTTCCAATCTTTTTCTATTATCTGAGTACAGTTTTATAACTATGTTTTATTTTAGAGACATCATTTCTAATCTAAAAATTATCTATTCTTCACACTACATAAATATATAACTATGTTAATATTATATACTATGTTATCAACACTATATTAAGAATGAGTAAGAAATAATGTATCAGTTTCATTTTTATAATATAAAAATTATTTATTTAAGGTTTGGTAGGAATTGCCTATAAAGTTTTTTTGAATCTTTTTAGGGACAGATTTATGATTGCCTTAATTTCTTCTATGATTATTGCTTTCTTGAAATTTTCTATTCCTCTATCCAATTTTGATAATGTATGTTATCTTAGAAAATAACTGCATCTAGACTATCTAAATGTGTATAAAGGAATTTCTCATGCTTTCTTGAATCTGCCACCACCTTATCTGTGGTTACATCCCTGTTCTTATTTCTAGCATCATTTATTTTTAGGGTTTCCCTGTTTATCCTTGATCTACCTTGTAACAGACTTGCCAATTTTACTGGTCACTTTAAAGAACCAAGTGGATTTATTGTTTAACTCTAGTTTTTCCTATTTTTCTTCTCCGATCATTACTGTCTTATACACTCTTCACTTCTAAATAGTCTTCAAATGTCCTGATTTTCTGGCAACATCTTGTTTTTAGATTCCCGATTACATATGTTATACATATTTTCTCTTTTCTTCATTCCAGAATATATACTAGGAAACAAGAAGGTTAATAATAAGAGATTGGGTTTGGTGACTCAACCAAGGATTTTCCTTCTCGGTTTTGAATAAAATACCATAAGGTACAAGTTTTCCTATAATTACTCCACAACCCCTTTAATCCTATTAGGTTTACCTAATCTTCCCTTCCTTTGCATTCAATTCAGTTCAGTTGCTCAGCTGTGTCCAACTTTTTGCAACCCCATGGACTGCAGCACTCCAGGCCTCCCTGTCCATCACCAACTCTTGGAGTTTACTTAAACTCATGTCCATTGAGTCGGTGATGCCATCCAACCATCTCATCCTGTCATCCTCTTTTCCTCTAGCCCTCAGTCTTTCCCAGCATCAGGGTCTGTTCCAATGAGTCAGCTCTTTGCATCAGGTGGCCAAAGTACTGGAATTTCAGCTTCAACATCAGTTCTTCCAATGAACAATCAGGACTGATTTCCTTTGGGATGGACTTAATGGATCTCCTTGCAGTCCAAGGGACTCTCAAGAGTCTTCTCCAACACCACAGTTCAAAAGCATCAATTCTTTGGTGCTCAGCTTTCTTTATAGTCCAACTCTCACATCTATATGTGACTACTGGAAAAACCATAGCCTTGATAGACGGACCTTTGTTGGCAAAGTAATGTCTCTGCTTTTTAATATGTTGTCTAGGTTGGTCATGACTTTTCTTCCAAGGACTAAGAGTCTTGAAATCATGGCTGCAGTCATCATCGGCAGTGATTTTGGAGCCCCCCAAAATAAAATCTGCCACTGTTTCCACTGTTTCTCCATCTATTTGCCATGAAGTGATGGGACCAGATGCCATGATCTTTGTTTTCTGAATGTTGTGTTTTAACCCAACATTTTCACTCTCCTCTTTCACTTTCATCAAGAGGCTTTTTAGTTCTTTACTTTCTGCCATAAGGGTGATGTCATCTGCATATCTGAGGTTATTGATATTTCTCCCAGCAATCTTAATTCCAGCTTGTGCTTCTTCCAGCCCAATATTTCTCATGAAGTACTCTGCATATAAGTTAAATAAGCAGGGTGACAATATACAGCCTTGATGTACTCCTTTTCCTATTTGGAACCAGTCAGTTGTTCCATGTCCAGTTCTAACTGTTGCTTCCTGACCTGCATACAGATTTCTCAGGAGGTAGGTCAGATGGTCTGGTATTTTCACCTCTTTCAAAATTTTCCATAGTTTATTGTGATTTATACAGTCAAAAGCTTTGGCTCCTTTGCATTAACTCCCAGCAAAAGAAATGATAAAACAGATTATCAGAATGCCTAGAACTTGACCCCATTTACTCATTCAGTGAATCATGATTGAAACACACACAAACATCCTGTGAAGCTGGCACCATGCTGGGTGCTGGGGACACACCAGAAAACAAAATAACATCACTGCATGAAAGTCCCTCCAGTGGCATGGGAGACAAGGATACGCATGGTGTGTGACTGTGAGATGAAGCAACGAGAGTGCTCAGTGTTCTAAAACTGAGACTAGCTGGATGGATGCTCAGGAAGTATCATCAGTCCCAAGTGACTGATGGGTACATGAAACAAAGAACGGCACAGAAGTGGTGCTCAGACACGTAGCCTCACCTCATCACCACACTTAGCTGTCCTCCACCTTTGACTGGACACAGCAAGGGAGGCTTGGTAAGCTCTGAAAGTTAACTTTAGATACCATTTCTTGGGGAAAAGGAGAACCAATAAAACTCAAGAATATACTATCGTTCACAAGGAAACCCAGTTCTTGGAACAATTACTAAAATAAAATAAAAGTTTCTTCCCGGAAAAAAAAAGAATATACCATCGAAAATAAAAGAAGTCTGATTCCAGAGGTAGAAAGACCATTTGAAATTAAGCTGTAAATCTGGTCTAAACCTCAAGCTTTAATTTATCTTAGTAAATGTCACCTGAATTCACAGTATACTCATTTATCATTGAGTTTGTGAACAAAACGTATGTAATTCAACTAGTGATTTTGATTCAGGTTTGAACCTTTGGGTTAACCCACAAAAACATATAGATGACAGAAAATGCACTGCTATTTAAAATAATTCCAGTACAATCGACTTCTAAAAGTGCTCGTTGCTTCTTTAATCCCAACATTCAAGGATCTAAGAGAAAGGAGGACTGAAAAGCAGTAATTAAGCATAAAACCACTTAAGTTAAAAAAAATTTTTTTTAAAGCAGAAGCAGTGTGGCACCCCACTCCAGTACTCTTGCCTGAAAAATCCCGTGGACAGAGGAGCCTGGTAGGCTGTAGTCCGTGGGGTCGCTAAGAGTCAGACACCACTGAGCGACTTCACTTTCACTTTTCACTTTCCTGCATTGGAGAAGGAAACGGCAACCCACTCCAGTGTTCTTGCCTGGAGAATCCCAGGGATGACGGAGGAGCCTGGTGGGCTGCTGTCTATGGGGTCGCAAAGAGTTGGACACGACTGAAGTGACTTAGCAGCAGTAGCAGTTTACTAACTATCTCTAGTTTGAAGATAATACATGCAGGAAAAAGAGGTTTCTCATGTCTTGAACTCAGAGAACAGGCACATTGCATGCCAAGATATTTACAATACTGTAAAGTAACGACATAACTATTGGTCATGCACAATCCTAGATGCTCCCTGAGAACTCTCCACACACAAGACTTCCTATTCTGAAAGAAATTTCTTTTCACACCCACCACATGACTGTCTCATTGCCTGACACATGGCTGTCTTTTCAGCTGTCAGATCCCCCAAGCCCGGTGGGGATCACTTTTCCACGGTCTGAGGGCGACGGAAGAGACTAGGAAGAGAGAGTGGGAGAAATTTCATTTTTGGACATTTTAACATGGACCACTGCATTTTATTCAGCTCTTTAAACTGTGGCAGAGGAGGAAACGTGCTGCCAGGCTTGCAAAAACCAAACCCACGCATGCCAGCAATACTCCCCCTCAACCAGCAGAGGGAGCGGAGGAACAGAATCCCCGACCCCTAGCAACACGCTGCTTATCTCAGCAGGCAAAATAGCCAGCAACTCGATTTCTTCTTGTTGGCCTTAGAAAAATAGCATACGGAAAAACAGCATTTTTGTAGAAGTCTGTTTACCAGGGCTTCTCATATCAGAACAATATCTAATTTAGTTCTTGATGTTTCTGATGTAAAGAAACGTCCAGATACACCCAACCTGGGGCTGCGATGAGGTAAAACAGGGGAAAAAGCCAGTGCTACCATCATTCTTAGATCAATTCAGAGTTTATAACTCTCAGGGAGCTAAAACCCTTACATCTGGTTATAGCTGTTGGCCTTTAATGGACATTCTATTCGTCAGTTAAAAATAAACTTTCTAGATTTTCTTTAACACCCTGGTCCCTAGAACTTAAAAAGAAAGGAAGAAAATGAAAGGAAATCACATAGCGTTATGAAAAGCACCCCAGTACAAGTATTTGTTTCTCAATTTCCTAATGAAAACACACCACTGGATGAGAACTGCCCCTGTGCTGAAGCAAAACGCAGCGCTCAGCTTCTGCTTCAGCCTAAACCTCTTGGAAAGGAAAGGGGCGGGCGCAGTGGTGAGGGATGCAGTTCACACAGTACAGCCGTTATTTAAGCCCCAATACTCCCGTTAGGTTATATGGAGCCACAGCAGGAATTTTCCACGAGCTCAGTCAGTTTCCCAGGCAAAACTGTTGTGAAGAGGTCTGCTTTCTCACAGAAGCTTGGGAGCCCAGGGTGATCTTCAGAAAATATAGACATGCCTTTATTCATCTCCTGCTCTCTTTCTCCTTCCCCCGTCCCAGATTACTTGGTCCCCTGACTCCGAGTGGATGACAGTGCCATCTGCCTCACTATGATGGAGCAAGGGATTCAGGGGAGGGGGTTTCTTTCTGGGAGGTGAAATGTTCTAACATTAGACCGTGGTAATGGCTCACTGTGAATGAATATACTAAAAACTACAGAGGCACACATTCTAAGTGGGAGAATTTTATGATGTGAGTTATTTTGCAATAAAGCTGTTTTAAAAAGGAATCTCACTCAATAATGAATTTAGGTAGCAATGTTTTGCCTCTCTTGCTGAGCTAAAGTTGGCAGTACAGTGATTAAGACTTTACCTTCCAGTGCAGGAGGTGTGTGTTCGATCCCTGGTTGGGGAGCTAAGATGCCACATTCTTCAAAAAAGCCAAGACATAAAACAGAAGGGATATTGTAATAAATTCAATAAAGACTTTTAAAATAGTACACACTAAATAAGACCTTTAAAAGATAAATGAGAGTCATAATAATATACTTTAGCTACTGGATTCTATTTCCTTTACATTTTGTTAGGCTCCTATGCGTGTTTTGTGAGTGTGTGTGATTTTCTTTCTAGATTTCCCTTTTAAAGCATCTGGCCTGACTACAACTTTGTCTTGTTTCTTTACAAGCAGAGATTTGAAAACCTATTACAAAATCAAAGAGAATCCAGCAGCATATTTGTTTCTTTTAAAAATCCTATTTATTAACTAATGCCATTGATTATGCATCTATATGCAAAACAAGGTTGGGGATCATTTCCTGATTTATGAACATAAGCTCTTTATATGATGCAATTGCAAAAGATTTTAAGGTCATTTTAGGCAGCATTTATTAAAGAGAGATGCTAAGTCTGAGAAGGGCATGGCCCTTTCCTGGGTGCTGGTCAGATACATCGAGGCTTGGAGGTCAGCTCTGAGCAACACTGTGGCCTGGAGTACTTCCAGAGGAAGAAAGAGCCCAGGGAAAACTCAGGAGAAACCTCTCTCTCCTTGACATAACTAAAGTGCCATACGGTGAAAGAACAACTAGACTTTTGAAAATAGGCTTTATTGTGTAAAACTGTAAAGAATCCACCTGCCATGCAGGAGACAAAGGAGATGCTCGTTCAGTCCCTGGGTGGGGAAGATCTCCTGGAGGAGGAAATGGCACCCCACTCCGGTATTCTTGCCTGGAGAATCCCATGGATGGAGGAGCCTGGTAGGCTACAGTCCATAGAGTCACAAACAGTCAGACACAACTGAAGCAACTAGCATGTGCGTGCAAAACTGTGTGTGTTGTACAAACAGTATAACAGGGATAAGTTGGAGGGACACCTGAGAAGAATTCTCCAATGTTTGGCTCCATCCAGTGGGAATGAGTTGCTTCGTGAACCACTGAGCTCCTATCTGAGGAGTCTGGTTTCAGGACCTGGACTCAATGCCATGATTATGTTGTGGAAAAGACCCACCAGATGACTAAGAGCTGGAGGCCTTCCTGCATTATACACAGCAATACTGGGTGAACTTTGGGAGAAATGGCTGTGAGTGTGGTCTACACTTGAAGCTCTGACCTCACCTATGATGCTCTGAAAGGGCTCATGTGGCCTGACAGGGCCAGCCAAAACCAGTTCCCTTTTGCTACTGAGGATGCTGATATCTTCTCATCTTCATAGGTTTCATCCCCACTCGAAGAGGAGATTACACGAGGTGGAGGGCCAATGGGGTTGTTCTCAGAATTCTGCCTGTCACAGGGTGACTGGAGGTAAAACAGTCCATCATTACTGTGATGTCTGGAGAAGGCTCAAATTCCCAGAATCTTTGCTCTAGGACTCCAGCCCATGTCAAGTTCAGAGAGGATCCCAGTCCAATGCTAACTAATCTAATTACTGTTAATCCTAATCAGACCATTCCAATAATTATTTTTCTTCTTAAATCATCAATTTTTATTAATTCTTTTTTCCTTTCCTAGCTTGTTTTTTGGGAGACAATTTAAGTCTTGGAATGCTGACTAAATATAAAGATACATATCTCTGCTCAGATGCTCAGTTGTGTCTGACTCTTTGCAACCCCAAGGACTGTAGCCTGCCAAGCTTCTCTGTCCATGGGATTCTCTAGGCAAGAATCATATTATCCATGCCCTCCTCCAGGGATCTTCCCGACACAGGGATTGAACCTGCGTCTCTTACATCTCCTGTGTTGGCAGGTGTGTTCTTTACCACTAGCGCCATCTGGAAAGCCCAAAGATACATATAATATATATGATAAAATCCTTCTGTATACACACATATACGCATATATACATACACACATGTATGTATATACATGCATACATATGACATATTTAGAGGATTTGTCTCGTGTAGAAAAAAAGAAAGCGTATATTGGGCTATGGGGTTTACTTCTAAGTCATTTAATCCCCTCAGTGTATCTACAGAAGGCAATCTGAGTGCAGGATTAAGTTTAATAAACCATAATTAGGAAAATAGATCATGTAAAAACTGTTGTATATAGGCAATCTCCCCGAACATGTCCCCCCCGCCCTGCCTTTTCCTCCATGGGCTAATATTGTTTTTGTTTTCTTGGTCCTTTATTTGCGTACTTGGGGCTTCCCTGGTGGCTCAGACAGGAAAGAATCTTTACTGACTTGGAATCTACATCCCCCACTGTGTGTAGACACTTGTTTTATGTTTTATCCTAGCTACCTAGGAATTTCTCCTGGGAAAGCATAAACCACTTATTGGTCAAAGGCTGTGCTTAAGCTCTATTAGCCAGTTACATTTTTACTCTTTACCAGTGGATGTGTGTGTGGCTCGCACACTGTGATCACAGTTTAAGTGGTTTATGTGGCTGCTTCTCCACTTACTGAGGGAATACCAGCTGGGGTTTTTCCTTTCCCAGCACTGCTGAGAAGGTGCAGTCTCGGCGTACACAGACTGCCAAAGGGTAGGTGTGAATTTGTTCATAAGCCTGCCTTCCGAGGAGTTTTGCCTCTGGGTCAAGGTAGACTAGCGTTCAGCCAATTTTTGGTAAAACCCCATGCCTGTGAGGCTGAGTGAAGAGCCGACTCATTGGAAAAGAGCCCGATGCTGGGAAAGACAGAAGGCAGGAGGAGAAGGGGGCAACAGATGATGAGATGGTTGGATGGTATCATTGACTCAATGGACGTGAATCTGAGCAAACTCCAAGAGATGGTGAAGGACAGGGAAGCCTGGCGTGCTGCAGTCCATTAGGTTGCAAAGAGTCTGATATGGCTGAGTGACTGAACAACTAGGCTTTTACCCTTTATTGACTGATCTGCGGATGGTTTGTGGGTGGTTTTAGGTCTGTCCACATCCAGCTCTGATCGCTCCTAAATGCAGCCCAACGTGTGTGCACAGCCCTCTGACCACCATGACCTCAGGAGGGCTCTTCTTGGCTCTCTCCACTGTTTCTCTCTGTTAAACTTCTGATTGCCCTGCTATTTGGCTTGTTGCTGCTTGTCTCATGGAGCTATGAGCTCCTGCTTAATTGCTTTCTAACAAGATATCCATTGTTGTTTCCTTTTATGTACTTATTTATTTTGGGTTGCACCATGCAGCATAGGGGATCCTAAGTTTCTCGACCAGGGATTGAACCTGCACCCCCTGAAGTGAAAGCATGGAGTTCTAACCACTGGATCACCAGGTAAGTCCCCATTGCTTTTGACAATGTCCTCAGGGATGGGCTTTTCCATGCTCTGCTCCCAGTACAATCAACTCCTTCCAGCAGAGCTGTGGAGTCCCTCATCCCCAAATTGCACCTCTTCCCCTGGTGGAGCCTCCATATCACCACAAGAGTTTGGGCAGAACATAGTGGCTTGCTTTTCCCAGAGTGACCAGCAGGGGGGATGACAGAGATGGCCCTCTGGCTCACTGTTCCCCATCTGGAACCCTGAGTTTATAAGCGAGCTAGGGTGAGAGTCATTGACACTTATATTCTTGGTTTGCTATGCCTGGGTGAGTGTTTCTGCCTGTAAGTGGGGCTTAAATGGAAGAAAGGAGTCATGGATCTCTTAGTCACACCTGCTTGCAAAATAGTTTTTGTAAAATGGGGAGAAAGCCAGCAGCCTGTCCTTCCCTGGGTTAAAGTGTGGCTGCAGACTAGGAGCTGGGGGATGAGGGAGCTCCATCTTCTTGGTTGCATCTGCCTCGATTAGAGCATCTGAACTCGGGGTGTGAGATGGGGTCACAGTTCAAATGCTACAGTCTCCTGCCTTAAAGGAGACTGAATAGATTTTCTCCTTCTCTATGTGCTATATGTCCCAAAGACAATTTTTTTTGTTTGTTTGTTTTTGACTATGCCATGCAGCATGCGGGATCTTAGTTCCCTGACCAGGGATCACACTCCTGTCCCCTGCAGTGGAAACATGGAGTCTTAACTGCTGGGCCATCCAAGAAGTCCCAGGACAATCCTTTTTAAATGTTTAATTAAAAAAAATAACTGTACACAGTTAAGTGACAGCTTTGGGGAAGAGAACCTACATAACCCTCACCCCTGTTCCCTGGGAAGTGGTGGGAATGTTCTTACCATATGGACAGACAGTGATGATGACTGGCTAAGGGCAGCAAGTGATTGGTGGCATAGCTAGACTAGAATCCAGGGTCCCCGACATCCAATTCTTATTCTTTTCAATAGAAAAAAAAATGCTCTTTGAAAAATCTGTTTATTTTCTGTCTACTTATCTACCCACAAGGATTAGATCATTATTAAACTGGAAATTTTCTCTTTCCATATTTTAATTCAGTAACAGCGTGGTGAAACCTGGGCTTTTGATACGATTTCCTGTGAAATGAGACATCATTTGGATATATAAATATTCTCACTGATGAAATGACTTGACATCCGCACCTGTTCTTTATCTGATACAATGACTGAATTTTAAGTATCTTTTTGATGTTAAGAAAAAAAAACGATTGAAAATGAAAAGAAATACTTTTTAACAGCAGAGGGGCTGGCTGAATTAAGAGAATGTGCTGAATTACAGTTCATGTTTAGCTGGGAGTATTCTCTTCAATACAATCACTATCCTAAAAATGGATATTTATCTTGACAAAAAACTAATGAAGATTAATTATAATACTATTGTTAAGAGAACTTTAAAAGCCATCACTTATTTGAAAAACATCCATAAAATTAAGCCTCTAGTTGTTCAGACAATATTAGCAATTTTTAAAAAGAGCAGTGAGCTGCTACTAAATTTATTAGCATGCCCCATTAATTACGGGTCATTGAACAGCATCACTGACTGGTAGAAAAGCTGAAGGTATAGACTTCATCGCTCAGGAAACAATGTTCCACATGTAACCATGTTGTGACAGAAAGCCAATAGGAAAGCTGAGTTTCACCTCCCTCCTGACTTTTCAAAGGCCTTGTCCACAGGTGAATCTTGAAGTGAAGCCCTGAGAGATAACTGGGAATCGTAAGACAGGCAGTGTTAGCTGAGCAATGATGGACAGGTAAGAATGAGATCTGTGTTGCAAGCATCTGGGGAGAGCCGAAAACTCCTCCTGAAAAAGAAGACACTGAAAGATGGCAGAGTGATTGGCCACGGGTTCTTTTTCTGCCACATATTGGGCTGGCAAAAATATTTTGTTCAGGGTTTTCCTGTTACCGGAAAAACGGAAATGAACTTTTGGACCAACCCAATATAAACTCATCGGTCATGCTGACAAAACAATCATGGTTCCTTCCTTTCCCCTTTCTCTTTGTCTCTCTCCCTCCTTCTCCTACTCTACTCCCTTTATTACTTTTATTCATTCAATAAATACGTATTGAATGATGACAGTAAGCTGGACACTTTGGTAGAGACTGGGAACACTGCATAAGGAATACTCTCCCCCTTCTCAACACTCACCTTGTAACAGTGATGCTTGGAGGAGATGTGGACAGACAGTTTAACAAGTAAACACAGGGTGATTTCACGTTACGGTGAGTGTCAGGAAAGACGTTAGCAGCTTGACATGGCTGATTGTCTAAAGCAGGGCTGGAGGGGATGGGGTGAGATGGGTGGAGCTGGGAGTGCTCTGGCTGGGCCATTAGGGAGAGCTTTCCTGGAGACACCCATCCTAGACCTGAGTGTGAGAAGGAACTGTCCATGAGAACATTCTGGGCTGAGGACACAGTAAGAGCAGAAATCCTGAAAGGCACCAAAGGAAAAATGCATAGATTTTATTACAACCAGCTCAGACTGTGGCAGAGAAACAATGTTTTGGCAGGAACATATTAAAATGAGAATCTCAAGTAATATTTAATCTAGTATCTCCAAGTGACCCTAGGTGACCAGGTGGGCTGAACAATTAGAAATGATGCTGCTGCCCTTGAACCTCAGAAGAAACAACTAGAGACACTGACGGAACAGCTTAATGACTGAAGAGGTTTCTGGAAACTTGTCAGCACTGCCCTATGAATACAAAAGTGAAACTTACCCTTTCCCTTCTTCTTAATCTAAGTCAACTTTTCAGAGATTTTGGGCAAAATCCCAACAGAATGCTGGGTACAAGGAAAATTCCTGATGACAATGTATGAGTTGATTTTGTCCCCAAAAGGAATATAGTCAAAGTAGAATATTACTGGGGAAAATGTCTGAATAGTCTCTAAAAGTAGTCCTGTCTCTGACCAACTATAAGGAGCTTGTGTTAAAGTGTTAGTTTAGTTGCTCAGTTTTATGACTCTTTGTGACCCCATGGACTGTAGCCTGCCAGGTTCCTCTGTCCCAGGGATTTCCCAGGCAAGAATACTGGATTGGGTAGTCATTTCCTTCTCCAGGGGATCTTCTTGACCCAGGGATCTCCCACACTGCAGGTAGATTCTTTACTGTCTGAGCCACCAGGGAAGCCAGAGAGGAAGATCTCTGGCATTTTGAGTCCCAGATCCTGAAGCAATGATAGAGGAGGTCCCCTGGCTCACAAGAACCAAAACAGCTTCTGACCCCAGAGAGAACCTGGCTTCTAGCTGACACTATTGCTCACTTTGAAATAACAGTCCTAAATTTCAGCGTCTATTGCAAAGAGTCGGACATGACTGAGCGACTGAACTGAACTGAACTGATTGCCATAAAATATTTTGCTATCTCAATAATCACTGTTAAAGGGATAAAGATGATTCATTCAATACATTTTATTTTCTGATTAAAGAGTAAGATCTTAGCATGTTCTTTCAAGGATTCAGAGTTTGTAAGAATCATATCTTGATATGAATTTTTTCTAGTCTGAGACAGAGAAAGCAACTATGCCAGGTGTTTAGACACTGTCAACAGATGTAGAAACTTCAGTGTATATTATGGAAACCATCCACAGCTAGCAAGAATGGGCAAGACAAGGCACATGGGAATCGGATCACAGGGCACTAGGCAGACAGCATGTGTTCTAGGTTGGTGGTCAAGTGTCATAGCTTGAGTCCAGATGATGGCCAGCAAAGGTGAGTGAT
The DNA here is from genome assembly GCA_006408695.1 of Aepyceros melampus. Taxonomy (NCBI): domain Eukaryota; kingdom Metazoa; phylum Chordata; class Mammalia; order Artiodactyla; family Bovidae; genus Aepyceros; species Aepyceros melampus. The sequence goes on from SJXQ01005682.1 coordinate 264,382, forward strand.
AGTTGGATGAAGCTTCGGGGTCAATAAAAAGGAGTGAAGCAAAGGGTGAGTTATAAGAATCAGCACACAGAAACACACACCTGAAAGTTTATTCATTCACCCAAGAAACATATAAAAAAATCACATCCTTGTACCTCTCATCAGGAGACACACAGAGCAGAGTATGTGGCAGAGAAGTGAAAAATGTATAAATAAATGATTATAAGTCAAAGTCTGTATTTGAAACAGGCATAGGCCATGAGGAGAGTACAGGGAAAGAGCTCCTAGCCCTGCCTGGCAGGGGGCGCGTGGGGCACAGAGGGAGGCCAGAGCCGCCTTCATGATTCGATGCTCAAGCTGAGTCACAACAGATGCAGGCAACTAATCAGACTGAAAAAAAATAAAATTCCAGGCGTTAGGGACAACAGGCTGGTCTCAAATTGTGTTGCTAAGGATTGCAAAGAACCAAACAATATTAGTAAAAACCCAGGTCCTGTATCTGGCTGTGCAGAAACAGGGCTGGAATAATGCAGACTGAAGGGCAAGGTCTCTAAGGTCCATGGACAGAGCCAGGAAATGCGATCAACCCAAGAAGGCTGAGCAAGTCAGGACCCAAAAAATTCATAAGCCCAAGGTATGAGCTCCGATCACAGGGAAAACTGAGGGACACGGAAGAAACTCGATTCGAGCTGCCAAGTCAACGAGATGAGATTCCGAGTGACTTGTGTCTTGGCTGGAGATTTACTGCTTGCCATATCTTGGGCTGGGGCCAGCAATCTGCCTCAAAGTCCGTGCACGGAGCCGGGTCCACAGGTGGGTGCTACCCCTTCTGCAGGACCAGGGTGACCGGAACCACGAGGGACCGCAGAGATCAAGGACAGGGCAGCTGCAAAGCTGGGAATGAGGGCACCAGTCGGAGTCAGAGAGACTTGATGAGGGAGGCAGTTTTCTGACCTAGTTCAGGCTTCCTCTCTGGTTTCCCATAGTGGCAGGAAGGCAGGAATTGATCCCCGCACAGCTGGGCTCCAGCTTCTTGTCGGAAGCTTGCAATTAGAAGCACCTGGCCAAGACAGTGCACGCAGAGCAGCGGCGCAGCTGAAGCTTTGTGTAAGTGAACCCTCTCATGGGTAGGGGCGGGGGAGCACATTAAAAAAAAAAAAACCAACTGCAAAGATGGATGCTGTGGCGCTCTCTGGCATTATTAAACAAACACTTTGTCTCTGAGCTGACCCTGCCCTGCCTTTAAGACTGCACCAGGCATCTCGGCTGTGCATAACCTCGTTTGCTTAGAATTACAAAGGGATAACTCTTTGGTAAAATAGTGGGTTGGCCAAAAAGTGTATCCAGGTTTTTTCCTGGAACACCTTTTGGGAAAACTCATAACACTTTTTTGGCCAACTCAAGACAAAGTTCATATTTAAAAGCCCAGGTCTGACCAGACGTATTAAATACCATGCACAAATGCATAAAGAGACTGAAATAGCATATTTTAAACCATCTCCATTGTTGCCCAAATATTCATACGTGTAAATATACAGAATATGTATGTGTGTCTATGTATTTTATCTACATATTTATAGTTCTAAAAACAAGTCAATCCTAAAGGAAACCAACCCTGAATAGTCACTGGAGGACAGGTGCTGAAGCTGAAATTCCAATACTTTGGCCACCTGATGTGAAGAACCAATTCACTGGAAAAGACCCTGATGCTGGGAAAGACTGAGGGCAGGAGAAGGGGGCAAAAGAGGATGAGATGGTTGGATGGCATCACCAACTCAGTGGACATGAGTTTGAGCAAGCTCCAGGAGGTGGTGAAGGACAGGGAAGCCTGGCATGCTGCAGTCTGTGGGGTTGCAAAGAGTCAGACAACTTAGCAACTGAACAATGACAACAAAAATGTCTACCTTTCGGAAGTTCTTTTTAAGGAGATACAAGCTGCTTGAAACCATAAAATGGCTTTTTCCCTGATCTGCCACATGTCTCCTGTGCAACCTCACAGTAGCATCCCTATGATTCTTAACAGTGGTTACATATGGTGCTGAACTTTTTTTTAGTTTTAAGTCATAGAAACTCACATATACAGGTATCAAAGCCGCTTTTCAAAGGCAGCTTCCAAAAAGGATAAAACCTCTACAGATATCTGTCCCCGATTAATGAAACCTCTTCCTTCCCTGCTTGAGGGAAAACGGAAACATCCGACAAGAAAGCAAAAGGTAGTGGAATAGTATGTCCAGAGGATGAATTTTCTTCACTTGATTTTTCTATTTATAGCAGTAGCCTCTGGCTGCACTTTAAAGGCAAAAATTTGCATAATAACACTTGCATTCCTAGTCATTTGACCTGTAAAATCAGCTGAAGTTTCTAGGAACAATTATCTTGTTTCAGGAAAGGATCTAGAAGCCACCATGTGAGTTGAAATATAAAGATGGAAATTTTGGTCATCCACACAGACTATAGCCTCGTGTGTGCGAGCTCAGTAGTTTCAGTCGTGTCTGACTCTGTAATCCTATGGACTGTAAACCCCATGGCTCCTCTGTTCATGGGATTCTCCAAGCAAGAACACTGGAGTAGGTTGCCATGCCCTTCTCCAGGGGATCTTCCTGACTCAAGGATCGAACTCGAGTTTCCTGCATTGCAGACGGATTCCTTCACCTCTGAGCCACCTGGGAAGCACCATACATCCTCAAGGTTATTCAAAAACCATCTTCCTACCTACATCCACTCTGTACAAAGCAAGAGATGATATTGGATAGCTGAGAAAAAATACTTGGTTGGCCAAAAAGGTTGTTCAGTTAGGGAATATGTTCCTTTAATAAAGTTCTTTGTGAAAATGAAAATTAGGTCTTATTTTTACTTGAAATGGAACAAACTTTTTGGACAACCCATTAGCTTTGTAGCCAGTAGTACATTTTCAAAAGAATACACATTTGTCCATCAGGAAAAAAATTATTTAAGTTCCTTTTACTAACCTAACAGGATGTTGATGATTTGACCCCCTTCTTGTCATCATTAGTCAAATTCCAGAGTAACATATCAGGGAAAAGGAGGAGGTGGAAAAGTAGGTGAGAGGGATATCTCAAATTCAGAGAAATGAGAGTAGAGGAAGCCTTCAAAGCATTTATTTACTTGATTAACTGATGAAATGAAAAATTGATGTCAAGAAGCAAACTTGGTATTATAATACTGCTGTTGCCGCTCAGTCACTTCAATTGTGTCCGACACTTTGTGACCCCATGGACTGTAGCCCGCCAGGCTCCTCTGCCCACAAGGATTCTCCAGGCAAGAATATTGGAGTGGGTTGTCATTTTCTTCTCCAGGGGATCTTCCTGACCCAAGGATCAAACCCGCATCTCCTCAACTGCAGGCAGATTCTTTACTGCTGAACCACTGGGGAAGTCCCATTTTAATACTATGTTCATGTAACTCACTAGTAATTAACATGGTTTTTCAGAAAAAAAAATCTGAAAAGCATTAATTGAGCACAACTGTGAGGGCCACGTGTTTGCTATAAAATAGAAAAACAGATGCTAAAATATTATTTTGTTGCTAATTTCTCATCTAACAAAATAGTAAATTATGACCTCAAAAAATACAAGAGGAGATTTTAAAGATTCTAATGACCACCTCATGTGAAGAGTTGACTCATTGGAAAAGACCCTGATGCTGGGAGGGACTGGGGCAGGAGGAGAAGGGGACGACCGAGGATGAGACGGCTGGATGGCAGCACTGACTCAATGGACGTGAGTCTGAGTGAACTCCGGGAGTTGGTGATGGACAGGGAGGCCTGGCGTGCTGCGATTCATGAGGTCACAAAGAGTTGGACACGACTGAGCGACTGAACTGAACCGAACCCCATGTATGCTGTAGTAAGTCTTCATATGTAATTTATTGGCTTACTACCTTAAATCATCTACTCCTTGTGAAACATGAGAAAATTCATTTGACATGGCTCGAGACTGCGTAAAATAAGTTCTGGTATCCAGAAAAATCACAGAATAGTTCACAGCAAGATTGAGTTTTTTAGACAGCATGTTGAGTATGGGATAAACCTTATTTTTAGTGGGAATTTGTCTTCTTTGCTAGTATTTTCCCCAAGACCACCAGTGGGGTTCTTGTAACAAAGCATTCTCAGTCACTAGAGGCAATTATGTGTAAATGCTGTAATGCTGATTTCACACATGAGAAAAATGACTATAGCTACTTCCCATTTATGTCACTTTGTTTTCTAAATGCTTTACAGTCTCATGTCATTCAAATGAGCAGAGCAGAAAGGCATGGGAACAGAGACAAGGCTGAGCACTTACAAAGAAAAACAGATCCTTAAAAGATAATATTGCATTGAGAAGCAAGAAAACAGAGTGTGACATCAGCAAAAATCCAAGTTAATTCCCCAAAGCTCTGTGGCCATTTACTGAAGTGGAGGGCAAAATATATACCCGAGGTCAAGCTCAGTCGATGGCGATGCCAGAAACAAATGCAGGATCTGTTGACTTTCAACGTGACATTTCAGGCCATGGAAGATGGTGCGCCAGTGACCTACAGAACTGCTAAGTGGTGGTAAAAACTGTAAATAAGTCTTCTGAGTTTTCCCAAAATGCTTGCAAATTTTTCATTTAAAGGTTATACTCGATATTGCAGAATAAGTGAGGGCTACATTCGCTTACTCCTTGGAAGAATAGTTAATGACCAACCTAGATGCATATTAAAAAGCAGAGACATTACTTTGCCAACTAAGGTCCATCTAGTCAAGGCTATGGTTTTTCCAGTGGTCATGTATGGATGTGAGAGTTGGACTGTGAAGAAGGCTGAGCGCCGAAGAATTGATGCTTCTGAACTGTGGTGTTGGAGAAGACTCTTGAGAGTCCCTTGGACTGCAAGGAGATCCAACCAGTCCATTCTGAAGGAGATTAGTCCTGAGTGTTCATTGGAAGGACTGTTGCTAAATCTGACTCCAGTACTTTGGCCACCTCATGCGAAGAGTTGACTCATTGGAAAAGACCCTGATGCTGGGAGGGATTGGGGGCAGGAGGAGAAGGGGACGACAGAGGATGAGATGGCCGGATGGCATCACTGACTCGATAGACGTGAGTTTGAGTAGACTCGGGAGTTGGTGATGGACAGGGAGGCCTGCGTGCTGTGATTCATGGGGTCGCAAAGAGTCAGACATGACTGAGTGACTGAACTGAACATTCAGAATAATTCAAGGGCCTAAGGCATCAGGAGAAGTTTCCTACCTTGGCAGGGGGAAGGGGATGGAGAGATACTTGTCAAAGAGCATTCCATAGCAGAACTGTGCCATCCAAACCTAATTAGCAAAACCAGATAGAAGGGTTGCTGTAATGTGATGGCTAGATCGCAACTCACAGCACACAGTACAAGAAATGAAGATGTGCTTTCAATAAGTTCCATAGAAAGAAAAACTGACAGTGAAATGAGGGCATGAAGAAAGGAAGAGCCTTTAGAGCTACTGAATGTATGGGCTGGGCAAGCATGTGGGACTATTTGCAGTAAATAAAATCTCAGCAGCCTGTCTCTTGTGTTAGTCACTCAGTCATGTCTGACCCTTTGTGACTCCATGGACTGTAGCCCATCAAGCTCCTATGTCCATGGAATTCTCCAGGCAAGAATATTGGAGTGGGTTGTCATTTCCTTCTCCTGGGGCCCTTCCCAAGCCAGAGATCAAACCCGGGTGTCTCTCATTGCAGGCAGATTGTTTACTTCTGTACTACCAGGGAAGTCGCTTGTAAGTGCTATTAAAAATCTCATGAGGCCTCATTGGTTGACTCTTGTTCTTTTCTCTAATCACAAAGAAGACAGTAGGAAATACTGGTGCATCCTGGGATGAGAGGTGTCAGGTACCCTGGTCCATCACCCACACACGTCAATATGTAACGTTACAAATGCACAGGTCTCCTGATTACAAGGATGCTGCAGCCTCCCCTGAGGCATGTAGCTCACAGGAAGTGAAGATGGATCAGTGAGAAGGTTTGGATCATTTTAAATTGCCTCTGACCACTCTACTCCCTGCCAACTCTGACACTGGCTTAATGAAGTATGTTAGGACTATGAGATTCAGTCTATGGGAATTCCAGAATAGGTATGATTCCTTAGGCAAATAATTTCTTTCTGAAATGGTTATTGGAAGAGATGATATAATAATCTATAAAATCATGTTTCCAAGTGACCACCGGGTAAACAATTATTTGCAACAATTAATGATACAACAAGATCAGCACCATCCTGAACTATTCATTACATAACTGAATAGGACATTCTGGGCACTATCTAGAGCGTTTTAAACAGATGTCTCATATTTGCTTGGCAAAGTGTAATCACATCATGATTCACATGCCTTTCTATCATGTCTAAACATTCTTCAACATTGGGATTTCAACTGTTGGAGTCCATTTGATCTCATTATAAGAACATTAAATGCTACTCCTCTCTGTTGGTCTTTCATGCTGTTCTTAAAGTTCCATGTCATCTAAAATCCTTTCTCAGTTGCAGGGACAATTCATTTCCCAATTTTTTTTAATAAGTAAATTCCAGAGGCACCACACATACAAATACACCCACATCACTGCTCCTGAACAAAAGGACATTAAGAACACAGATGACACCTAAAATAATGATTATTCAATGATAAGTGATCAATTAATAAGTGAACACATAATTGGCAATGGCGAAAATAGGTAAAGAGCCCAGTAATCTTTGAATGTGCCTTAATATCTCTATTTCAACCTTCTAATTGCAGGACATTCATTTATTTGATATTTCTTGATTGAGCGCCTTCTATATTAGAAACTAGAAAAGCAGTGGTGAATAAGACAGGTTCTGTCCTTGACTTTAGGAAGTTTATATTCCAGTAGAAAAGACAGGTATGACCCCTGTACACATGCACACATGTGCAAACACACAACACAAATGTGGACAGTGGGCAGACTGCATATTGCAATGAGTGTCACCAATGTCAACAGAACAGGAGCTGATGTAGGCATTAAAGGGTGGTTAGGGAATGCTGAGACATTTTAACAAAAACCTCAAGGAGGTCACCTGAAGCAGGAAAAAGGCCAGGGAGCGTCTGGGCAGAAGGAGTGGCAAGAAGCTGACCTTCGGAAAAACTTATGAGGAAACTGCCCCCCTTGGTTGACAGGGAGGGAGCCAATGGCAGGGATCAGAAGAAAGGGTGACGAGAGAGCAGGGGCCATGTGGGGAAGGATTTACTGAAGAAGGGACTATTTGCATCTGATTCTGGCAAAAATGATAGTCACAAACATATGGGCTACTAATAAATTATGCTTTTAAATGACCATAGATGACATTATTATATTCTTCTCAGAAATACATTATACAACTTTTTGTATCTTAGGGTGACTGGAAACATTCAGGTTGTGTTCAGTTTACCAGCTTCAGTGTGTGTGTGTGTGCGCACACGTGTGCACTCGTGCATGAGAGAATTACTAACTAGACACTGTGGGAACCGTATGTAGGGTCTTTGTCTTTATACTGTTTACTCTGTCACAATCATTTTATTCCACATGACAAATGAAGGAAGAAATAATGAGATTTAAGAATAAAACACAGAAAGAGCTGCAATAATTAGGCAGAAGGTGGCAAGTTTTTTCTCCAAAGGCCAGATGGTGGCATGGGAAAGTCCCAAGAAAGAATGACAAAGAGATCCTGCTGGACTGGACTGGCTAAATATTCTAATATTTTACTAGCCAAACATACAAAGTTATGTCACAGCATAAAAAAAAAATCCATGTTTCTACTGACTCTACATCAATGTTAGAAGAATACTTGTCAAATGTCTTATTTTTCAAATGGGTGTGAACATTTCTGGCATCAAGTACAAAGTTGGCACAGAGGATCCCAATGCTCTGAGCCAGCTCTAAAATCCTATGATTCCAAAATTTAAATTATAATACAATTACTAATATATGGCAGAATTTCAAACAGCAGTTGAAATGGTGTTTTATAACTTCTTTTTCCTGGCTTAACATTTGTGCAAATTCTAGAATGCTAATTTCTGAAGCTTGGCATTTCAAACAATAATTGACTATTTCCTAGTCACTTTGCAATTGCCTTCTTTTAATTGCAGATGAATCAGTACAGCATGTAAAATCTGAAAACTAAAAATGATTACTTTAGACAATGCATTTTTTCCCACTGAAATGAGTCAACCATCACTAAGTAATAATTCTACTTTTATACATCAGTTAGTGAATACCCTCAGTCATACCTCCTACCATTATAAGAACACATTCACTGACCATCTATTAGAACCTGAAATCAACATTGATATAGTCGGTGGGCAATGATCGCCAACCTTTATGACACCCAGGGGTGGTTTCACGGAAGACAGATTTTTCATGGACTGGAGTGTGGAGATGGTTTTGAGATGATTTAAGTGTATTACGTTTAATGTGCACTTTATTGCTAGTATTATACATCAACTCTACCTCAGATCATCAGATATTGATCCCAGAGGTTGAGGGGATCCTGTTCTAGGGTATAAAAGTACTTTTTTTTCTTTTTTGATTTGCTTTTGTTTTTTTGGTTTTTAAAAATTTATTTTTTAATTGAAGGAAAATTACTTTACAGAATTGTGTTGGTTTCTGCCAAACATCAACATAAAAATACTTCTTAATTGAGGGAGTGAACACAGACTCTGCATCATGGTGGCAGCATTCAAATTCCAGCTCTGCCATTGACTAGGTGTGTGACCTTGGGGCATATAATTAACTTTTCTGTGACTTTCATGCTTATTAGAAAAATGGTGTTAAAATAATACCCACTTCATAGAGTATGAGGAGACTAAAATAATATAGTCTATTAAGTGAATGGCATAGAGCCTGCTACCTGGTCAAGTTTCCATAAAAGTTGATAATATTATTTCCACTTCTATTTTCATTCTACCAGGTCTGATATTGATCGAGCATACAAACATCACATAATTCTAGGGCAAAAATGGCCTTCCTAGAGAGTCTGGCATTATACTAATTTCTGGCAAAAAGTATTCCCTTAGAATCTTACTCTAAAGTGTCTTGCATTCAAAATGATATAAGATGTAAATACAGGCAGACCTTTTTGTTTTTTTGATGTGTTTGACTTTAATGCACTTCCCAGATATTGAATTTATTTATTTGTTTTACACATTGAAGGTCTGTGCCAACCTGAGTTGAGCAAGTCTACCGGTGGTGTTTTTCCAACAGCATTTGCTCACGTGGGGTCTCTGTGTCACACTGGTAATTCTCACAATATTTCTAACATTTTCATTATTATTAACATTTGTTAGGTTGATCTGAGGTCAGTGATTTTTGAGATTGCTGCTACAACTTGCTGAAAGCTCTAATGATGATCAACGTTTTTTTAACAATAAAGTATATCTTTATTAAGGTAGGTACTTTTTTTAAAGACCTAATGCTATGCAAAATCCTATGGACGGAGGAGCCTGGTGGGCTGCAGTCCATGGGGTCACTAAGAGTCGCACACGACTGAGCGACTTCACTTTCACTTTCATGCATTGGAGAAGGAAATGGCACCCCACTCCAGTGTTCTGGACAGAGAATCCCAGGGACAGGAGAGCCTGGTGGGCTGCCGTCTCTGGGGTCGCACAGAGTCGGACACGCCTGAAGCGACTCAGCAGCGGCAGCAGTGCTATCGCATGCTTCCTAGAGTACAGGGCAGTGCACGTGTCTTTTCTGTGTGCTCAGATGCCAAAAACCTCCTGTGACTCACTTTTTTACGCTATTTTCTTTATTGTGGCGGTCTGGAATGAAACCTCTAATACCTGAGGTCTGCCCAAACATAAAGACCTGTTAAGATAAATAAAGCAAGTACTTTTATTTGCTTTTATGTAGTGCAATACACTTTGTATTCTGAGGTACTGCTGCTGCTGCTAAGTCGTTTCAGTCGTATGAGGTATTATGAGGGATGCAAACGCATGGGGGGAAAATCAGTCCTGTTATCTAGGAGTTTACTTTTTTTCATGCAATAAAACATATCAATATAAGCAGACATATCAATCTATTTGAAAGAAATCACTCTATTTAGAATTAGGACATGATCATGTTACATTTGCTAGGCTGAAATCCTGAAACTTTCTTTTTCACTGTCCTGACAACAAACAACCCTGTTTTCTTGGCTCTCTTTGCCTCCTCTGACCAATACTCTCCCTGTGACTAAGGTGTCCATCTCCTTGAAGCCTTGAGGCCTTCCCCTTAGGCTCATCCTCATTGGGCTTGCATCACCCAGTTTTAGCAAGAATTTTGCTAAGTCAGTTTAGTCAGAATACCCCACCTTCCATAACTGATCGCCTTGTGATCTGATTAAATTCTTCACCCTCCACCTTTGATATCTGGTCACCCTGGTCTGCCTTTAGCAAGAATCCTATCAGGCCTGTTTAACCAGAATCTTCCCTTGCTCCTGATGTTTCCCCTTAGTAATTTCCATCCACTGACTCCCATCTGCTTCTTACTTGTAAGTCCCTTGTTTTTGTTAAGTGGAAGTCCCTCAGTTGTATCTGACTCTGCAACCCCATGGGCTGTAAATTCTCCAGGACAGAATACTGGAGTGGGTAGCCTTTCCCTTCTCCAGAGGATCTTCCCAGCCCAGGGATCAAACCCAGGTCTCCCACATTGCAGGTCGACTCTTTACCAGCTGAGCCACAACGGAAGTCCATACTTTATTTAAGCATAAATTCCTACTTGTCCATAATTTATTTGGAATTGAAACCAATTCGTTACCGAGGTCTGTCTGTCCCTACTGCAATAGTCCTGAATAAAATCCATTTTTAACTGCTTTAACCACTGTCTAGCTAATTTTAACTTCCCAGCTAATTCCTTCTTCTGCCCACTACATGAGGGCCTTCCCTTGGAATTCAATCTATAATTCTTCTCTTTTTTTCTGTTAACTGTCTCCCTGGGTTGGGAGGTTAGGGGGCATGGTTCCTCTTACTGTTAAAATCCTACTGGGACTCAGGTCTTCAGTCTACTTGCCCGAGGAACCTTCCTTCATATGCTAACTAAGCAAAATTTCTCACACCTAGAAAAAGGTTCAAGTGAAAAATAATGACAATAAAATGATCGGGAAAGAAGTAGTAATCTACAGGTCAAGGAAGATCCTTTACTCAAACTTTTTAATACTAATGATGCTTTAACCATTGTCTAGCTAATTTTAACTTCCCAGCTAATTCCTTCTTCTGCCCACTACATGAGGGCCTTCCCTTGGAATTCAATCTATAATTCTTCTCTTTTTTTTCTGTTAACTGTCTCCCTGGGTTGGGAGGTTAGGGGGCATGGTTCCTCTTACTGTTAAAATCCTACTGGGACTCAGGTCTTCAGTCTACTTGCCCGAGGAACCTTCCTTCATATGCTAACTAAGCAAAATTTCTCACACCTAGAAAAAGGTTCAAGTGAAAAATAATGACAATAAAATGATCGGGAAAGAAGTAGTAATCTACAGGTCAAGGAAGATCCTTTACTCAAACTTTTTAATACTAATGCACACATTATTTTGCCAGTAACTTCTCTTAAATAAAAATAGAACAAAATATATGAAACCATCCATGTATCCCTGATGAAATATTTTCTTATATGTAACATTTAGAGTTTCTTCATCTTCCTAGGAGATTAAAATACATGCCCAATTAAGCCCCACTATAAGTTTCCATTAGAAACTTTTGAGTTTCTTATTATCAAGGCCCAGGAAGTCTTTGATTAGGAAAGCTGCCTTGCCAGGGAAGTGATTATTTTTTCCTGGGGGACATAATTAAAGAGGGCAATAGTGCTGAGAGCTGTGTGTGCCAAAGGCCATACGTGGTAACTTTCAACAAATCCAATGCCTTCACGGAGAGGAGAGAATCTCTCAGCTGTTCTACAGTGGATGTTCCCTGCATGTATTACACGGAACACCAACAACACATCACCACTAACAAAATGCAAAAACATAAACCCATACATGGGGATGGAACAGTGTGGCCAGGAAACCAAACACGTGAGAAAACACCAGAGTATAATGTCTCATCACCACACTCTGACTGTAATCACCCGACCAGCTGAGCATTCACATATTAGATGGGTAATACAGGACTTCATTCAACAAATTCATTTAAATTTTCCAAAAGTGGTGGGAGGAAGTGATTTCACAGATGACTCGCAGGTTTCCAGCTTAAGCAAGAGGGTGTGTGGGTCATGGTGACATAGATGGGGACAGAGAGCCGCAGAGCAGGGAGGAACAGATGGAAGGGGGCATTTACGGGTTGAGTATTGAAAATAACGAGTTTGACGTGACCATGGCACATCAGCGGAATGTCCTATTTCACACACAGGAACCCAAACATGACCAATAATTCAGGGACAGTTTATTAACGAGAACGGATTTACAGTAGTAATTCAATCTATGTCATTCTTGCTTTGCTTTTGCTATTTAAACATTTAGGAACTACTTAAATCTAATCTACCTTAACTTGTGGTAGCGGGTTCCCAGGTCATGCCGTTGGTAAAGACTGCCTGTCAATGCAGGAGATACATGAGACATAGCTTCCATCCCTGAGTGGGGAAGATACCCTGGAGAAGGAAATGGCAACCCACTCCAGTATTCTTGCCTGGGAAATCCCACGGACAGAAGAGCGTGGCAGCCTATAGTCCATGGGGTCGCAAAGAGTTGGGCGTGACTGAGCACACACACACACCCCCAGCACAATATGCCTGTGTATTTTATGTAGGCATGTGTGTATGCAAATAATTTATGGTGTGAATTTTCTCCTAAATCTAGTGTCACTATCACTCTTAATTGGTTGGCCTCAAATCAGGCACATTCTTGCTTTCAGTTCAGTTCAGTTGCTCAGTCATGTCCAACTCTTTGTGGCCCCATGAATCGCAGCACGCCAGGCCTCCCTGTCCATCACCAACTCCCGGAGTTCACTCAGACTCACGTCCATCGAGTCAGTGCTGCCATCCAGCCATCTCATCCTCTGTCGTCCCCTTCTCCTCCTGCCCCTAATCCCTTCCAGCATCAGGGTCTTTTCCAGTGAGTCAACTCTTTGCATGAGGTGGCCAAAGTACTGGAGTTTCAGCTTTAGCATCATTCCCTCCAAAGAAATCCCAGGGCTGGTCTCCTTCAGAATGGACTGGTTGGATCTCCTTGCAGTCCAAGGGACTCTCAAGAGGCTTCTCCAACACCACAGTTCAGAAGCATCAATTCTTTGGCGCTCAGCCTTCTTCACAGTCCAACTCTCACATCCATACATGACCACAGGAAAAACCATAGCCTTGACTAGATGGACCTTAGTCGGCAAAGTAATGTTTCTGCTTTTGAATATGCTATCTAGGTTGCTCATAACTTTTCTTCCAAGGAGTAAGCATCTTTTAATTTCATGGCTGCAGTCACCATCTGAAGTGATTTTGGAGTCCAGAAAAATAAAGTCTGACACTGTTTCCACTGTTTCCCCGTCTATTTCCCATGAAGTGATGGGACCGGATGCCATGATCTTCGTTTTCTGAATGTTGAGCTTTAAGCCAACTTTTTCACTCTCCTCTATCACTTTCCTCAAGAGGCTTTTTAGTTCCTCTTCACTTTCTGCCACAAGGGTGGTGTCATCTGCATATCTGAGGCTATTGATATGCCTCCCAGTAATCTTGATTCCAGCTTGTGATTCTTCTTTCAAATGTAATCTAAAAAACTGGTGTCATCCTAGCCCTCCTGGCCTGGTATATAAATGTAAACAATCTCTTAAAGACAGCTCTCTGCTTTTCGCCTGCAGGACAATGTGGTGCGGCAGATCATGCAGGAGTCAGGTGGCTCTGCCTGCCATGAGCCCGTGTCCTGCTCTGCCACATACTAGTTCTGTGTTCTTTGGCAAGTTCTTGAGTTTCCTTGGGCCTCAGTTTCTTCGTCTGTGAAATGCAGAGTACATTTCCATCTTGGTTTGTCGTTGTTATCCAGTCGCTAAGTTGGGTCCAACTCTTGCAACCCCATGGACTGCAACCCATCAGCCTCCCCTGTCTATGGAATTCTTCAGGCAAGAATACTACAGTGGGTTGCTATCTCCTTGGCCAGGGGATCTTTCCGACCCAGAGATTAAGCCCACATCTCCTGCCCTGCAGGTAGATTCTTTACCACTGAACCACCCGGGAAGCCTCAGTCTTGGCTTATGGCTCAGTAATTTTTAAATATTATATAAAAAAATAAAGAAGAACTGGTATTCTCTGTTGATTTAAGAAGTCCATTTATGGCCATTAAATGAAGTTTCTTAGTGTGTGTTCATATCTTCTGTGTCTCTGGTGAGATTTTTATGAGTTTCCTCTAACAAGAAGAAAAATAGTCTGAAATCTATTTCCATGATGGTGGACTTGTCAATTTCTCCCTGAAGTTATATAAAATGTTCTCATAGGTTCAGTTCAGTTCAGTTCAGTCGCTCAGTCGTGTCCGACTCTTTGCGACCCCATGAATTGCAGCACGCCAGGCCTCCCTGTCCATCACCAACTCCCGGAATTCACTCAGACTCACGTCCATTGAGTCCGTGATGCCATCCAGCCATCTCATCCTCAGTTGTCCGATTAAGTGAGGTCTCAGATAAAGTGCTCAAAACAATGCCTGGAAGGTAAATATGCCACTTCGGCATAAGGATTATTGAGGCAAAGGCACTTGAAAAACAGCAGGCACGAGGAGAGGTGGTGTTCTGAGGTCCCTTCACTTCCTAAAAGCAGAAGATAAAACTCCCATGTGAAAGATGCCCTCCCTGTGCAGGGGGAGAACATCATATTACCAGAGACAGGGCATGGAGGATGAGAGAATCCTACACAAAGAGACCTTGTTAAAATAACTCTCATCTTCCTTTAGGCCACCTGTATATTTTAGTTACGTTTCCACAATTCTATCTCTTTGTTCAACTTAGCACATAAACACTTAGATTCCGCTACTTCTTCTCTTTATTTTCTTATGAAGACATTCAAGTTGCATAAAACTTTTACTGAATTCATTTGTGCAATTTTCTTTTCACTTATCTTACATCAACTTAATTCTCAGGCCAAGTCAAAGACCCTAAAAGGGTAGATATAAAATTATGTCCCCCTTGTACAGGTAAAAATCTAAATATTTGACATATGTTTGCTATTATATTTTTAATCATAAACAAATACAAAGACTTCAAATATTTGACATGCCAGAGAGAAATAAATTGTGTATCACTAACAGCTGTTTTGTCAAATTCATACTTTACATGATTTATAATTCCCAGATCATATTAGAATGGCAAGAAAAATCCCTGCACTCATGTTGGTTGTTTTAAGTGGAATCATCTTTTCCCTAAATTTAGCCTTAAGTAAATATTTTAGGTGAAAATTTCTAGCACATTATGAGATTACAGCAGGAATGAAAAAAACTTTGCCAATACTCATTTTGTTTTTTTCCTTTATAATTCTCATCAAGCTGCATCTTTCTGTTGTTCAGTCGCTCAGTTGTGTCTGACTCTGCAACCCCATGGACTATACAGGCTGCCAGGCTTCCTTGTCCACCATCTCTTGGAGTTTGCTCAGACTTAGGTTCATTGAGTCAGTGATGCCATCCAACCATCTCATCCTCTGTCACCCCCTTCTCCTCCTGCCTTCAATCTTTCCCAGCATTAGGGTCTTTTCCAGTGAGGTAACTCTTCACATCAGGTGGCCAAAGTATTGGGGCTTCAGCATCAGCCTTTCCAATGAATAGTCAGGGTTGATTTCCTTTAGAATTGACTAGTTTGATCTCCTTGCTGTCCAAGCGACTTTCAAGAGTCTTTCTCCAGCACACAATTCAAAAGCATCAGTTCTTCCACACTCAGCCTTCTTTACAGTCCAACCCTTTCACTACAGAGTAAATGCTGTCCTTGGGGATTTTAAAAATGTTAACAAATACTAAAAAAAGATGTGAGCTGTGATAAATTCTATTATACTCTGCTTTACAAAGAAATGATTCTATCATACAATGGAGAACATGTGTCCTTCAGATGGTACTTAATAGATCTTTTAATAGAAAAGGCCAATTTTGGTAATAGTTGATTTATGTAGAAATTAAATACACTAGGTGTGGATGACTGGGTTGCTAAATAGACACCACCACACCATCATCTCCACCACGGCCATCACCACACACTGAGTGAGTAGGTGGTATGCTGACACACATATATATCTCCCAGAGCTGGAAACAACCTCATCAGTATGATTTTCATCTTCACAGTGATATGTCTCAGAGACATGACAAATAAACACAACAACCCACAATTAGATTTTAGTTATATTATAGGTGTCTAAAGTAATCAATGTACTCAAACAGCACCAGCAGTTCCTGGCTCTAAATCATTTCTCATGAAAAAGCATAGAGGAATAAAATATAGTAAGCTTTATCTCAAAAGACATTAACTTGCAGAGGATTTATAAAATATTGAAAGAGTAAAAGAGGCCCACAGGGTTAAACCCTCTGCTAAGATTGATGAAATCGTCCACCAAAACTTTATTGATCTATTCCTATTAAGGAGGAAGTTCTTAATTTCTGCTGAGAAAGGACTGAGGTTAACCAGTATCAAAGTGACACTTCAACCTCAAAAAATTAATTAATGAAAAGAACAGAAAAATATTCAATAGTTGCACGGATCCTATAGTAAACAAATCATCCTTGCCCCAAATGTAATTTATCTGGGTACAAATTGGCTATAAACATAAATTTTTAGAGGACAAGGGAAAAAAAGTAAGGCATACCTTTGAACTTACTGGAATCAGATATAAATCAAGGGCACAGCAACATTTATTCAGGCTAAACTGAAGTCTTAAAGAGCTTTCATTTCTGCCCAAACTGTGGCCACATAACAAAGTCAGAATCAGAATACAATTTGCAAACCTTAAGCTTTGACACTGAAGGAGTCAGTCTTGATGAAAAGGGCCTTGCTTGCTCTGTATAAATTACTCACAATGTATGGAACCAGATATCCTGTCAAGCTGAAAACCTACTGCTGAATTTTCCTATTTGTCTTGCCAGGTTTCAGATGACTAAATTACAGGTATGTTTTCCAAACTAAGTTCATCTTTTAGAGTCACAGATACACATTTCTTAGCCTTGTAGAATTATAGTGGAGAAGAAGAATGGAATTTCCACTAACCTCTAAAACCATGGTGTGGGCTCCAGCCGGCTTAGAGGCCTGGAGAGGTCCTTAGAGCTCACGGTGCTCAGTTGGTAAGTGCTGGATATTCTTCAGATTATCCTGTTTTGAAAGCTACCTGGCAGATGATGACAACACTGCTCCTATTTTACAGATGAAGAAAGTGAGGCACACCAAAGGGTGCAGTCAATTCTCCAAGCTCATGCTGTTAATATGTGGAAGAGCTGAGTTTTGAACACAGATCTTTCTGCACCCTAAACCATGTTCTTTCAGCTTTACCTCCAAAGGTTACAGTATTAGTTGATGAACTGACTCACTCATATTCTCATACCTGATTTTAAGCAGCATTTCATATGACTTGCATCTTGGCATTACAAGATAAGGAACCAGAATGAACCCCTTAGTGACATTTATCCTAAATCCTTCTTTTTATAATGGAGGTAGCTGAGGCCTGAGGACTCAGCCAGGGACACACATCAAGGTAACAACAAGGTTGGAACTAGTCCTTTCCTTGAAGCTTAACACCAGCTATGCCGTAGCAGCAGCTGACTATTTTAATTTTCTATCATTAAAGTAAATGATGAAATCAATTTTAAAAATAATTTTTCAAGATTCCTGTTTTCATTCATTGTTATTATTTATGCTGATACATAATTATAAGAGGCTCTTTCAAGGGCGCATTTTGAAGTTGGTGCCAACCAGAACCTATAACAGAAAGAAACAAGTAGGAACCTGGTTTAAAAACATACAGAATAAATTTCACGCTGAGCTCTAAAAGTAGGCCTTGAGCCCAATTTCAGGACTAAATCAAAGAGCAGGCAGAAAGCAGACAGCAGGAACAGTTATTTTAGTAAGAAAAGTAGGATAAATTTACAAGCCAATCACGGGATGATGTGCGCAGATAAAAGATGAAGAGAAAGAATTTGCAACAGTGATACACGAACACATCTGAACGCACGGAAGCAAAAACCCAGAAAGCACAATTGTCCGAAATGTGAATAAACATTCAAATGATGCTGCAGCTGCAAAATTTAAACTCAAGGAAGAGACATTTGCAAAGGAATTCATTAAATAGATGTGATTTCCTGCTTGCACATAGCCAGTGGCTCTTTTATAAAGTAAAATGCACAATTTGTCTTGATAGAAATGACATCTCTCCTCTGCTGAACTCAATCAAACAGCAAAAGTCTTTTGTGAAAGACTCTGCTTATTACAGAGCACAATACTATTGATACCCAGATGCTCAGGCTCTGACTCCATAGTTATTCCACCTAATCAAATGCCTGAAATACGGAGTATGTTCTTATACAATAAGGAGGTTTTCGTGTGATGGTAATCAGTCTTTTCCTAATGGCATTTACCACAGCAATTTCTTTGTAGGCATGAAGTTTTTGGCTGAAATCAACGCTTGCTTGCCAAACCTTTCTGCCTGTCCTCTCCTTCTCCCCTTCCTTTCAGTCTATCCATCCATCCATCCAATAAACATTTATAAGCCTATAACACAGTAGGGGGTATAGAAATGTATCAAGAAGCTTGCTGTGGGGGATTTTATGACACTAAGATGGTATTTGACCAGGAGACAGACTCTGTTCTTAATCTAGTACACAGTGCAACAATGGTGATGCTGGCAAGCGAGCCCTTCTATTGCCATCAGTCGTTGATTTAAATTGCAATATAGAAATCATAGTGCCAGCCTGGACCATTTGTTTTTCCAGCGTGATCTCAAGGTAAGGTTCCTGGACCAGCAATAGTGACACAGCCTGGGAACATTTTAACAAGGCAAATTCTTGGGTCCGGTTCTAGACTCACCTATGTTTGAGAACCCAAATGCACCCAAATCACTTCGAAGACTGGAAACATCACAGAATTTGCAGTGCTATTCAGTGGTCTAGACTACTGGTGAGTGGCATCAAGGAATAAGAAAGTTAAGCCTGAAAACAGAGTGGCAGGCTTTAAATACCTGATTAAGAAGTTTGGACAATGATGACTTGGTAAATAAGGGAATATTTTCTGAGCAAAGAGCAGATGTGATCAGAGCTTTTATTCAGGAGGCCTTGGAATCTAATGAGACCACAGAGAGGAAGACAAAGGAGACAACTGTGCTGTTTAGGTGAGAAGACACATTAATTGATTCTTTCTGTGATGACCCAGGAATTTATCAGGCCTCAACTGAACTGAGACCATTTGCTCAGTCTGCATTCTGGGCTCAAGATGAAGTCTGCTCTAAGAGGTATCTCTCCACTGCTGTGGGATTCTCTTATTTCTGCAGTTTCATTCTGTCCACTTTAGGGATTTCTGTCTCGCCACCTGGCACTGTTTTCTTGGTCCCCCTGCCTTGCCTCTTCTGGCCACCCTTTTCCTTCTTCCACCATTTTCATTTCTCGCATTAGGAATTTGCATGTTAATTTTATCAGTTGAAATGTTGCTTATTCATGTGATTGCAGAGTTGCTCCTTAAGAGTTCCCTGGTAACATCTCTCCTCTGAACAAAGGATCTTCTAGGTCACAACAAACCACAGCCTTTACCTGGCTTTATTTTTATCTGCTGAATGTCCTCATTGCCAAAAACCAACCAACAAACAAACCCTTATTCACTTTAATGTGTTAAATCTATTTTGTCAGCTGACCATCCTTATTATTTTATGCTCGGACATGCATAATTACAGTCATGCTTTTCACACCAATATAACACTGCTAATGGGCTGTTTCCAAATAGGAAAGACAATAATTATATTTTCGTGCATCACAGACACCTTCCTATACGAAATCTATATACAGTGAATAATACGTATAGGCACTATAAAATCTAATTCCATTATCTCTTTTCCAATATTTCGGTCATACTTCAAATCTTACTATATAATGTCCAAAGTACACATGGACCGATGTACTTTTCACCTCTGAACACGGACAATTTATTGAATAAGAAGTTAGTTTTGAAACAGAGTTCCTTTTGGTTCTATGCCATTTGGATATCACTCATCAATGTCTTTAAAACACAGGACATTTTCTTTCTGGCAATGGTTCATTTAGGAGGATTATGTTATTTATTTGACTATTAGAAATACAGTAAAAATGACAACAATAGACACTTCTGGTCCCTGCATCATACCCTGTTGGCCCACCTCTGATTTCAGCCATGGCTGCACAGATGGACAGTTCTGAACCAACTCAGATCCTCTTTGCCTTTACAGTGTCCACCACAAGTGACCAGTGCCAGCACTGCTCAGCACTGTGGGGGATTTAATGACCCAGGAGCAATCCACAAATAAGGAGAAAAATCCAATAAGTGAACCTTTGGCTATACATTCTTCAGGTAGAAATTCCAGGGGGGAATCTCATACCCTCTTGGAAGTTGCAGGGGAACCACGTTCCCATGTCCACTTGGAGAGCTCATTTATTTGCTCTTATTTTGGTCTTTGTTCCTTCCCCCATTCACTTTCCCCAACCCTTAGAATTAACTCCCCAGTAAAAAAACCATGCTCAAGTAGTTGTCCCAGGCAAGCAATCATAACAAAGACAACCAATTATTAACATATTTGGCAATATCAATTCCTTTTAGATCTGATATCACATATTGTCAAGACCATTCTTTTTTCTTTCCATAAACTATACAATAAAATGAAAGGAGTGGAGACCATACCATTACTTCAAGTGTTTCCATTGTCTTTCTTACCTCACATAAATCAAGTTGGTCAGTTTGTGGTGATAAATTCAAATCCGTCCAACACTCCCAAGAAGAAAGAAGTGGATACTGCTTCACCTATTCCATGATTCCATGCCTAACCTAAAGTGCAGCATTTTAGCCCAAAGACTTACAAAAATGCATCACCCTGCTCTGCCACTCTAGATCAACACCAAGAATGAAGATTAAACATATAAAACACATCTGGTCCAAATTCTGAACAGGCAATTAAGGAGTTAAAACAGTAGATTATGTCAGCAGCATATTAGTACACTTAGAATTGTAAGCCAGAAATATGTTTGTTAAACTTCACCACCTAACCATAAAAGAAAAAATTGCTTCACACACGGTGACTGAAGAGGAAGCTGTAGGAATATATGATTTAAAGAAAAAGGAGATAGTTTTACCTTTGATGATCAATTTTCCATTTTTCTTGCTTCTAACGCAGGAAAAGATCCAAACTTTACAGCTTTTGTTTTTTAACCCGATGTGCCTTTTGGTGTGTGATGCTCAACTGTTCTGAAATATAACAAAATGCAGTAATTAGATGCAGTGTGTGTGTGTCTTAAGTCACTCAGTTGTGTCAAACCCCATGGACTATAGTTCACTAGGCTCCTCTGACTATGGAATTCTCCAGGCAAGAATACTGGAGTGTGTTGCCATTTCCTTCTCCAGGGCATCTTCCCAAGCCAGGGATCAAACCTGGGTCTCCCACATTG
Source organism: Aepyceros melampus (assembly GCA_006408695.1). Classification (NCBI taxonomy): domain Eukaryota; kingdom Metazoa; phylum Chordata; class Mammalia; order Artiodactyla; family Bovidae; genus Aepyceros; species Aepyceros melampus. The sequence goes on from SJXQ01005682.1 coordinate 285,895, forward strand.
CAGGCAGATTCTTTACAGGCTGAACCACCAGGGAAGCCCAGATACAGTAACTACCCTGAAACAAAAACTTACTTAAGAAGATCAAATGACTCTGGCAGCCATTAAATTCAATGATGTGAGAAGAGCGTTTCATAGAAAATTCGCCTGGCGGAGTTCTTGCACAATGCTACACTTTCCTTTTATGCTTTTCAAAAGAAAATTAACCCTAAAAATTACAAAATAATGTCACCATAAAAAATAGGTTTGCTACTCTACTGTCTATTAATACCTTTCTACCATTAATGCTTATATTCTCTTTAAAAAGTAATAAAATGAGTATACTACCCAAAGCAATCTACAGATTCAATGCAATTCCTATCAAGATACCAGCGGTGTTTTTCACAGAGCTAGAACAAATAATTTCACAATTTGTATGGAAACACAAAAAAACCTCAAATAGCCAAAGCCATCTTGAGAAAGAAGAATGGAACTGGAGGAATCAACCTGCCTGACTTCAGGCTTTACTACAAAGCCACAGTCATCAAGACAGTATGGTACTGGCACAAAGACAGAAATATAGATCAATGGAACAAAATAGAAAGCCCAGAGATAAATCCACACACCTATGGACAGCTTATCTTCGACAAAGGAGGCAAGAATATACAGTGGATTAAAGACAATCTCTTTAACAAGTGGTGCTGGGAAAACTGGTCAACCACTTGTAAAAGAATGAAACTAGATCACTTTCTAACACCATACACAAAAATAAACTCAAAATGGATTAAAGATCTAAACGTAAGACAAGAAACTATAAAACTCTTAGAGGAGAACATAGGCAAAACACTCTCTGACATAAATCACAGCAGGATCCTCTATGATCCACCTCCCAGAATACTGGAAATAAAAGCAAAAATAAACAAATGGGATCTAATTAAAATTAAAAGCTTCTGCACAACAAAGGACCTGTCCTATTGCTTTGTCTTTGTTAGAACAATGATGTGTGATACCTGCAAAGTCACATGATGCATTTTTAATAAAATGATTAATGAATAAATTATTCCTTCTCTATTCTTTTACCAAATTCTAAACTCATTTTAGAATAGTACATTTCAAAAACATCTAGATACAGTTAACATCAGATTAAGCCCTATTCTGAAAGCTTCTTTGCTCTTTCAGGTCGACTTTTAAGACATATATATTTTAGTATTCAACTCCATTTTAAGGTAACAGATCTTCAGAACAGTAAATTTAATCATATACGTAAGGACTTATGCTACCAATTTCAGAGGTTTCCAAATTGCTTATGTTTTTCTCTTTTCATCTTCTCTTCTTTCAGTGATATCCAAGGCTTCAGGTGCAAGACACAGTTCAACGTCCTCCTCTGCTCCACAATAGTTAGTAGTTAGTACTCAGCTTTTCCTTTACATCTTTGTCATCATCACATCATCATTATTGCTCACAGGAGCAGAAAGCTAACTCAGGGGCAGATAAACTCTTTAGAACAACTTTGAGATAGCTACAGATATCAACTTCCTTTGAGAAAATGAACAGCCTTGGAAAATCTCTAAGACAATTTTTTAAAGAAAAAATATAGAAGAATTGAAACCAGGAAGCCTTCAGGTGGGTATCTTCTATAAATAGTATTTTAAATGCATGTGTTTCAGGGTGTTACCTCACCAAAGTATTCAATAACCTCTGTGTGTATTCATGATATGGTAACATTAATACACTGAAAAGCAACAAATGTATCTTAGGACAGAAGCTCTGGACATACCTTTATTCAACATACCTCTAACTCTGCCCAGGAAAGTTTGCCAATATGGGTAAACATAATTAACCAAACATGTCAATAAATGGATAATCAATTTTCTTTCTCTGAGTCTACACACTTTATTTGTGGCAAAGTCATCCTTACTCAACCATCTTAGTAACTTACTCTAATAAAAAAGGTAAACATTTTTATCAGTGTATACATCTGTATTTGCTTGTAATTTACAATTTTTTATTCTTTATAATAGTAATTTATTTGACTAAAACCTGGCCTGCCTCTTCAGACACATGTATGCAGGTCAAGAAGCAACAGTTAGAACTGGACATGGAACAATACTCTGGTTCCAAGTAGGAAAAGGTGTATGTCAAGGTTGTATATGGTCACCTTGCTTATTCAACTTCTATGCAGAGTACATCATGAGAAATGCTGGGCTGGAGAAGCACAAGCTGGAATCAAGATTGCCAGGAGGCATATCAATAACCTCAGATATGCACATGACACCACTCTTATGGCAGAAAGTGAAGAGGAACAAAAATGCCTCTTGATGAAAGTGAAAGTGGAGAGTGAAAAAGTTGGCTTAAAGCTCAACATTCAGAAAATGAAGACCATGGCCTCTAGTCCCATCACTTCATGGGAAAGAGATGGGGAAACAGTGGAAACAGTGTCAGATTTTATTTTTGGGGGCTCCAAAATCACTGCAGATGGTGATGGTAGCCATGAAATTAAAAGGCGCTTACTCCTTGGAAGAAAAGTTATGACCAACCTAGATAGCATGTTGAAAAGCAGAGACATTACTTTGCCAACAAAGATCCATCTAGTCAAGGCTATGGTTTTTCCAGTGGTCATGTATGGATGTGAGAGTTGGACTGTGAAGAAGGCTAAACGCTGAAGAATTGATGCTTTTGAACTGTAGTATTGGAGAAAACTCTTGAGAGTCCCTTGGACTGCAAGGAGATCCAACTAGTCCATTCTAAAGGAGATCAGCCTGGTAATTTCTTTGGAAGAAATGATGCTAAAGCTGAAACTCCAGTACTTTGGCCACCTCATGAGAAGAATTGCCTCATTGGAAAAGACTGTGATGCTGGGAGGGATTGGGGGCAGGAGGAGAAGGGGACAACAGAGGATGAGATGGCTGGATGGCATCACCGACTCCATGAATGTGAGTCTAAGTGAACTCCTGGAGTTGATGATGAACAGAGAGGCCTGGCGTGCTGCAATTCATGGGATCACAAAGATGGAACATGATTGAATGACTGAACTGAACTGATTTGATTAAACTGTATGTATTCTGTTAACTAGTAATTAGTTCTATTTTGTTAGTCATCTACAGAAATGATTGTCAACTATTAATATGTCTGGATTATTTTAAATGTGAAAAAAAGTACAAAAATATTCTACTTGCAAAATGACATCTATTTTGCAGGTATTGAAATGTTAGTTAAGAAAAAAGCATTGCTTTATAAAAGAATGGGCTTCCAGTGCTTCCCTGGTGACTCAGAGGTTAAAGCGTCTGCCTGCAATGTGGGAGACCAGGATTCAATCCCTGGCTAAGGAAGATCCCCTGGAGAAGGAAATGGCAACCCATTCCAGTACTCTCGCCTGAAGAATCCCATGGACAGAGGAGCCTTTTAGGCTACAGTCCATGGGGTTGCAAAGAGTCGTATATGACTGAGTGACTTCATTTTCACTTTGGAAAAGAAAATGATTTCTTTCTTTCTTTTTCTTTTTTTCTTTTTTAAATGGCTGATTAATACTCCATTGTGTATATGTACCACTGCTTTCTTATCCATTCATCTACTGATGGACATCTAGGTAGCTTAGTTCTAATGAGGTGGATGAAACTGAAGCCTATTATACAGAGTGAAGTAAGCCAGAAAGAAAAACACTAATACAGTATACCAACACATATATATAGAATTTAGAAACATGGTAACAATAAGCCTATATGTGAGACAGCAAAAGAGATACAGATGTATAGAAAAGTATTTTGGACTCTGTGGGAGAGAGAGAGGGTGGGATGATTTGGGAGAATGGCATTGAAACATGTATAATATCATAAATGAAATGAACCACCAGTCCAGGTTCGATGCATGATACTGGATGCTTGGGGCTGGTGCACCAGGATGACCCAGAGGGATGGTACAGGGAGGGAGGAAGGAGGGGGTTTCATGATGGGGAACACGTGTATACCTGTGGTGGATTCATGTTGATGTATGGCAAAACCAATGCAATATTGTAAAGTAATTAACCTCTGATTAAATAAATTAAAAAAATACAAATAAATAGGAAATTTTAAAAAAAGAAAAGAAAATGATTGTTAAAAATTAAAACAAATTCTTTCAAAATATTTAATAATGCAGCTCTTTCTGTTATGATTTTTATACAGATTCAAACAGGTGACCTCAAGGTCTCTCTCTCTCTCAAAGGGGGGAAAAAATAAAACTATTTTATTTGATTGTTATTTTTAAGAAAATTAAACGTTTATTTTTAAATTTTCAAAAATAAAATAAAATCTGTGAAAATAAATTATGAGTGAAATTATGCCTCTTTTTAAAGATAAAATAAAGGAATTTACATTAAAAACAAAGAATCATTAAAAAGTGATTTATGATGACATTTGAATCAAGTTGATCCTATTCAATTCTTTTTCAGTAACATAAATAAGAAATTGATGATTGAGTAACTCAACTTTCAAGTTGGACATTGGAGCAGTAACATTAAGTGGATCCTGGTTGCAGTTGGCAACATTGTTTGTCAACCTTGAGCAAGCTCAATGTGGGTAAGCAGAGACCAATGACTGAGCAAGACTGATGCATTCAGGAAAGAAATAAGTATTATTTTTTTCATTATACAAATTATAGGCACACAGTATAGTGATTTGCAACTTTTAAAGTTTATATCTCACTAATACTAACAACACACTGGTTCCAAATAGGAAAAAGAGTATGTCAAGGCTGTATATTGTCACCGTGCTTATTTAAATTATATGCAGAGTACATCATGAGAAACACTAGGCTGGAAGAAACACAAGCTGGAATCAAGAATGCTGGTAGAAATATCAATAACCTCAGATATGCAGATGACACCATCCTTATGGCAGAAAATGAAGAGGAAGTAAAAAGCCTCTTGATAAAACTTAAAGAGGAGAGTGAAAAAGTTGGCTTAAAGCTCAACATTGAGAAAATGAAGATCATGCCATCTGGTCCCATCACTTCATGGGAAATAGAGGAAACAGTGTCAGACTTTATTTATTTATTTATTTNTGGAATCAAGAATGCTGGGAGAAATATCAATAACCTCAGATATGCAGATGACACCATCCTTATGGCAGAAAATGAAGAGGAAGTAAAAAGCCTCGTGATAAAACTTAAAGAGGAGAGTGAAAAAGTTGGCTTAAAGCTCAACATTGAGAAAATGAAGATCATGCCATCTGGTCCCATCACTTCATGGGAAATAGAGGAAACAATGTCAGACTTTATTTATTTATTTATTTATTTGCCCTCAAAAATCACTGCAGATGGTGATTGCAGCCCATGAAATTAAAGAACACTTACTCCTTGGAAGGAAAGTTATGACCAACCTACATAGCATATTGAAAAGCAGAGACATTACTTTGCCAACAAAGGTCCATCTAGTCAGGGCTATGGTTTTTCCAGTAGTCATGTATGGATGTGAGTGTTGGACGGTGAAGAATGCTGAGTCCCGAAGAATTGATGCTTTTGAACTGTGGTGTTGGAGAAGACTCTTGAGAGTCCCTTGGACTGCAAGGAGATCCAACCAGTCCATTCTGAAGGAGATCAGTTCTGAGTGTTCATTGGAAGGAATGATGCTGAGGCTGAAACTGCAATACTTTGGCCACCTCATGCGAAGAGCTGACTCATTGGAAAATACTCTGATGCTGGGAGGGTTTGGGGGCAGGGGGAGAAGGGGACGACAGAGGATGAGATGGCTGGATGGCATCACCGACTCGATGGATGTGAGTCTAAGTGAACTCCTGAAGTTGATGATGAACAGTGAGTCCTGGTGTGCTGCAATTCATGGGGTCGCAAAGAGTTGGAAACGCCTAAGTGACTGAACTGAACTGAACTGGATAGTTATTAAAAACATTGGCAAAAATAAATAAATGAAAATTAAAATATTGGCTATATTTTCCATGTTGCACAATATAACCTTGTAGCATATATTATACATAGTAGTTTTTTTTTTCCCTCTGCACACTAGTAACCACTAGTTCTTTCTCTAAATTTCTGAGTCTGCTTCTGTTTCATTATATTCACTAGTTTTTGTGCCTTTTTTTTTCAGATCCTACCTAAAAGTGACATTATGCAGAATATGTCTTTCTCTGTTGTCTTATTTTTTTAGCTTAATACCATCCAAAAGTCTATTCATATTTTGCAAATGGCAAAATTTAATTCTTTTTTATGGCTTAATGGTATTCTGTGATGTATGTTTGAATGCTTATTTTATTTTATCCATTTATTTTATCCATTCATCTATTGATGGAAACAGGTTTCTTCCATGTCTGGGCAATTATAGATAATGCTGCTATGAACTTTGGAGTGTATGTGTCTTCTTGAATTAATGTTTTTGATTTTTTTCCAGTTATATACCCAGGAGTAAAATTGATAAGTCACATGGTAGCTCTACTTTTAATTTTCTGAGAAACCTCTCTACTGTTTTACACAGTTGCTGCATCAATACACATGATTACCAACAGTGTAAATGTAATATAGGAGTAGTGTTTCTATAGTAAGAAGCAGGAAATAAGATCATGCAGCCCCAGACATTTGGACAAGATCAGCTAAACTTTTTCCATGAGATCTAATTCTGCTGCCTAAAATTAAATACCTGGACAGTGTTATGTTTATTCTCAGTGAGGTACCTTTATAACCTGGGCTTATCTGAAAGATCCTTCAACTCTTAAAACTAAATGCTACCCAATAAAATCAATCTCATACTAAATGAGTTACCTGAGAGTATATGCCTATAATCTGATGGTTATTCTTTGCACATAGATGACCTAAGTGATCTGTATGTAATACACATAATATATAACAAAGTTGATTTTTCATAAGATATATTCAGTAATTGGTTCCTTGCTTTATAATTTCCACTCAAATTGTCAAATGTTTATTTCCAAGCCTTCAACATAGTAAAGATTCTTCCAATCAAAGATTCATAACTACATTAAATATCTTGGGTGACTAAAACTCACTGCATAATGAGAAACATTCAGAATTTACTCTAACTCCTATAAATATCTCTAATAAGTTGTATGGTTATATTAGAAGTTGTAGAAATGGAATATGAGCTTTAGTTTATTCAACTGAAATACCATGTTAACACTTTTCAAGGGCAGCTGACAAGAATGGTGTCCAAGAGGCCCAGCTTTGATATGACCAGCAGCATCCTAAGAGCTAACTAGTAGAACCCACTGTTCTGAGCACTGTGCTTGAGAAGGCTCCACTCCCATTCTCCACACATGATCTTCTCCATAAGAAAAAGGGTCCTCATGCCTAGGGCTCTATAGCCACTTGGACTGTATGTGCCTCTTTCAAGATCACTGTTTGGACACACAGACCCTAAAAACCTCAGTCAAAAGGGTCCAGAGCCAACCTCCAGGACCTACATTACCATGGTTTCATCCCCAGTGTGTCACTTATGAGGTGGACTGTGCTGCCAGTTTATCCAAATCTAAGCCTGAGTGAGGATGGGGCCACGTGGCCAGGAGATGGTTCCCACCCAACGTCATGGATAGAGCTTGAAAGACAGGCTGATGTGTCAATAAGATGTGCAAAAGTGCCCTCATGAGAGGTAACTGAGCCTGGGGTGAATTGAGGAAAGATTATCAGTCAGGGGCCAGGAGCTGGCCCTTTTCTAACCATTTTGTTTCAGAACTCAGAGGAATATAAGAATACTGTATTTGATTCCTATTTTTCAGGTTATTATAAGGGTATGCTTCTCTAATTAAGAGGTTGAAACATGTTTCATTATTGGTTTACATTCTTTGGGCATTAGACATATGGTATAGGATGCTTTATTTGTATTATCACACAGCTACAAATATAGTTAGAGCAGAATAAGGGATTTATGATTTATGTTCTTCTCTGTTAGAGGAGGTCAAGGGGTCATGACAGCTAGTTGGCCTGAGAGCTGGACCCGGGCCATCAGAGGCTGCTCACCCACTCCAGTGTGCTTGGAATGTATCTTCTACCCATTATTCCCACATTAAAATGTAGCCTTAAGAGAGTAAGAATGAGAAGTTCCATACTACATGTAGTTTTTGAGAAAGAATATCAGTAAAAACATGTTAACATACTATATCTGAGAAGTAATGAAAGGATCAAAAATTCAAAACCAATTTACTTAGTGTCTAAACCAGAAAACTTCTTATTTTACTTTAAAATTGATTTTAAATTATTTTAAAATGAATTTTAATAATTTTAATAAAAGGTGGTCTACTAATATTGTCAACATTTAGTACACTTGCTTCTTGTAGATACTAATGATAAGTAAGTGTACGTTGTTCAAATGGCACATTGCACTACCGAATACAATTGTGTTGTAACTCTTGAGGGAAGATTATTTTAAATCTCAGTTTAGATGGTGATCTGAATACAGGTGAAAATGCCCTCTAGACACAAAATATTGAAAAGCTTTCATCAGATTCCCCATGAGGGTGAGCGGGGACACTGTTAGCTCTTGTATATGTGTATGCTTAGTTGGCAAGTTGTGTCTGATGCTTTGCGACTCCATGAAATATAACCCGTCGGGCTCCTCTTCCCATGGGATTTTCCACACAAGAATACTGAGTGGGTTGTCATGCCCTCCTCCAGTGAATATTCCTGACCCAGAGATTGAGCCCTCAACTCTTAGATCTCCTCCTGCATTGGCAGACAGATTCTTTACCACTAGAGCCATCTGGTAAGCCCAATTACCTATTGGTAGTTGGGAAAAACAAATCAAAGTGTTTAATGAAATGAAGGAGAGAGAATGAACATAGTTGACAACTTACTATTCTCAATATAATTTGTTTAATATGTTACATTTACCATTTCAGTAAAATGCAAACCCTGCTAATGAGAAAACAAGACTTTTAAGAGAAAGCTGTACTATATATTTTTAGAGCCACTTAGAATCATCCCTAGGCTTTTTTACAGTTAAACCACAGCACTTCATTTATTTTGTTCACAATTATATGCTTTGTAATAAGCACCAAAGCACAATTCAAGTGATAATAATCATTGAAGGAATTAATATTAAGCCAGGTTAGCATATCACATTGCAGTTTAATAAGTTATACTGATAATCTTCATTTTGATTTGCCAAGGAAAGGTAAGTTTTATTTGAATGCAGTCTATTTCAAATTTTATCTCCAATTAGACACCAAATACAGTCTCTTTCCTACATTAATGGCTTCCATTTGCAACTAGATTTCAATCAACTGCTCCTTCTAATACCAAAATGTCATTTGTTGATGAATGCTTTTACAATTAAGAATTAGATGTTAAGAGCAGTGTAGGAAAAACAATTGAGAATGTTTCCATCAAACAGTGACATGTAGGGGAAGGAAATTTCTCAAATATTTAAAATGTGACAAATCCTCCTCAGATATCTCAGGCTGAGAGGCAAGGTATTATTTTGACTTCATACATGAGGGAATTGTAATTCATAAATATAAATTGCCATACATACATCTAGTTAAGTGGTAGGGTTAAATTCAACTCTTATGTGACTTTAAGTCCAGGACTGTTCAACTTTACAATTTTGCATAATATTTCTCCATGGTATTAATCTTTTCCTCAATTTTTTGTATATTTTTAGTTTTAATAAGCTTTTAATGGTTATTTTCTATTCATAATTACTGCAAATATAGATGATATCCAAAATAATGTACAATGCATCCTTGACCCAATCTTACATCCAAAATTTATACTTCCCACTTCCTCACCCTTATATTGCCCCTCTGCTTGCACTGATAGCCACTAGTTTGCTGTCTCTATCTGAGAGTCTGTTTCTTTTGTGTCATATTCACTAGTATGTTGTATTCTTTAGATTCCACATAAATGTGATATCATACAGTATTTATATTTTTTTCTGTTTCACTTATTTCTCTTGGTTCAAAGTACTTCAAGCCCATCTATGTTGCTGCAAATGACAAAAATGAATTCTTTTTTTATGGCTAAGTTATATTTCCTTGTGTGTGTGTGTGTGTGTGTGTGTGTGTATGCAATCAGTTCAGTTTACTCACTCAGTTGTGTGCAACAATTTGCAACCCCATGAAATGCAGCATGTCAGGCTTCCCTGTCCCTCATCAACTCCTGGAGCTTGCTTAAACTCATGTCTATCGAGTTAGTGATGCCATCCAATCATCTCATCCCCTTTTGCCCAATTCTCCTCCTGCCTTCAATCTTTCCCAGCATCAGAGCCTTTCCAATCAGTTAGTTCTTTGTATCAGGTGGCCTAAGTATTGGAGCCTCAGGATCAGTCCTTCCAATGAATATTCAGGACTGATTTCCTTTAGGATTGACCGGTTTGAACTCCTTGCAGTCCAAGGGACTGTTAAGAGTCTTCTCCAACACCACAGTTCAAAAGTGTCAATTATTTCATTGTCAGCTTTCTTTAGAGTCCAACTTTCACATCCATGCATGACTAATGGAAAAACCATAGCTTTGACTAGATGGACCTTTGTTGGGAAAGTAATGTCTCTGTTTTTTAATGTGCTGTCTTGATTGGTCATAGCTTTTCTTCCAAGGAGTGAGTATCTTTTGATTTCATGGCTGCTGTCATCATCTGCAGTGATTTTCAGAGCCAAGAAAATAAAGTCTTTCAGTTTCCAGTTTTTCCCCATCTATTGCTATGAAGTGATGGGACCAGATTTCATGATTTTTGCTTTTTGAATGTTGAGTTTTAAGCCAGGTGTTTCATTCTTTTACGTTTTCATTAAGAGGCTCTTTAGTTCCTCTTCACTTTCTTCCATAAGGATGGTGTCATCTGCACATCTGAGGTTATTGATATTTTTCCTGGCAATCTTCTTTCCAGTTTGTGCTTCATCCAGCCTGGAATTTCACATGATGCATTATGCATGTAAGTTAAATAAGCAGGGTGACAGTATACAGCCTTGACATTCTCTTTTTCTAATTTGGAACCAGTCCATTGTTCCATGTCTGTTTCTAATTGTTGCTTCTTTACCTAAATACAGACTTTCAGGAGGCAGATAGGATGGTCTGATATTCCCATCTCTTGAAGAATTTTCCACAGTTTGTTGAGATTGACACAGTCAAAGCCTTTGGCATAATCAATAAAGCAGAAGTAGATTTATTTTCTGGTATTCTGTTGTTTTTTAAATGATACAACAGTTATTGGCAGTTTGTTCTCTGGTTCTTCTGCCTTTTCTAAATCAAGCTTGAACATCTGGAAGTTCTTGGTTTATGTACTGTTAAGCCTTCATTGGAGAATTTTGAGCATTACTTTGCTAGCGTGTGAGATGAGTTCAATTGGGAGATAGATTGAACATTCTCTGGGATTGCCTTTCTTTGAGATTGGAATGAAAACTGGTATTTTCCAGTCCTGTGGCTACTACTGCAATTCCCAAATTTGCTGGTATATAAGTGTAACACTTTAACAGCATCATCTTTTAGGATTCTAAAGAGCTCAGCTGGACTCTGTCACCTCCACTAGCTTTGTTCATAGTGATGCTTCCTAAGGCCCAGTTAACTTTGCATTCCAGGGTGTCTGATTCTAGGTGACTGACCACACCATCATGGTTATATGAGTCATTAAGAAATTTTTTTTTTCATATAGTTTTGTGTATTCCTACCACCTCTTCTCAACATCTTTTGCTTCTTTTAGGTCCATACTATTTCTGTCCTTTATGTGCCCATCTTTGTATGAAATATTCCCTTTATATCTTTACTTTTCTTGAAGAGATCTCTAGTCTTTCCCATTCTATTGTTTACCTCAATTTCTTTGCACTAATCACTTAGGAAGGCTTTCTTATTTCTCCTTGCTATTCTTTGAAACTCTGCATTCAGGTGGCTATATCTCCCCCCCCCCTTTTTTTTTTCTTGGCCTTTAGCTTCTCTTCTTTCTCAGTCATTTGTAAGGCCTCCTCAGACAACTGTTTTCTCTTTTTGCATTTCTTTTTTTAGGAATGTTTTTGATCATGGCCTCCTGTACAGTGTTATGAAGTCCATCCATAGTTCTTCAGGCACTCTATCTATCAGATGTAATCCCTTTCTTCTATTTGTCACTTTCACTGCATAATCATATGGGATTTGATCTAGGTCATACCTGAGTGGTCTAGTGATTTTCATAATTTCTTCAATTTAAGCCTGAATTTTGCAATAAGGTTTTCATGATCTGAGACACAGTCAAGTCTGTCTTATTTTTACTGACTGTATAGAGCTTCTCCATCTTCAGCTCAAAGAGCATAATTAATCTGATTTTGGCATTGATTATCTGATAATGTCCACGTGTAGAGTCTTCTCCTGTGTTCTGTACATACTACATCATCTTTATCCATTCATCTGTTTTTGAACACTTAAGTTTCTTCCATGTAAATAATGTGTTTATGAACATTGGGATACATTTATATTTTTGAATTAATGTGTGTGTGTGTGTGTGTGTGTGTGTGTGTATATATATATATATATATATATATATATATGTAGTATTGGAATTCCTGTGTCATATGTGCTACCCTGGTGGCTCAGAAGTTAAAGAATCTGTCTGCAATGTAGGAGACCCATGTTTGATCACTGAGTCAGTGAGATTCCCTGGAGAAGGGAATACCTACTCCAGTATTCTTGCTTGAAAAATTCCATGGACAGAAGAACCTGACAACCTACAGTCCGTGAGGTTGCAAAAAGTCAGATATAACTGAGCAACTAACACTTCACACACAAATACACAGACACTACTTCTATTTAGTTATTATTATTATTTGCAGAACCTCCATACTGTTTTCCATTGTGGCTGCACTAATTTACATTCCCACAAGCAGTGCACAACAGTTCTCTTTTCTCCATGTTCTTGCTAACATTTGTTATTTGTGCTCTTTTCAATTATATCCATTTTGATAGTGAAGTGATATCTCATTGTGGATTCTATTTTCATTTTCCTGAAGATTGGCAATATTGGGCACATTTTTATGTGGCTGTTGACAATCTACATTTCCTCTTTGAAAATATCTATTCAGTTTATTGTCCATTTTTTATCGGGCTTTTTATTTGATGTTGAGTTACATGAGCTGCTTATATATGCAAATATTTAACCATAGGATTAATCTTAGATCTAATCATGAGATTATAGAGTGGTTATAAATATGTTCATCTTACCACCATGTGAGTAGCATTCCCCTCCTATTACAGTCAGTTACAGCTTCAAGGTGTAGACTATCTGAGGAGGAATTCTTAGAGAAGTCCAGTGACTACATGGGAGATAAAAGGAAGGACACAAACAAAATAAAATAAAATAAATAAAAATTGAAGTATCTGAGCTACAGCAAATATTGAACAATGAGCAACTGCTATCAAGATTAATATAAAGCCTCATACTAAACACGTACACATGTCAGTTACTTTTATCTGACCTTAAAGAAAATTTGCACAGTAGACTAAAAGAGAAGCTATGCAAAGAGACAAGATAAGCATCAGAACTGGTCTCAGGTGGTCTCTGTCAGAAGTGACTTGAAGCAAGATTTCAGTTCTCCTGATCAGAGACTAAAATCAGGCTGGAGCAATGAGAATGTAGAACCCAAGCCATTAGACCACAAGGGATAGATGGCTGCTACAGCAAATATTGAACAATGAGCAACTGCTATCAAGATTAATATAAAGCCTCATACTAAACACGTACACATGTCAGTTACTTTTATCTGACCTTAAAGAAAATTTGCACAGTAGACTAAAAGAGAAGCTATGCAAAGAGACAAGATAAGCATCAGAACTGGTCTCAGGTGGTCTCTGTCAGAAGTGACTTGAAGCAAGATTTCAGTTCTCCTGATCAGAGACTAAAATCAGGCTGGAGCAATGAGAATGTAGAACCCAAGCCATTAGACCACAAGGGATAGATGGCAATGACAAGACTCTGGCCCACAAGCTGTGTAGAAATGAATTTCTGCATAGAGATGGAAAGTAGTGAAACAAGTATAGTGCTTATGAGTACAGTATATGTGGATAGACACATTGGTGGGCTCAGAAGGTGAATTGTGCCCTCATAGTATTGAATAGCTTATACGGGGCATTTTTTCTGGGTTTCCTTTGACAAATCATCACATTTTGCCTGGTTCTAAGTCCATATTTGCTTTATCTAAGGATCCTCCCATGTGTGCATCCATATCTCTTACACAAGATGGATTCTAGTGAAGAGGGTTGTGGATAGTTGGCATCATTTACTGTGGAGTGGCATTTCTCCCTTTTTGGCCTCTAAGAAGCCTTCCTCTTTATGTGTAGTCAGGGGGGTGTCCTTGACCTCAAGAATGAGGAATGTGTGGTCTTATTTATCTTACCTTGTACTCATCTTGGAGTATCTGCCCACTGAGAATGGGATCAAATTTCTCCTCAGGAGTCCATCTATTTTCTCCTTTAAAATGAGACTCAGATAAGACAGACTTTGGAATTCTCCAGCAGGAAATTAAAGTAACTATAATTAATATTGTGATGTTAATGAAAAATATAGGCACCATGAAGTACAGAGGAATAATGTAAGCAGAGAGACAGAAATTATAAGAAAAATCCAGAGAAATAGCTTCAGATTAACAACCCTGAAATTAAGAATTCCAGAAACAAGGAATTCCTTTGATGGGTTCATCACTAGGATGGATGACACTGAGAAAAGGATAAGCATGCTTGAAAATATGTGGTTTGAATCTTCCCAAAGTCAAATACAAAGAAAGAACAAAAAAACTGTTTTGTTGTCATCCAGTCGTTGTTGTGTCTGACTATTTTACGACTCTTTTGTAGCCCACTAGGCTCCTCCGTCTATAAAGTTTCATATGCAAAAATACTGGAATGGGTTGATATTTCCTTCTCCAAGGAATCTTCTTGACCAGGGATGGAACCTGTGTCTCCTGCATTGGAAGGTGGATTCTTTACCATTAAGCCACCAGGGAAACCCAAGGTCAATTCTAATTTGATCTAATTATACAGATTTTTAATTTTTAAAAAATTTCTGTATTGGAATATAATTGACTCACAATGTTATATAAGTTTCAGGTGTACAGCAAAGTGATTTAATTATACATACTCTTATATCTATGTGTTTCAGATTATTTTCCCCATATAAGTTATTGCAGAGTATTAAGTAGAGTTTCTTAGGATATGTAGTAAGTCTTTGTTGATTATTTTACATATAGTAGTGTGCATACGCCAATACTAAAGTCTCAATTTATCCCTCCTCACCACATTTCCCTCTTGGTAACTACAAGTATAAAGTTTGTTTTATTTGGTCAGCTAATAAGAAGGAAATATATTACAATGAAAATGAAAATGAGAAAATTATGCTAAAATGTTTTAATTAATATAAGTATTTAAACTATAATAAAATACACGTAAATCATCAATTAAGCATTTTTATTTTGGCATGCATGTTTTAATCTCATTGTTATCATGAAGAATAAAAAGGAGAATCAATTGCTCTCAGTATCCACAGAGATTCTATAGTAAAATATATCTTTATTTTTAATTTCACAAATGGAAATATTTTAATTTTCCAAATTATTTTCATGTTAGCAAGTTATGCTGAAAGAAAACCAAGGCAAACACATCTGAAATCTTTCTTGGGAGACTTATAAAGTGGACTCAAACAATTTGGGGATTGGGGCAATGACCTTCCATACAGTCAATAATGTGAGTGTAAATTTACAGTTGGCTCTCTGCACCCAGGATTCCTCCAAACCCATGGTTAGTGTGGTAATATAGTATTTATGGGTACACATGTATACTTGTGGCAGATTCATGTTGATGTATGGCAAAACCAATACAATATTGTAAAGTAATTAACCTCCAATTAAACTAAATAAATTTATATTTNGGGGGTCGGGATTGGGGGATCATGTACACTCGTGGCTGATCCATGTCGATGTGTAGCAAAACAAATACAGTATTGTAAAGCAAAACAAACTAAAAAAATAAAAATTAAAAAAAAAAGTAATAAAATGCAAGCATTGGTCATGTCATTTTGTAAGATACATTATACACAAGGTTGTGTTCATTTCCTGTGCAATATTTGTTTTACAATGCAGCAACTAAATAACTGTTACTAAAAAAAAAAGGGAGGGGGGGCTCCAAAATCACTGCAGATGGTGATTGCAGCCATGAAATTAAAAGGCGCTTACTCCTTAGAAGAAAAGTTACGACCAACCTAGATAGTATATTCAAAAGCAGAGACATCACTTTGCCGACTAAGGTCCATCTAGTCAAGGCTATGGTTTTTCCTGTGGTCATGTATGGATGTGAGAGTTGGACTGTGAAGAAGGCTGAGCACCAAAGAATTGATGCTTTTGAACTGTGGTGTTGGAGAAGACTCTTGAGAGTCCCTTGGACCGCAAGGAGATCCAACCAGTCCATTCTGAAGGAGACCGGCCCTGGGATTTCTTTGGAGGGAATGATGCTAAAGCTGAAACTCCAGTACTTTGGCCACATCATGTGAAGGGTTGACTTACTGGAAAAGACTCTGATGCTGGGAGGGATTGGGGGCAGGAGGAGAAGGGGATGACAGAGGAGGAGATGGCTGGATGGCATCACTGACTCGATGGACGTGAGTCTGAGTGAACTCTGGAAGTTGGTGATGGACAGGGAAGCCTGGCGTGCTGCAATTCATGGGGTCGCAAAGAGTCGGACACGACTTGAGTGACTGAACTGAACTGAACTGAACAAGTATCCTTTCCAGGGTAATTCCTTTGATATCACAAGAGGACATCAATCATGGCAGACTCTTCGTAGGAGTACTCCTAGATCTAGGTGCTGTGCGTGCTCAGTCACATCTGACTCTTTGTAACCGCATGGACCATCACCTGCTCAGCTCCTCGGACCTTTTCCAGGCAAGAATACTGGAGTGGGTAGTCCTTTCCTTCTGCAGGGGATCTTCCCGACTCAAGGACAGAACCACACCTCCTGCCCTGGAGGCAGATTCTTTATCACTGAGTCACCTGGGAAGCCCCTACTAGATACTGGCTGAGGCCTAAACCAAACCATTGGCTCCCACTAGTAACAATACTTTCTCAGGAAAGCGATAAAATGGAACTTCTAATTGGGCCGAGACTTAAGGAGAGGGATACCTATCATGGTCATATCCATGCTTTATGCTGACCTATGTTCTTCCTTTCTGAAAAGTCATGAGGCAAGCACTTGTGTTACAGGCACAAATGACTGGAGTTGAAAAATGAAGGTACCAACAGAGTTCTGTTCCTGTTTGCTTCCAAGCAATATGATTTTGTGGCTTGTGGTAGCACATTCAAATAATGTCAGAGGCACTATGACAGTGTCTGAATAAATGGAGAAATCAATTCACAGAAGAGGAACTAGAGGCCAGAAGAGGTGACAGGGCTTGACTAATTTTATTAAGAGACACAAAGGCAGAATGACATCTCAGAATTTCTGCCTCCAAGTTCAATCCCTTTTGAAACCCATGAGACTGTATTTGTTTCCACAAATCACATTGGTCATTCAAAAAGTTCAGAGCTAATACAATTCCCAGCAAGACTGTGAGGCTGGCAAAGGTGACAGGTTGAGAATTAGGATGCCATGGGTGGCTGAAAACAAGAACAATAGGAGCACAAAAAGATCACATATTTTCATAGCACATAAAGCACCTTGGGAATAGAATACTTTCACATGCATCTCGTTCATCTATACTATAAAGGATAGAAATAGTTACCCATTATCAAAAATGTTCAAGTATAACTATCATTATGAGTCTTGGTTTACATATGATTATTCTGCTAAGTATTCTTAGTGTTGAAGGATACCAGATGAACTCTGAATTGTTTTCCTACATATGAGAAATATGTTACCCAAGGAGATACTAAAAATATCAAAATTTTAAACATTTGGAACTGATCACTTATTCATTCATAAATATTGAGAAACTATTTTGTGTTAGACATTGTTCTTAATTTTCGGTAGAAAAAAATGAAAAGATTAGGAATTTTTGATAGAAATATACAGATACACAATAAAAGTCAATCTTATTACAATTGTGATATTTTTAGATTTGAATATTTAGGTAAACAATGGAATACTGTTAATATCTTAACAATGGAACAGTATCTTAAACAATGGAACATTGGGAGGTTGTCTTAAATGTCATCAAATCTACTGATTCCAGAGTGGTTGATCATCACAATTGTCTGGAAAACTGGTAAAAAATACAAACTACAGAATTTCATGCAAGATTAATTAAATCAGTCTGTTCATGAGTAGATTCAGGGAAATGTGCATTTTGCAAAGGCTCCCTGTCTCATTCTCTGGATCAAGTTGAGAACTTTCTGATTCTTGCCCCAGTCTCCTTATTCTAAAGCTGAACAAACTGAAACCAAGGAAATGACTTGCCCAAGGCATTGGCCTTTGGTGACAGAATTGAGATTAGAATGCAGAATTCCTGATTCTCTGGTATTTTTTTTCCTTTCCCAGAGTCCCTTTTTAATTTTTTTATTCCTGCTTTTTTTTCCCTGTCATTGAGTAGCTATTCAGTCTCTATATCTGAGAAAGAAGAAGAGCAAAGGAAAGGTAAACAGAACTCTGACATACAGACACACAGACACACACACACACACAGAAATTTGACCTTCAGTTGTTTGATTCAATAGCAAACTTTCTACTACTCCACTGGGTTGTTAGAGAGTCAACTACTTGGGCCATTTGCTTGGCCCCTTTCTCTAGGATCTGCCCAGCATCCTACCACCTTCCTCAACCTTCAAAGGTGCCCACTATCCATTGTGTGTCACTGAATCCTCACCTCTGGCCTTTGTTGACTGTGGGGTGGTAAGGGGACCTCAGTAAGAAGGTGCCATGTAACCAAGACCTTGGAGGATGTGAGGGGGTTAGTCATGTGCAAGAGAAGGGTGTTTCAGCAGATGGAATGGCCAAGATTAAGGCCCAAAGCTGGGAGTGTCCCCAGGGGCTGTTCCTGGACTTGCGAGAGGGTCAGTGGGAATGGAGTGACACTAGAAGGGGGGAATCAAAGGCAGAGGAATGAAGGGGTAGCAGGGGGGCTACTGTGTAGGCAGAGGAGGAGGGAGGGCAAATCAAAGGCAGCTTGAGGCTTTCTGGCTTTTACTCTGAGAGTGAAATGAGAGCCACTGCAGGAAGTTGAGCTCAGAATTGATATTAGTTCTGTTTCTACAACCTTATTCTAGCTGCTGCGTGGGAAGAGACCACAGGGCCAGCTGCCAGGGTGGAGGCAGGTGTCCATCTTCTTGGACAGAGATGTCAGCTCAGACTCAGGAAGTGCTGCTAAGGAGGGCTCAGGTCCAGGCTGGGCTTCTTCTGAAGGATAGTCAAGAGCATCTCCTTATGGACCGGGTGGAGGAGATAAGGAAAGAGGGTGGCAAGGTTGTCCTCAAGGTTTTCAGCCTGCACAATAGGAAGAGGGCAGTATCATCACTTAGATGAGAAAGGCTGTGGCTAGCGAAGGGGCTTCCCATGTGGTGTTAGTGGCAAAGAACCCGCCTGCCAATCCAGGAGATGCAAGAGACACGGGTTCAATACCTTAGTCAGGAAGATCCCCTGGAGGAGGGCATGGCAACCCACTCCAGTATTCTTACCTAGAGAATTCCATGGACAGAGGAGCCTGGCAGGCTACAATCCATGGAGTCACAAAGAGTTGGACACACAGAGACTAGAGAAGGCTTTGTGGGGAAAAGTTGAGCTTAATTTGGCCACACTGACTTTGAGAAGTCAATACTAAGCGTGCTTCTCAGGTAGGCCTTGGACATACAGTACTGGAATGGAAACTTCCAGATGGCTTTCTGGCCTCACATGGACAGTATTCTTATTTTCACCTACCACAGTGTCTATGTGGAGGTTAAACACAAAAATACATGTAAAGAACAGTAACTGGCACACAACAGAACTCAGCACATTTTAATTCTCTTCTTTTTCCAGCTTTTTCAAATACTTATTTCTCTATTGACTATAAGATTAAGTCTATCTCTGTGTGAAAAAAAAATCAATTTCCCACAAGATGTATAAAAACCATGCTCTACGTTGTGGCAGTCCTTTCTCAAATATGGAGAAAAAAATCTGACAAAATATTAATAATGCTACTCAATAAGTCATAAAGTAGAACTTTCAGGGAGCAAGGTAAATTGTGGTTGGGGTACAAGCTGAAAGATCTAAAGAGAAAATAAAAACAGAATTGAAATAAATCCTAAAACGTCACACAACTTCTCTCAAATCTTCCTCGATTTTTAGCAACAATCAGTTGTCCTTTGGGATAAGAAGATGTGGAAATGGGAGAGATGTGGTCACTGAGCCACAGAAACCAGTGCACAGCTGATGAAGTATAGCTGGGAGCTCTGGAAATTCTAGGAACAATCCTTTACAGTCTACTATTGTATCTTTAACATGGATTTCTTGATTTATAAGTGTCTCTTCAACTGGACACGGTAAACTAGAAACCATCCAAGTTCATTTTTTGAAGTCTCATGTTTTACTGTAAAATTTTACTCAAATGCATAGACCATAAAACATGGTGTTTGTTTGAAGACCAAGTTAAACTAGCCATCTGCCTCCAGGTCCTCTTACCCTTGCAGATTTTAGAGTAAGAATCAATTTCAGAAGTAGGTCTGCAATTATTCTGTGACTCCCATATGTCTGAGGCGGCCTCTGATCAAATAAAAAGCAAATGAGGAAGCCTAGCGAGTTGCCACTTCCTTTGCAAAGCCCTTTGTTACTTGTGTCCTCATCTGGGTTTAAGAAACTTCAAAGCAGGGCTGGACGCATGGATGCGCCTCCTGAGCAGCTCCACGGGGCTCCATGCTCAGAACAGCCCTATGCTCTGCTTAATGCTTTTCTATTTGAACCAGAGTTCTGTGGGTGCAGTCCAACGGGGCAATGGAGCATAAATGTGAGCAGGAGCATCAATATACCTGAATAATAATACACCTGTTCCAGACCTTGCCGCCTCATCCACATATAACATTCAAGATGTTGAATTCTGGTAGACCCATGATTCCAGGGAGGTCAGTGAGATTTGTATGACTATGGCTAGGAAGTGAGGAAGCTGACCATTCACCAGCCACAATTTTCAAGGGAACGAGAATCTGCATCCGACTTTGAGAAGGCAATGTTATTCAAAGAAACACAGATGACCAAGAAACCCTATCATATCCTTCGTTTATTGCATTTTTCTCCCTTTTATCAGCCAGCTGCTTAAGCTGAAAATGATACATAAAAAGAGAAAGAAAGGGCAATCCACAGTTCTTTTTCTCTTTCAGTCATCAGTAAGCCTAAGGGAGACTGTGCGTGTATCAAGACATGAAATAAAAATGGTAGAATAAGTTTTGTGCAGTGTTTCCACTGTTCTGCTAAGAAAGACGTACATATGCAAGATCTATGACATACGAATTGCATGATTCTGCATGAAAGTTAGATAGCCTTATATTTGCATTGCACAGTATAAAGATGAATGGTTAAATTCATGCTAATAATTTAAACTTGTGCTTTTCTTTATACTTGCAACTACATTAGCCAATAAAAAATGTTATGACAAGCTGAGAGAGAGATGGTGGAAGAAAGGAAATGGTTTTAGATTTTTGCACATGTAACAACTCTCTGCCTTGCTTTTTTTTTTTTTGGCTGTGCTGTGTCTTCATCGCTGCACAGGCTTTTCTCTAGTTGCGGTAAGTGGGTGCTGCTCTCCAGTTGCAGTGCATGGGTTTCTCATTGCAGTGGCTTCTCTTGCTGTGGAGCACAGGCTCTAGGGCATGTGAGCTCAGCAGCTGTGGCTTCCAGACTCTAGAGCACAGGCTCAGCAGTCATGAAGCATGGGCTTAGTTGCTCCAAGGCACGTGGGATCTTCCTGGACCAGGGATTGAACCTGTGTCTCCTGCACTGGCAGGTGGATTCTTTACCACTGAGCCACCAGGGATGCCCTGTCCTGCTTTTTGAATCTAAGGGCCCTGCTCTTTCATTTTGCCCTGGGCCCTGCTAATTAGTCAGTCATTTACACTCACCCTATTGTAATGAGCTGGCACAGACTCTAACAAGAGCTTCAGGCATTATTAAATTAGGTTTAAGCACTGTATAAAGAATTTTGGAAATGGACCATTTGCTTCTGAAAATCCTGGAATAAATGTGAATTAAATGAATCTAGTCTCTCTTCTCCTCAAATGTCCCAATGTCTTCTTTACCAGTTGACTCTTTGAACATTTGATCAAAGTTCCCTACTGCAAGCCAACTCACCTTAGATGTCCCTCAGTTTTAATTTCTAATTGAATTTAATTTTAATCTTCCATTTGAAACTCCATTGCCTTCAAGGTCAAATCCTCAGTTGGCAAAGAGAGAAAAGTAAAAAATGAAAGTGATTTACTTTGAAGTGTAAACAATGTAGACATCTGACACCTTCAAAGGATATTTACATTTTAAAGCTGAACTTATGTATTGTACTATGTAAGAAACAATGCTTGTAAAGGAGAAAATTTTCTATTATTCTCTGCTAAGAAGGCCCTTCTACCCTGATCTACTTGAATAATAAGCCAACCTATTTCTGAATAAGTACATGTTTTGCTTTTTATTGAAGTATAGTTACTGCACAATATTATGTAAGTTACAGGTGTATGATATAGTAATTCACAACTTTTAAATGTTATACTACCTTTACAGTTATTGTAATTGGTTATCCTCCACGTGTTGTAAAATACATCCTTGTAGTTTATTTTATAGCCAGTTTGTACTTCCCAATCCCTCACCCCTCTCTTGCCCCTCTCCACTTCCCTTTCCCCACTGGTAACCACTAGTTTCTACTTTTTGTCTGTGAATCTGCTTTTGTTATATTCACTATTTTGTTATATTTTTAAGATTCCATATAAGTGATATCATACAGTATTTGTCTCTCTTTCACCTATTTCACCTAACATAATACCCATCCAAATAGCTACAAGTGGCAAGATTTCATTCTTTTTCATGGCTGAGTAGTATTCCACTGTGTGTTTGTGTATGCACACAAAAACACACATATACTACGTTTTCTTTATCTATTCATCTGTTGATGGACACTCAGGTTGCTTCTATGTCTTGGCTATTGCAAATAATCTGCTATGAACACTGGAGTGCAGGTATCTTTTTGAATTACTGTTTTGAGGGGATATATATCCAGGAATGGAATTGCTGGGTCATACAGTAGTTCCATTTTCAGTTTTTTGAGAAACCTCCACAGTGTTTCCACAGTGCCTATTCCAATTTATATTCTCACCAATAGTGTATGAGAGTTCCCCTTCCTCCACATTCTCACCAACATTTTTTTTTTATGATGGCCATTCTGACAGGTGCTATCAGTGAGGTGTTATCGTTGTTTTGGTTTACATTTCCCTAATGATTAGCCATGTTGAGCGTCTTTTCATGTGCCTGTTGGCCATTGGCATGTCCTCTTTGGAAAAATGTCTATTCATTTCTTCTGACCATTTTTAATCGGGTTGTTTTTGTACACAATTTTGTAAAAAATGAGGTGTGCTCAGATATATCCAAAATTTCCCGATCAGCTGGAAAAGGACTCAGTCATGAAACACACAGGCTTTCTTCATGTCTCTTTAAAGCTTACCACAAAGAAGTACGCTTTAAAGTGCTCGCTGCAAACTTAGCCTCTATTTTATTCTTTATTTGATCTGCATTCTTTCCATCCTGTCTTCACATCTCAACTGATTTTGTAACAGCTTTGCAGCTTCAAGAATTTGGCTAAACCGCCCTCTTTGCTGAGATGTCCAGGTACTGCCCCTGCCCCCGACTCACTTCTCTACACAGAATGATTTGGGGCTCACCAGTAAACACACGGTAGGTAATGACTCACTGTGGTATCACAGCCACTGCCTGATTACAAAAAGACTGATACTCTATTTACAACTAACTGTTAGGGCACAATTAAGCTCTATCTTTTAACCTGCATAACTGATGACAAAAAGACCTTTTCTATATGGCAGCTTTCTTAAAACAAGTTTCACCACCCAAGAAGAAACTAGAGACTCTGTGATATTTATCATCAATGATCCAACATCTTGGATGTGCACAGCTTTTCTCTTCTCCAATCTCAAAGTTCAGTATGTTTACGAGTAATTTAAAAAACCGCAAACAAACCAACCCCCTCTCCCAAGCCCCTAGACTGTGATAATCTCCTTGGTCCTACTGGATCCACATTGCTGTCTCTTCATTCACCAGGCTAGCAGCCTTCTGTGTCCCTTTCAATTTCCCCTCCCTCTGTGTGAACTTAATGGAACAAAATAAGAATAGCTTCATTTATTGAATGCTGATTATCCACTAGACATTGCGCTAAGCACATTACATGGATTGTTCCACTGAAAATTCACAATAACCCTAAGAGGGAGGTGCTATTATTAGCTCCACTTTATGGATGAGAAAACTGACATGCAGAGATGGTTAGAAACTGACCAAATTATGAATGTTAGTGAGTAAAGGTACAAGCTTATTTATATCACTATTCCACCTCTTGATGGTTGTCTCCAGCCAAATATACAGATTTATCTTTCATTGATTCGTTTCTATCCACCTGCCTAATTCCTTATATCAGCCTGGCTGTAAGAGTTTAAAAGTTTTCCCTGTCCCTAAAACTATCAATAAATGATTTCATTTATATATTATCATTATTCCATCTTATTGATGCCAAAATGGAGGCACAGAAATTAAATTACTTGGCCAAGGTCACAGAAAATATTGGAACAAGGATTTAAAGCTAGCTCTTTTTTTTTTTTTTAATCATTGCGCTATATTTTACTCTTCTGTGTCAGATTCAGCTTTCCTTATTCTTAAAAATCACTATTCCATGCCAGAGTATACAAAAGCCTTTTCTTTTTTTCCGCTTTCTTTTAGTAAGCTGATGATTAGTTCAATTGTTAGAGCCAAAATTTTAGTAGCCAGGGACCCAAGTCTTAGTTCCAAACCCCAGACATGCCAGTCGGCAAAACGGGTTCCAGGGCCACAAATTCTACTTTTGTTTCTAAGCAGTCACTTCCCAAAACCATCCCGCAAATCACCAATCAGTGCGTTATGTACTTTTAAACATGGACTAGGCTTTATCATTCATAAAATCTAATTTCTTCATTTCAGAGGTAAGAAAGGCACAGAGAGATGACTATCATAGTTGAGATCACACAACAGATCAGTAGCAGAACCAAGACAATCATTAAGACTTCCTAACATGAAAACTGGGGTCTTCATCCTATACAAAGGCAGCCTTAAAAAATATATTCATACATTCAACAAAGATCTAGGGGTTACTATGTGCCAAGTGCTGTTCCACGTACTGGGGAAGGGCTAGTAAATAAAAAGGAAAAATTCCTTTCCTGGTGGAGTTTTATAATCTGGCATCATGAGTAGGAAATGGCAACCCACTCCAGTATTCTCGCCTGGAAAACTCCATGGACAGAGGAGCCTGGCAAGCTGTAACCCACAGAGTCGCCGAGTTGGACATGACTGACTGACTGGGCACCCATATCATAATGGTACAGTAAACTATTAAAAAATTATAGCTGCTTTACAATGCTGGATTCGTTTCTGCTGTACAGCAAAGTGAGTCAGCTATATGGAAAGAATATCCCCTCTGATTTGGATGTCCTTCCCACTTAGGTCACCACAGCACTGTGTGGAGTTCTCTGTGCTGTGCAGTAGTTCTCACTAGGTATCTATTTTGGACATAGTAGTGTATATGTACCAATCCCAGTCTCCCAATTCATCCCCCCACCTTGGTATCCATACGCTTGTTCTCTACATCTGTGTCTCTACTTCTGCCTTGCAAACAAATTCATTGCTATCATTTTCTAGATTCCACATATATGCATTAACATATTATATTTGCAGCACTAATTACAATAGCTTAGGACACGGCAGCAACCTAAAGGTCCATCAACAGAGGAATGGATAAAGATGATATCAGTCAGTCAGTTCAGTCATATCCAACTCCCTGCAACCTCATGGACTGCAGCACGCCAGGCTTCCGTGTCCATCACCAACTCGCAGAGCTTAAAGATGATGTGATACACACACACACACACACACACACACACAGAGGAATATTACTCAGCCATAAAAAGGAATGAAATTGCACAATTTGCAAGACATGGATGGACCCAGAGACTGTCATACAGATCGAAGAAGTCTGAAAGAGAAAAACAAGTATTTTATATGGAGTGCATTTTAAAATAATATGACATTACATAATTTAAGTTACTTTGAGTCCAATCATTGGTTTTTTAAAAAGTGGTTATTTAAGAAGCCCTGGCTTGAAATATGGAAGCCATCATAGTTGGAAGAACCTGTTCTATCTACTACTTTGTACATATACACAAAGCCCAGTCATTACACATAAATAGGGGTGGTGTGGGTTTCGTGGTACCAACAGAGAGATGGAAAAGATAAGGTGCCTGCCCTCAAGGAGTTTTAACATGAAGCAGGAGCCACCTAGATTAGAGGAGAGGGTTTCCCCTTAGATTAAATCTCTTTAAGCAAATTCTTTAACATTTAAAAATCATCTTTCACTCTGTAACAGTTAAAACTCATTCTCTATAGCTGCTGTTAACTGCAACTACAGTCAGACAAATCACCTGAAATCCTGAAGCCTCAGTTAAAATTTTCTGAAACTGATCTAAGTCTTTTTAAATGACGCATACCTTATTTTATGTCAACTTGGACAGTGGCAGAAAGATAACAACAGTAAAATGTAAATTGCCTTTGAAATCAACATACCACCTCTTCCTCTTGCCAGTAATTATTATAACAAAGTCACAAAATTGAGCTCTTGGTCACAAAGGCTGGCTGCATTTGCTATTGGTCTGAAAAGAAACAGCCATTCTAAAGCTATTTCAATAATGGAAAACAAAAAGCAGTGTGATTTAAAGTACTATACTAAGCCTATTCTTTAATTACAATATTTTGCAATGTCTGTAACACCATTATCTGCAGTAACCAGGGATTAAAAAATATATGATATAGTTATGTTTTGATCACAAATTAGGCTTTGGTTGTCTTCCAAGATACTAAATGCTTCAGTCCATCTCTCCTGCTTAATAAGTATGTCGAGTAGATGAGACTGATATCATGTTCCCTTGAAGTCTCTGAACAGAGGGTCAGTACTAAAACATCCTGATTGAATCCCAGCAACAGAGACACATCAGAAGCAGCATGTATGTTGTTACCAGTTCATAACCATCTTTGCTCCCGAGCCCACATACATGCAGAGCTACAGAGGATGTGCTATTCACAATATGTTTTCATCTCTCATGAAGGCCTTATTTGCTGCTTCTGAAAGTGAAAGTCTCTCAGTCATGTCCGGCTCTTTGCGACCCTATGGACTCTACAGTCCATGGAATTCTCCAGGCCAGAATCCTGGAGTGGGTAGCCTTTCCCTTCTCCAGCAGATCTTCCCAACCTAGGGATTAAATCAAGGCCTCCCACATTGCAGGTGTATTCTTCACTAGCTGAGCCACAAGAGAAGACCATGAATATTGGAGTGGGTAGCCTGTTCCTTCTCCAACAGATCTTCCTGACCCAGGAATTGAAGCAGGGTCTCCTGAATTGCAGGCAGATTCTTTACCAACTGAGCTATCAGGGAAACCCTTCTGAGGGGGTAAATATACAAGAATTCACACTCAGAAAATGTTCTGAATGGCAACTTTTGGAGAAACATCTAAAGGGTTAGCAAATTTGGTTGAATGAACTTTTATCATTCATTCCTACATTCTTCACTCTGTCTTTAAAAAACCCAGTGAGGGAACCATGTTTCAGATGGCAAGGCTAGCTAATCTGTGTGAAAGCATGCTGGGAAAAATTAAAGGCAAAAGGATTGGGGGAGGCAGAGGATAAGATGGTTAGACAGAATCACCGACTGAACGGACATGAATTTGAGTAAACTCCAGGAGATAGTGGAGGACAGGGAAGCTTGGTGAGCTGCAGTCCATGATATTGCAAAGAGTCGGACACAATTTAGCGACCAAACAATAACAATGCTGTAACTGTCAAGTGCCTATTATAAACAAAAGAAAACAAAGCCCCAGAAAATGACAAGTGTTCACAATAATGTGGAAAAATTGGAACTGATGTGCATGGTTCATGAGATTCAATGGTGAAAAGCCAAGCAATCTGATTAAAAATGGGCAGAAGAACTGAATATACATTTTCCAAAGAAGACATACAGATGGTCACGGGCACATGGAGAAAGTGCTAAACATCATTAGTCATCACGGAATGCAAATAAAATCACAATGAGACAGCACTTCAAATCTGTTAGAATGGCGATCATGAAAATATAAGAGATAAGTGTTCATGAGGATATGGAGAAAAAAGAACACTTGTGCACTGTTGATGGAAATGTATGGAAACAGTTGGAGATTCTTGAAAATATTAAATACAAGAACTTTCATATGATCCATGAGTCCCACTTCCAGGTATGTTTCAAAGAAATGAAAATTGGATTGCAAACAGGTATCTGCACTCCCATGTTCATTGCAGCATCATTAACAATAGCTAAGATGTATAAACAACTGTCCATCAATGGATGAATGGATACACACACACAAATGGAATATTACTCAGTCATGAGAAAGAAGAAAATCTTCCCGTTGGTGACAATATGGATGGACCTTGAGGACACTGTGCTAAGTGAAATAAGTCAGACAAGAAAAAGAGAATACTACATGATATCACTTAAACGATTCATGGAGCCTGAAATATCTGAACTCATAGAAATAGAGAGTAGATTAGTATTTGCCAAGGGCTGAGAGGTGTAGGAAATGGACAGATGTTAGTCAAGTACAAACCTTCAGTTACAGGATGAGTAAGTTCTGGGGATCTAATGTACAGTATGGACAGTATAGTCAATAATACTGTGTTGTATATTCAAAAGTTACGAAGAGAAAAGACATTAAAAGTTCTTAGCACAAAAAAAGGAAAGGCAATCATGTGACATGACAGAAGTGTCAATCAGCATTATGATGGTAACCATTCAGTAACATGTAAGTTTACCAAATCAACCATTTGTATAACTTATATTTACATAATGTTACATGTAATTACGGGCTTCCCTGGTGGCTCTGCAGTAAAGAATTTACCTGAAATACAGGAGACATAGGTTCAATCCCTAGGTTGGGAAGATCCCCTGGAGTAGTAAATGGTAACCCCCTCTAGTATTCTTGCCTGGGAAATTCCATGGATGGAGGAGCCTGGAGGGTACAGTCCATGGGATCACAAAAGAGTCATAAGTGACTCAACAACAATGATATGTAAGCGTATCTCAATAAAGTTGGAAATAAAAAAACAAAACGCTGAAGCCCCTGCAAAAAACAATGTGGTGCTTCCTCAAAAAGCTAAATATTAAATTAGCACGTGATCCAAGAATTCTCCTCTAAGTCTATACCCTAAAGACTCAAAGGTAGGGACTCAAAGAGACATTCACAGCAGCATTACTCAAAAAAGCCAAAAGGTGAAAATAACTCACATATCCATTAATGAATGAAAACCAAATGTATTCCTAGAACGGAATATTATTCAGCCTTATGAAATGCTGATGCATGCTACAGTATGGGTACACTTAGGAGACATTAAGTGAAATAAGCCAGACACAAAATGACACATTGTACATGATTCTACTTATATGAGGTTCCTAGAATGAACAAATTCACACAGAGAGAAAGAATAGTGAGAGAAATGGAGAGTTCAGTGATACAGAATTTCAGTTTGGGATAATGAAAAAGTTCTGGAGATGAAAGGGATGATCGTGAATGTATTTAATACCACTGACTGTGTGGATCACAATAAACTGAGGAAAATTCTGAAAGAGATGGGAGTACCAGAGCACCTGACCTGTCTCTTGAGAAATCTGTATGCAGGTCAGGAAGCAACAGTTAGAACTGGACATTGAACAACAGACTGGTTCCAAATAGGAAAAAGAGTACGTCAAGGCTGTATATTGTCACCCTGCTTATTTAACTTATATGCAGAATACATCATGAGAAATGCTGGGCTGGAAGAAGCACAAGCTGGAATCAAGACTGCTGGGAGAAATATCAATAACCTCAGATATGCAGATGACACCACCCTTATGGCAGAAAGTGAAGAGGAGCTAAAGAGTCTCTTGATGAAAGTGAAAGAGGAGAGTGAAAAAGTTGGCTTAAAAGCTCAACATTCAGAAAACGAAGATCATTGCATCTGGTCCCATCACTTCATGGGAAACAGATGGGGAAACAGTGTCAGACTTTATTTTTTTGGGCTCCAAAATCACTGCAGATGGTGACTGCAGCCATGAAATTAAAAGACGCTTACTCCTTGGAAGGAAAGTTATGACCAACCTAGATAGCATATTGAAAAGCAGANATGGCATCCAGTCCCATCACTTCATGGGAAATAGATGGGGAAACAGTGTCAGACTTTATTTTTTTGGGCTCCAAAATCACTGCAGATGGTGACTGCAGCCATGAAATTAAAAGACACTTACTCCTTGGAAGGAAAGTTATGACCAACCTAGATAGCATATTGAAAAGCAGAGACATTACTTTGCCAACAAAGGTCAGTCTAGTCAAAGGCTATGGTTTTTCCAGTGGTCATGTATGGATGTGAGAGTTGGACTATGAAGAAAGCTGAGCGCCGAAGAATTGATGCTTTTGAACTGTGGTGTTGGTGAAGACTCTTGAGAGTCCCTTGGACTGCAAGGTGATCCAAGCAGTCCATTCTAAAGGAGATCAGTCCTGGGTGTTCTTTGGAAGGACTGATGTTGAAGCTGAAACTCTAATACTTTGGCCACCTCATGCGAAGAGTTGACTCATGGAAAAGACTCTGATGCTGGGAGGGATTGGAGGCAGGAGAAGGGGACGACAGAGGATGAGAGGGCTGGATGGCATCACTGACTCAATGGACATGAGTTTCAGTGAACTCCAGGAGTTGGTGACGGACAGGGAGGCCTGACGTGCTGCAATTCATGGGGTCACAAAGAGTCAGACACAACTGAGCGACTGAACTGAACTGAACAGAGGCAACACTGCACCAAAGATCTCCATGATCCTGTGAAAGCCCCCTAAGGAAGTCTCCTAACCTTGGGGATGCTTATGTAATACATTCTGAAGTCCCACCTTAGACAAGCTGAATGGAAATGTCATGTGGTGGAGTGTGTGACAACTTGTCCCCAAGATGGCTGCAGAGAATTCCACCTTCCCTGTCAGTGTCTGCCATTCCCCCACTAGTGGTGAATGAAGCTTGTGCTGCTCCCCCATAGTCAGGACCGGCTCTGTGACCGCTCAGTCCAATGGAATGGCGAGGGAACGGTGTGCTGGCACCATTCCACATGAGGCATTAATAAGACCTGGTCATTTTGAGCTGCCAGGTAAGAGGCCGAGGGCTCCTACTGGATAGAGAACAGCAGAGAGGTCCTAGGGGCTGAGATGCCCCAGGAAGGAGCACCGTGGCAACACACAGCAGACCCAGCCATGACCGTAAATGCATAAAACACCTGAGGGAGAGCAGTGAAGGCCCCTCCAGTGAGATCCAGTCTTTTCTGGTAATTTCAGAAAATAAAAGTTGGTATTGTTCCAGGGGTCTACATTTTGTGTGCTTTGTTCCCAGATCCTGGGAACTGGCATGTTCCCAGCATAGCAGTCCTATTTAATAGAATGTAATTCATCTATGTAATTAAAAAAATTTAGCAGCCACAGTAAAAAGTGTAAAGAGAAATAGGTGAAATTAATTTCATTAATATATTTTAATCAACTTGGTATTACAACAATACTATCATTTCAGCATGTTACCAATAAAAATATTCATGAGGTATTTTATAATTTTTATACTGACTTCAAAAATCAGTATTTATTTAATACATCTAGCACATCTCAGCTTGGATAACCACACTTCCAGTGGATAGTGGCCACTAAACTGGTCAGCACAGCCCCAGAAGGAGCTGATGTGCTAACCTTTGAAAACCACTGCACCTGAGTAGGAAAGAAAAGGGAAACTAGTTCTTGCTGAAGACCAGTTAATAAATGCTATGCT
This sequence comes from Aepyceros melampus, assembly GCA_006408695.1. Lineage (NCBI taxonomy): Eukaryota > Metazoa > Chordata > Mammalia > Artiodactyla > Bovidae > Aepyceros > Aepyceros melampus. Next base: position 317,845 of record SJXQ01005682.1, read on the forward strand.
ACACATTTTCACTTAAGTCCTTATTACACACAACACACACACTGTCACGTGACAGGTGAGCATCACTGTCTTCACAAATGAGGAAACAAAGACTCAGGAAAAGAAGGAGGATACACAGTTCAACCTGTAACACCCTATAAGACCTGGTTCAGATTTATGACCTCCTGAACTATATTTGTATTGCTTAAGCCACCAGGTTAGTAGGAATTTGTTACAGTGACAACAGAAAACTAATACAGCTTCCAAATGTAAAAGCTTGACCACTAGGTCATTCAACAAGTGTCCAACTTATGCCAGGCTCTGGGATCCTCAACTGGTGAGCTCTGAGAGAGAGCCAGATATCTTCTAAATAAATCGTTACCAGGTCCTGAAAGCTGCTACACACAAGCACAGTGGAGCCGACCTACTGGCGGGATAGGAATTCATTTAAAGAAGAAGGGAGGTTCCAGGTTCGGGGAACAGCTTGCATAGAGACAAAGAGGAATAAAAGAATCTGGCCATGACTGGAGGCAAAGTTTTCTGTGTCTAGAGATTATCATTCATTTGGGAAGCAAGAAGAGATGCAAACAGAAAGGTAGGTGAGATCTGGCTCTGGGTGACTGTTAGCCAATTGCTAAAAGAGCCTGGGTTCTTTGCTGTAGGTCGGACACCAATGTGGGGTGCAAGCAGGAAAGTATCATTTGGATCTTTATTTTCAAAGATCAAAGATCACCCTGATTAGAGAAAGAATATGGACAGATTGAAGAAAAAGTGCAGAGGTCACTGAATCATTAGGGCCTCAGAACCCACTAGAGGCAGATGATGAAGAAAAAGGAAGGAGTCAAGACTGACTCTAGGTTACTATTTTTTTATTATAATGTTATTTTTATTATAATGTTATTTATGTTAATAGTTTCCTGAAAAGGGGAGTATAGAGTTAAGAACAATTTTATAGAAAACATATTAGTATTTAGCTATGTTGGGTCAGTCCGTTC
>SJXQ01005683.1:0-47051 GCA_006408695.1 Aepyceros melampus
TGGTGTTGGAGAAGACTCTTGAGAGTCCCTTGGACTGCAAGGAGATCCAACCAGTCCATTCTGAAGGAGATCAGCCCTGGGATTTCTTTGGAAGGAATGATGCTAAAACTGAAGCTCCGGTACTTTGGCCACCTCATGCGAAGAGTTGACTCATTGGAAAAGACCCTGATGCTGGGAGGGATTGGGGGCAGGAGGAGAAGGGGACGACAGAGGATGAGATGGCTGGATGGCATCACGGACTCCATGGACGTGAGTCTGAGTGAACTCTGGGAGCTGGTGATGGACAGGGAGGCCTGGCATGCTGCGATTCATGGGGTCGCCGAGAGTCGGACACGACTGAGCGACTGAACTGAATTGAGGGTCTGTAAAGAGGTAAGTTAAAATGAGGCCAATCTGACTAGTGTTCTTAAGAAAACAGGAGGTTAGAACACAAGGGATGATGTGTGTGCAGAGGAAATATGCAAAAACACAGTAAGAAGGTGGTCATATGCAAGCCAAGGAGAGCCTCAGAAGAAATCAACTCTGCTAACATCTTGAACAGCTACCCTCCACAACTGTGAGAAAAACATTTCTGTTGTTTAGGCCACTTGGCCTGATGCTGTTATGGCATCCTAGCAAACTGACACAGGTTCTGTTTACACTTTCCCATTGTTTTTCCTTTCTGCTCCCAGACTTGATAATGTCAAGTTTCCTATCTTCCAGCTCATTGATTCTTTTGCCTGCTCAAACATGCTGTTGATCCACTCCAGTGAATTTTTCATTTGTTACTATACTTTTCAGGTCCAGAATTTCTTTTTGATTTCTCTTTATAATTTCTCTTTGTTTATACTTTGTTGCTCATATAACATTCTCCTGAGTTCCTTTCCATGTCTTCCCTTAGCTCTGAGTATATGTAAGACAAATGATATTAGTCTTTGTCTAGTAAGTCCAATATCTGGGCCTTCTCTGGGATAGCTTCTATTCACTCATTTTGCTCCATTGAATGAGCCACATTCTCCTGTTTCTTTTGTATGCTGTGACTTTTTTGTTGAAAACTAAACATCTATTATGAAATAGTTCCTATGGAAATCAAATTCTCCCTACTCAGGGTTTGCTGTGTGTATTCAAAATTATTGTTGAAGGCTGGAGGAGTCCATTTGTCTTGAGTTCCAAACATTTTTCTCAAACATTATTTCCTTTTGAGGATGATCACTGAGGTTTCTTTACCTCATCTTCAAATTAAGATCCCCTTGACTGCCAAGAGCTGAAATAAAAACGAGGGGAGAGAAAGAGAGGGAGGAGCCCCCTCCCCCTCTCCAAGTCTTTGCGAATTGGCCCTGCAAAGAAGGACGTTTCTCCTCCTTCCCCCTTCAGCTAGGCTTGCTCTGAGTGCAGGCATCAACGTGAGATCCAACGTGGTTGCTTTCACCCTAGTATCCCTGTCTCACCACAGCTCCTCTCCTCAGCCTCAGGTGGCCTATTGTAGATAGACCTCCACCAGTATCTTTCTCAGGCAGTTGAGGCTTTGTCATCCCCCTGTAGCACTACAAGCCGTTCCTGCTGCCTTTCCCACCAGCATCCCAAGTCACAGAGACCAAGACAAGCACCTGATGTCCATCTTTCACTATCCCCAAGCAGCTAAGAACAATGGACATGGTCATGTACAAACAGGATTTGCTCTGCTCCCTCCACTTTGGTGGGAGGAGGAGAAGGGGGCGGAGCGTCAAGGGTGAGTACATGTGTTATGAAGCTTTCCTACCATTTTGAAGACCTTTGTTCTTAATCAGGCATTTACTTGGTTACTATGAACCTTCGACTATTTCTAGGACTACAAAGTCGGTTCAGCTCCTGTTTGCTTCTCCACTGTTTCTGTCATGGAACAAGGGCCTGGAGTTTCCTATTCTACCTCTTCCTGATGTCATTCCAAATGAGCGCTGCTGCTCTTTTTTTTATTTCATCCATTCTTATGTATCTTTGCACCTCCAACTCCCTACCATCATACCTGAGATGCAAGGGTTTTGGGAAATGTTATTGACTGCCAGTTAAGAAGAGACATGATTTCAACACAATGTGATAAATATCATGAAAGAAGCCTGCAGAGCCTGACAAAGCTGCCCAGAGTGCCAAGATCCAAACTGAGAACTGTCCCACTTACTGTCTTTGCTCTTTTGGTATCATTTCTGGGAAATGTACATTGGGAAACTGGCAGGTTTGGGTTCCATGATTTCCCGGGATTCATTGCTTTAAGTGGGACTGACAAGTGTGTTTTCAACCCAGAAGAACTATATGATTTGTCCAGGACAGAGGACTGATCAGTCTTGGGCTTAAAAGTTTCATTTTCAAATCTCTTCCATATGCTAAAGCTATGAGCTAACAACAAACCTGGGCATTATTTTTAATATTCCTACCGAGTCTCAATGTGATTTTGTAGCCCTTACTTTTTCCAACTGTAAAATATTATCAGAATATTTCACCAATTGTTATTACTGTTTAGTCATTAAATCATGTCTGACTCTTTTGCAACCCCATGGACTGTGCCCACCAGGCTCCTCTGTCCATGGGATTTCCGGACAAGAATACTGGAGTGGGGGACAATATCCTTCTCCAAGGGATCTTCTCAACCCAGGGATTGAATCTGACTTTCCTGCTGGCAGGCAGATTTTTACTTCTGAGCCACCTGGAAAGCCCATTTCACCAATAATTGATGATAAATAAACACGTAGAAGAGGGGTCATTTATTATCATCCTTATCATTATATTTTCTTTGTAGGGACCAATATCCTTCTAGTGGCCCAAGAACATTAAGTTTCCAATTTAATGGCTCTAACCCTGAGATCAGAAATTATATTTACCCTGGATACCATGAATGGAATAGTATGAATGAGAATCCCAAGAAAATTCAATGTCTAAGAAAGAAGGATGTGAGGCAGGCTAAAAAAGGAAAAGGAAGGGAAGAAGGGGAGCAAGAGGAACTGAAGAGGAGAGGTCTGAGAGGCAGCAAAAAAAGAAAAGAAAAGAAAACATCAAAGTGATGATTCCTCACTTTACACCAAATACAGAAATTCTAAACTTCTGAGCATCAACATATGCTCACACTCAGCTGGCAAAGGCTGTTGGTCTTCTGGCTCAGTGGTGTTAAAACCCAGCTGGAGGTCAGATCAGTTCTGCAGATGCACACATGGAGTCCACCCTGGGTGGCCCGTCTCTGAAAGTGAGCAGAGATGACAAAGGATTGATGAAACCCTACAGAATGGCATTTCCCACTATGTTAAGGAGAAAACCTGACCTCAGAGTGGTCTGTTCTCCAGCTGATAATAATTACAAAAATATATCAGCTTGGTTATGAGCCAAGGCTAAAACCCAGGAGGGAAATCTTTTTTTCCCCCTTTCTTCTTTCTTTTCCTGTAAATAACACCCAAAAGGCTCTGATTTTATTTTTACAAGCAAAAAACACCACCACTTGGCTCACTGTGAGAGTCAATATGTGCTTTCTGCCTGGAGGTAGCTCATAGTAACCTACCAGCCATGCCGCCCACACACCAAAGCTGGAGGGCCAGGTTGGGAGCTGAGGGCACAGGCCAGCATCACGGCCTGTCTCCCTGTTCTTGTCCTCTGTGACCCTCTTCATATTATTCTAGGAGCAGCAGTGGTCATTCCATTCTCCACGGGGCCTAATTGCTCAAAACATATTTAATTCATATCTCCAGAGGCATCATGCTTTGAAGTGGCTTATTACAGTCACGTTCTTTCTTATTCTTGAAACCAAGTCCATCAAAGGCCAGGGCTGGGGACAGAGGTGAGAATAACTCTGACCCCTTCCTCAGTTCACCCTTCAAGACGGTAATGGTGAGTGGTGTCTCCAGGCTATGGAGCAGCAGCGAGGGACTGGCCTTCGCAGAGGATGAAGCTTGTCCTGAGACTCTGAGTCCAGCACTCTTTCCACCTCACTGTATTTCTAGTTTTTTTTTGTCCCCACAACTCCGTCCAGGAATTTTTAAAACGTGGCTGGTTTTATATGTGGTGCACATGTGACAGGAAATGTGGCAGATGATGGGAAAGTCTCAGAATTCTTCCTCTACAGTCTAACCACTTATTTCCCTGATGCTAAAGGACACTAAAATGGTCCCCTAAAGACAAGGCTATTCCATGACGTGTCAGGGCCAGGCTCCATGGTGCCAACCACAGCACGTTACTAGAACACCACGGACACCCATCCCTTCTCTGTAAGGCTGACAAGGTATAAGCAGCAGGACTTGGGGAGGAAGAGACAAAGCCAAGACTCAGACAGGTGACACATGGCCACGCCCGGCCATGAGCAGCGGTGTCTGGCACAGGTCTTCCCATAGGGAGAACTGACCAAGGCTGACTGCGGTCCTAACTGGTCACTGAGCCATCTCCACCACATGTCTCAGACCACGCGGCAGTGCCCTTGCTAAATCTGGGTGCTGAGTCAGGGAGTCAAGGTGCTACTGTGAGGGAGGGGGCCAGCTTGGGATCCCACCTGGAGAATTCAGACCGGCCCCTAGCCAGGAGGTCTGCACTCAGACACAGACGACAGAATCCTACACACAGGGATCTGCGGGGCCCGAGAGCCCAGCCTTAGCTGGAAGCCACAGAGAGATGGCAGTGGGGTGGGCATGGAGGCGTTTCACTGCACGAGTCACTGCTTGGACACCCTCCTTTGCACCTTGGCTGGGGCGCCAGTTCAGCAGATACAGAGCAGGAGCCAGAGGGCCAGGTCAGTGTCTAAATCCCGGTGTCATCTGGTTAGGAGACCGAGCTCCGGAAGGACAAGGACCCCACCCCTCTAGACAGTGGTCTGCAAGGGAAACGGGTGCTCTTCCTAAGAGACCGGGGTGGGCCATGGCAAGGCTGCCAGTTGGAGAATGCATGTCAGGGTCAGCAGGGGGAGGAGTGAGGCCTGGACACACACCAGCAGCAAGCATGGGGTTGGGGCTGCTTCTGGCTCAACCATCACCTGCTGAGAAGGAGAACTGAACTGCTGGGGTTTTCCTCAGAACAGGACAGATGCCCAGCCTGCTGAGGAAAGAGCCAAGCAGAGGGGCGGGAAGGTCTGGACGCTGCCGGGGTTTCACCCTGTGGGTTGGCTCCAGCACCTTCTGAACGCACTGCCTGGTCCCAGGTCCTGTCGGGGGTGGGGTGACCATGCGCCCAGCTGGCTGACATCTACATCTGTGTTTACATCCAAGAGGTACGGCCCCTGGACTTGGCAGGCCTCCTGGTTCTGGGAGAGGGGGCTGCCCACATGGGGGCAAGGAGAATTGGGGCCACGCAGGCCCAAGTTCCCACCAGGCTGCCCCACAGGGCAAATCTTGATGCCCACACTTGAACCAGCATCACTCCCCACACAGGACTCAGAGCATTCTGAGGTTAATCTCATCAGTAGAAGGAAAGAGCTGTACCTGGCATCCAAAACCAATACCTTAAAGGCAGTTTTGCTGACTTAGAAAGGCCTCACAGGATGTTTAAGTGGATTAAGCACAGTTCAAGACTTGGAGATCTATGGCAAAGAGATGGAGTCTCAGGGGACGCAGAGCCCCCTGCCGACCCCCGGGGAGACAGCAAATCAACAGAAAACTAGAACACATGCAGAGTGCTCAACCAGAGGCGGCATCCAGTGCTGCAGGCAAAGGAAGATCTGGCCTCAGAAGTAAAGCAGCCAAGGAAGGAGAGGCCCCCAGTCTGAACCAGGACAGTGTCCGGCTGAGCCTAGGGGCCTGGGACGCATGAGAAAGAGCAGAGACACAGCCCTGAAGGGTGATAAGCCTCACCTGACCACTGGCCAGCCCTCTGGTGAGGCCTCCCCGGCACCCCACAGGCCCCTTGACATAAGTCAGTGCAGCCTCTCACTAAGCTGGATGGTAGGCCTTCCTGGAGACTCGCGGCTCTATCCTCTGACGCACTCTCTGCTCTCTGGCCGGCCTCCCTCCCTCATCTATGCAGCCCCCACTAAGCTCAGGCCCTCAAGTCCCCACCTCCGTCTACCCCCACCTCTCCAGCATGGACGCATGGCCTCAGGGCAGGTGTTGTAGGTGGAGGTCTCCAGCAACCCTGGGCCTCCTCTGCTTCTTCCCTAGGCTCGAGTCTCCTGCTCCTGCATCTGGAGGCACACAGGACTCACCCCGGCACAATCTGACGTGAAACTGCTCTAGAGAAAGACACGGGGACCTACAGTTCTATGATCCCCCCTGTCCCTGGGTGCCTGTTGTCAGTGAAGGGCAGTGGGTGCCCCCAGCCCCTGCAGCTGCTGGTGACCACTCCCCCACAGCTATGTTTCCACCTGCGTCCTCTCCGGGGCTGGCCTCAGCACTGGGGGCGCCTCCTGCCCCTTCTGGTGCCGGCCCTTCCGGCTGCACGCCCCTTCCAGGACCACTTTGACAAGGCCAGCAACCCACCAGGTCTTTGAACCTTCAGTGGTTCCCCTCGTCTTCTGAAGAGCTTACCTGTCCTTGCGGTGTCCTTGCTTTTTCCAAAAGCTGAGCTCTGCAGTCACACGTGGGACCAGTGTCTCAGTCCACCACTGAGCGTCTAAGTATCATGGGACAGTTGGTTAACCTTGTAAAGCCTCAGTTGCTTAGGTCAAATGGGGGTTCTAAACTCTCCTTCCCTGGCATTTGTGAAGATTAATGTAGTACTGCACCAGCTGTTACCAAACCAAACTTGGGTCTGCTGGGGTAGGGGTGGGGGGTGGGGGAATCAATAAAGCCACATTGGGAACTCAACTCGGTACTCTGTGACAATCTAGAGGGCTGGGATAGGGGTTCAAGAGGGATGGGACATAGGTATACTTGTGGTTGATTCATGTTGCTGTATTGCAGAAACACTGTAAAGCAATTATTCTCTAATTTAAAAAAAAGCCAACCTATTGATGCCAGGGTGTTGGAAAGAAAAGTTCAGCATTTATTGTAGGACCTGGCCAGAAGTTCAGGCAGCTTGTGCTTAAAGGACTCAAAGGCCCCAAAGGTTTTTTTTTTTTTTTTCTGATTTTTTTTTGTAGAAGGATAATTGCTTTATAGATTTTAGTTGTTTTCTGCCAAATTTCCTCAAAGGCTTTTAGTTCAGTTCAGTTGCTCAGTCGTTTCTGGCTCTTTGTGACCCCATGGACTGCAGCACGCCAGGCTTCCCTGTCCATCGCCAACTCCTGGTGCTTACTCAAACTCATGTCCATGGAGTCGGTGATGCCATCAAACCTTCTCATCCTCTGTCATCCCCTTCTCCTCCTGCCCTCAATCTTTCCCAGCATCAGAGTCTTTTTAAATGAGTCAGTTCTTCACATCAGGTGGCCAAAGTATTGGAGTTTCAGCTTCAGCATTAGTCCTTCCAATGAATATTCTGGACTGATTTCCTTTAGGATGGACTGGTTGGATCTCCTTGCCGTCCAAAGAACTCAAGTCTTCTCCAATACCAAAGTTCAAAAGTATCAATTCTTTGGCTCTCAGCTTTCTTTATAGTCCAGCTCTTACATTCATACATGACTACCGGAAAAGCCATAGCTTTGACTAGATGGCCCTGTGTTGGCAAAGTAATGTCTCTGCTTTTTAATATGCTGTCTAGGTTGGTCATAACTTTTCTTCCAGGGAACAAGTGTCTTTTAATTTCATGGCTGCAATCACCATCTGCAGTGATTTTGGAGCCCCCCAAAATAAAGTTATATGCAAGTACATCATGAGAAACACTGGGCTGGATGAAGCACAAGCTGGAATCAAGATTGCCAGGAGAAATCAATAACCTCAGATATGCAGATGACACCACCGTTATGGCAGAAAGTGAAGAGGAACTTTCATCACTCTTGATGAAAGTGAAAGAGAAGAGTGAAAAAGTTGGCTTAAAGCTCAACATTCAGAAAACTAAGATCATAGCATCTGGTCCCATCACTTCATGGGAAATAGATGGGGAAACAGTGCCAGACTTTGTTTTTTTGGGCTCCAAAATCACAGCAGATGGTGATTGCAGCCATGAAATTAAAAGATGCTTACTCCTTGGAAAGTTATGACCGACCTAGAGAGCATATTAAAAAGCAGAGACATTACTTTGCCAACAAAGGTCCATCTAGTCAAAGCTATGGTTTTTCCAATGGTCTTGTATGGATGTGAGAGTTGGACTGTGAAGAAAGCTGAGTGCTGAGGAAATGATGCTTTTGAACTGTGGTGTTGGATAAGACTCTTGAGAGTCCCTTGGACTTCAAGGAGATCCAACCAGTCCATTCTAAAGGAGATCAGCCCTGGGTGTTCTTTGGAAGGAATGATGCTAAAGCTGAAACTCCAGGACTTTGGCCACCCTATGTGAAGAGTTGACTCATTGGAAAAGACTCTGATCCTGGGAGGGATTGTGGGCAGGAGGAAAAGGGGACGACAGAGGATGAGATGACTGAATGGCATCACCGACTCGATGGACATGAGTCTGGGTTAACTCCAGGAGTTTGTGATGGACAGGGAGGCCTGGCGTGCTGCAATTCATGGGGTCACAAAGAGTCGGACATGACTGAGAGACTGAACAGAACTGAACTGAAAATAAAGTCTGTCCCTGTTTCCATTGTTTCCCCATCTATTTGCCATGAAGTGATGGGGCTGGATGCCATGATCTTAGTTTTCTGAATGTTGAGTTATAAGCCAACTTTTTCACTTTTTTCACTGCTTTCCACCAAATATTCCCCAAAGGCTTTCAAGGGACACTTTAAAGCCAGGTGATGGAAGGGGGTCGAGAGGCGTGTGGAACCAGGTTGCAGACATTCTTCTGACTGGTGAAGTAATCAGGAACTAATATCCTCAACCTGGTTCCAACCCATCCAGGTGCTTGTGAGCAGTATACAGTTAACTTTTTCCACTTGGTGGGGGTTTCGGTCTAAAGGACATGGCTCAGAATATTATCTGTAGCACCTGCTGCTGCTGCTGCCGCCAAGTCGCTTCAGTCGTGTCCAACTCTGTGCGACCCCATAGACGGCAGCCCACCAGGCTCCCCCATCCCTGGGATTCTCCAGGCAAGAACACTGGAGTGGGTTGCCACATCCTTCTCCAATGCATGAAAGTGAAAAGTGAAAGTGAAGCCGCTCAGTCGTGTGGGACTCTTAGCGACCCCGTGGACTGCAGCCTATCAGGCTCCTCCACCCATGGGATTTTCCAGGCAAGAGTACTGGAGTGAGTTGCCATTGCCTTCTCCGCTGTAGCACCTGAGGAGGAGCTCAAGTCCTTGACTTTGTTTAATGGCTAAACTGTGATTTTGTTTTGGTTGACTTTCTGTATTTTCTCACCTCATTACATTTATCCTTTGACTAAAGTTTTTTATGGACGAAAGTCAAGCGGAGGGTATGGGGCAGGGGTGCATTCTGGGAAGGCCCTGTAGGGTTCTGCTGTTACACTAACTGCTAAATAAACGCTAACTGCTCACCCTTCACTGGCGAGCTCAGTGCTGTTACTGTTGTGTTGGTTTCTAAGCAGACAATGCTTTGTTTTCTCCCTAGACTCCATCGGTCACAGTTCAGGGGGTGCATGGAGCCTGGCCATCCGGCAGGCATGGTGACAGAGGTAGTGGGGACGAGGTGGGGGCATGCTGGGGCACTGGCACCCAGTCAGGTGGAGCCCAGGTGGAGGGGCGAGCCCTCTGAGCACAAGTGGATTTGGACACAGATGCCTTTGGTGATCAGGGAGCCCCACCAGCACATGGCAGTCGTGGCTCTGTGTCCTCAGCACTCACCTTGTGCTGACGAACACCAGGTGAGGACTTAACCCAAATGATCTCATTTAAACCCTGCAACTCCCCTGATGGAGTTGCCGGTCTCCTCGCCAGAGACAAAGGTTCTCAGAGTAGCTTACACAGCTGCTGGGATGAAAAGCCCAAGTCGCACCACAGTGGGAGGGTGAGTGGCAGTGAAAGGAGCGGGCAGCAGGCAGGGCAGCATTTTCAGGGGTCAGGGGAGGGATGGCAAAGAGGGTGGGATTTGGGGGCTCTGAGCTGTGAGGGGGGCCCTCGGGCACAACAGGTGGCTGGGGAGGAGCCGAGGCTGTGAGTGCTGGTGCTTGGAAGGCGGTCAGGGCAGCCGTTGGGTCCTACAGGGGAGCTCGAGGAGGGAGGCCAGGCTCTGGCACTGCCCTGGGCCTGGTGGACCTGCAGTTGGACATGCACCCACCGTTGCTCAGCTTCTCTACTTGAAGGCCTTTGCTAATCTTCTGCAAACCATTCTCCTGACCAGGGACCAGCAGTAATAACATCCAGAGAGGAGAGGAAGTCAGAAGCCAGTCCCTCCAGACTAGGACACACACCCCATAGAAGTTGGATGGCATCGAAAACCCCAGACCAGGGGAACAAAGTAGTCCCTAGTGGTTCCCAAAGCTGTCCCCTCTTGGCGGGGGGGGCGTCCCACCTGAGGTCCCATTCCTAATATTTCCAGGCCTTCAAAGGATTTCCAACCCACACAAGTACTTCCCTGCAAGGGAATGCAACATCTCCCACATGAGGCAAGTACCACAGGGCCCCTGGGATGTTCAGCTCCTAGAGCTGGAAAAGAAAACCAAACTGAGTCTGTTAAGTTCTCAGAGGGCGCGTGGCCATCCTTCCACACTTTAAATGCTCACCCATGGCAAGGGGCTATGATGAATAAAACTGTTGTATCCATTTGTGTGTAGACTTTTGTATGAACATGTTTCCTTTGCTCTGGGACAAATGGCCAAGAGCACAAAATTTTGTATGTTGTGGCATGGGGAGAAACTAGCTGTTTTCCAGAGTTGGGTGGACAAAAATTAACTGTGGGAGTTTTCTTTCTAAAGTTTTGTTTTTAGACTTAGTGGGGGTACCATGAACCACTCTGTATTACCTGTGCAACTTCCTGTGAGTCTATTTCATTATTCCAACAGTAAATTGGAGAACACGTCTCTATTTCTAAAATGATGATCCTCAAATCAGTATGGCATTTGGAATCTAATGGGTATGCAAGAAAGTGATGTAACAGTTTTAAAAGTGTTGATATTCACACCAGCGTAGCAGACGGATTCTTTACCGTTTGAGCCAACAGGAAAGCTCATACGCCAGAAATCATATACCTAATAACTAAATTTACTTAACGGTTTTTATTTAAGGCCTCCCAAATTCTTTCAGTGAATATGTCAGGTAAAACATCAACTGGTATAACTGCATTCGTGACCACAGGGTATGAAGGCAATGCTTGTGTAGTCACGGATAAACTGCAGTGCATGTCACTCAGCAGTCGTCTGAGGTCTGACTTTTGGACTCTCGAACCATGAGCATCAGGGGGTCAGCTCTGCTACCCGACTGAAGGTTAGTGAAGACAGAAAGTCAGTCAGGGTGACGTCAAGATTTCCCCTTTACCAAAAGTAGCATTTTTATCTGGGGAGATTCCTACAACTGAATATGACACGAGGGCCCTGTTTGTATTCCCACTGTTTTTCATTTTTCCCACATCCTCACCATCATCACTATTTAAAAATATTGCTTATCCTGGTACAACATATACAGCGTAAAATTTACCATTTTAACCTTTACATGTATAACCCCAGTGGCAATCCATTCACGTGTGCAGTCACCACCACCATCCATGTCCACAACTTGTTCATTGTCCCACTTTGTCCCCAGCCAACGGCAGCTTCTACTTCTCCAGAACCTGGCCCCAAGCAACCTCCAGGCCACTGTCTCTGGATTTGCCTACTCAAGGGACCTCACTAAGTGGGACCCTACAGTGTTCGTTCTTCTATGTCTGACTTATTTCTTGCAGGGGGGGTGCGGCTTCCAAGGTACTCCATGTAACAAGCAGCATCATTCCACTTTTAAGGCTGAAGGATATTCCACTGAACATGTACAATCATCCCTTGATGATGAACCAATGGCTTGGTCAACCAGGGCACTGGTTCCAGGACACCCCTCAAGAGCAAAATCCATGGGTGCTTAAGTCCCTCATATAAAGTGGCCTAGTGTTTGCATATAACCCACACCACCTCTCAAGTACTTTAACTCGTCTCTAGGTTACTTATAATGCCTAATATAGTGTCAGTGCTGTGTAAAAAGTTGCTGAGGCTGTGAGTGTGCTGCTTGGAAGGTGGTCAGGGGAGACGTCCAGTCTTGCAGGGGAGCCGGAGGAGGGAGGCCAGGCTCTGGCACTGCTGTGGGACCCGCAGCTGGACACACCTGCTCATGCTCTACCTGCCCCAGCTTCTCCCCCTGAAGGTCTTTGCCAACCTTCTGCCAATCATTCCCCTCACCAGGGACCATCACATTCAGCTCAGAAATCAGCGACATGGTCTCACCTGGGCCGATGCTTCCCCTCACAGGCCAGTCCCTTCTGACCCAGTCCAGAGGTCATGCCGCCAGGCCTGTTAGAAGCCCAACTGACTGCCTCTCCCCGGCAGCTGCCACTGTGAGCAGTTCCTTAGTCAGTACATAGCTTCCTATGTCTGATGTCAAAATCCTGACTATAATATTTTCTGTTATTTGTAAATTTCAAACTTTTTAAAGATTCTTCAAATGCATAAAGGTTAAGCATGAGTACAGCCTCCCAGTACTTTTAGCACAGGACTTTTATCAGTAGTCATTTAACAGACAATGTCTGAGAAGAATACAACAAGGGAAAAGGGACCCAAGCTTTGTTTCAGGTATTCCATCTCCCCCACAGCAGATATCTTAGCATAGACTGCAGTCCCTGCTTAGAGAAAACCTGTGTTTTTTTACCAGAGCAACGGGAGCACTGCTTTACATCCAATCCACTGAGGGCTGTCCCTGTGGTGGAGGGGGCCTTAGGTTCCTCTGCACCACCAGTCTCCTTAAACACTGGTGGGTGTGTGCTCCGTCCAAGAATGAGTAGAAAGAAACTGGGCTGGCTCAGGTTTCATGCCAGTTCTGCAGGAGCCAAAGCACAGGGTTACTGTTTGTGTGTGCCGCATGTAGAGTGGCCGTAGCATGAGAGTGGATGCTGTCCTGACCCCCGGCTTCCCGTGTGTGAGTGGACATGTGTGCATGTCTGCCCAGCACACTCTGCATGTATGCACAGCAGGGTCAGAGGGTGGCCCCTAGGAAACGCCCTCACCTCCGTCCAGCACTTTGAACCCAGGGCGTGCCTGACCCGACGCAGGAAGAAGGGAAATGAAGAAGCCAAGCTGCTGCCTTTTTTTTTTTTTTTTTTAGAAGCTTTTATAAATGAGGTTTAACAAACACCAACGTACAGGTGTGTTAGTAGCACAAGTCTGTGGCACCGGGCGCAGCTGCAGCCACGCCAAGGCCACAGCGGCAGGTACGGCCTCCAGGCTCCATGTTTACACTGTAAAATCTCCCGAGGCTCCTTTTCTGTCTGCATATCTGCAGTGATGGGCAGCGACCTTCCAGACCCACACTCACTCCCCTCTCCTCTGTCAGAGCTAGGGCATGGGGCAGTGGGGTGGAGGTTTTAGGGTCCAAGAAGGCCACCCAGTCACCAGAGCTGCCCTCAGGACAGAGGGTGCCTCCCTCTCCACCGAGAGGAGCTGAGAAGGAAGGATCCTCTCAGGTCTGTGCTTTCAAGTCACAAACTCAGAGAAGATGCTACCCCAGCAAGATGAGGGGCTGCCTTTTGCTGCTGCCAGTTCTGATGGCAGAGTGTCCACACCTCTTAGAAAAGAAAGGTCAACACAGTCTTGAGTGTTCAATTAAAAAACCCAAAGTATAAAAAATTATGACACTAAATGTTTAACCCCACGATGACTATGTTCTTCTACGTGAAAACCATCCGGTGACAGATGAGCGGGAGCAACCTTCTGTGAAGCTCCTGTTCCAAAGGGCTTCACGTCGGGAGTGAATGCAGTGCGTGTCTGAGCTGGGAACGCCTGCTCACAAGGAACAAAGGCCTCTGGATGGTGTTCCTGACGCCCCTTGAAGCTGGCAGTGGGTCGGGTGGACAAAGACTTCATCACCATCAGGAAACTGTCTTGGATCCAGGCTCATGCTTTGCCCACTGTCAGTTGGGCCGTCGCCTGGCTACCCTTCCTGCCATCGTCAGAGGTTGGCCTCACGACCCCGAACAACAGCCTCCTGAGAGGTGAGACGGAACCTGTGCTGTCTTCATGGCAGAGGGACAGTAGGGGTCACTGTCTTGAAACAAATGTAAATGTGGTTGACAGGTTTGATTTCAAAACTGCCTTTGGCCCTGGACCATCCCATGAACTGAATGAGTAAGTAGTATGGGTGTGTGAAAGTCGCTCAGTCATGTCCAACTTTCTGTGACCCCATGGACTATATACAGTCCGTGGGATATTCCAGGCCAGAATACTGGAGTGGGTAGCATTTCCCTTCTCCAGGGCATCTTCCCAACCCAGGGATTGAACCCTGGTCTTCCACACTGCAAGCAGATTCTTTACCAGCTGAGGCACAAGGGAAGCCCGCATGAGTAAGTAGAAGGAATTTAAAGGCCTGACAGCAGGGCTGCTGTGTTTACTGAGCCACGCACAGCCACAGAACTTGGGCCCAGGGAAGCCAGGCTGGGGGGCCACATGGAGGAGCCCACCCTTCCAGCCCCCTTGGCGCTATCCTGGGTGGAGCTACATGGCAGGTGAACGGCACTGTCAGAGCTGTTTGCCCACGGCTCGTGTAGCGGCATCAGGTGGATGAGGGCAGGAGGGCTGGCCTGGAGACTCAGGAGCCAACGCCGCTCCGAACAGGCATGCGGCTGGCGCACCTGTCTCAAGGCCTGGGGTAGGGGTAGGGGTAGGCCCAGGGAAGGTTACCCAGGAGCCCTGTGTCTCTTCTGCGCAGAAACAAATAGACCATGAGGTTACTCAGCTGGAGTTTTCTCAAAGGTTTCCTAAGCCACCAGTGGTGTTTCCAATTGAACAGGAGCAGTTGGGCTCCTAGTTTAAGCTGAACTTAAAAAAAAAAAAGATACAGTATTTAACAGCATATGACAACTTATTTACAATTTAAATAGAAATTTTCAATAATCAAAATACATCTTTAGCAAAAATTTAGACTGTAAAATTTTATAAAATAAACACCCATAGAAAACAGAACATCATGTCAGTACCATTTCAGATTCAGCACAAGATGAAGGCTCTCCAACGCTGGGACCCTCTGTGGATGAGCAGGGTTCCCACAGCTAAGAAGATCCCTCCTTCTAACAAGCTGTTTACTGTCCTGATTTGGGCTGCTGTTATAAAATGCTGACTCAAAAAGAATTCCCCAGATGGACACCAGGACTATCTTGGCAAAGCCTGGGGATGAAGTGGCCCCGGAGCCACCGTGAAGCCCCGTCACTGCAGCCAAGGCTCGGGTCATGACCCTGGCTGCCAGCCCTGGATGCTCATGCTGGCGTGGCCCCACCACGAGACAGGTCACCGTGCCTCCTGAGCCCAGGCTGCCCGCCTCGAGGCCGGCAGACCCCATGGGGTTGGCTTCGCGAACTCGGCCACTTCCTTGCCTTATGGTGACTTGCCCATCTCCAGGAAAACTCTTTTATTCGTATAGCTTGTTAAAAGGTAAGAAAGGAGTAGCGGTCAACTTTGGCCAAAACAAAAGCTTTTGTGCGGGTGTCTAGCCCCATCTGGCGCCCCTTGCGGGGCTGCTCCTGGCAGGGTTCCCCGTGGAGGTGTCTGCGTGTGCACACAGCCGCGCCACCATCTAGATCACGAACGAGGACTTGTGTCTGAAGTCGCCCTGAAAGGCCAACACAGTAGGTTAGAGGGTGGCCAGCAGGTGGGAAAGGAGCCTGACACCACTTCCCTCAATGTGCTCTTGGATGGGAATGGCCACAAGGCCTGTGGACCGAATGCCCCACGAGCACACCGCCAGGGGGCATGCTGAGGGGCTTGTGTGCTGGACATAACTCAAATCTCTCTCCTAGGGACCTGCCCGGTTTTCAAGGGGATCCATCTTCCCTGCTGGAGTCACCGTCTCCAGGCTTCCTTACCTCCTCATCTGTCCTGATGTAGTTAACTCCATCTGGCTTCCCTGGGTTCTTGTAGCTGAAACAGAGCAGAGGAGCTAGGTGACGCCTGACAGGCCATAGCAATGCTCAGGGCACGCTGTTCACGCAGGACAGGCTCACCTTTCCCCATTCCGGTTGTGGCTGATGAAGTAGCCACGTCTGTAGGCACAGCAGATGCCCCCTGTGATGAGGGCCAGGACGGTCAGCACGACTAGGACCCCCCCGATGATGCCGCCGATGTTGAGGTCATCTGGAGAAGGCAAGGGGTGAGAAGATGCTGTCCCCACCTCCCAACACCGCCCCTGGTCTGGAGCAGCTCTGCCCACAGGCTGTGACACCCACCTGCTGCACCACAGCTGCAGCAGCCACGGAGCATGGCCTGCGCTATGGGGAGTAACAAGCCTCTGGGGCATATCCTAGAGCTTTCTTACTGAGAAACGGCTCCCCTACAGAGACAGAACTTCTAGGGCTTCTCTTTGTTGAAGATTCTTTAGTTTTGAGTGGTCATTAAAAGGGCAAATAGGAGGTAAGAACGTGGCCTTGCAGCCACCAGTCGTCCCTCAAGGAGACCCTCAGCTGCACTCTCGAGCTTCAGTGTGGGGCCTGAGGCTGCACCCTTTGTGCAGATAAAAGCACAGTGGAAACCATGCAGGGGTTTATCGACCAATGCTGTCCAGGCTGGGAGCTGCTGCAGTTCTCCCTTGTCTGGTACAGGGCTCTTGAACATGAGCACATGGTTACTTAAAGATGCCTTTGAATTCTGATTTCATAACGTCAGTTTCCAAGCTCTGTCTCTCAGGTCAGGAACTCTGGGGCACAGCCCAGGAATCTTCTTCCTGCCCAAGATCAGCTCCCCAAATCTGGCACCAGCTGGGGAGTCCTCTGGGGACCGGTTCCACAGGTGGGGTGGGCCCTGGACCCTGCCCCCCTCCACTGAGCCCTGACAGCCCAGAGGAAGAATCACCCCACAGCATAAATTACTATGGTGAGCCCTAGTTTCCGCTTACTGCAAAAAGGTCAGACTGGGTAAATTCCTAGAGACCTTACACAGCCTTACGTTTCGATGATTCTATCAGTTACCAAAGAAATGGAGTTCAGGATATTTCAGTGAAAGCTGTGGGTTGAGCAGAGAACCCATGGGTCAGTCCTTCAGAGTGTCCTCCCACCAGACCTGGCAGACTCCAGGGAGCCCGTGTGCCCCACAGAGAGCAGCTGGCACTGAGCTGAGGGCACCAGCGAGCATGGCTGGCCCGCCAGCCCCTGGGTCAAGGCTCAGCAGACACTCACACACTTCCATGTCCTGCTCCTCGCAGCGGGCCGAGCCCGCGTCGTTGGATGCGATGCAGTAGTACTGGCCCGAGTCCTCCTTGTGGACGGCGCTGAACACCTGCCAGGGGTCGGGAGTGAAGGGAGACCCAGTGCCGCCCCACCTCCCCACCAGGGGCTGTCCCCAAACACACAATGTGGCTCAGTCTTGCCCACGACTCCACGAGCAGCCCGAACACACCAGCAATGTCGCAACATCATCGTGTGGCCAGTGAGCAAGGCCCACTACTTCCCGACTGCTCCAGATGGCGCTGAGCAGGCTGCCCTGCACTCTGCTTGGCCACTGTCCCCTCAGCTCTGCCTGCCCTCCCGCACCCACTTACAGGCTCTCCTGTCTATAAGGGGCAGGGAGGGGGTGGTGGTTCCTGGTATTAGGGTCTGTAGCTCTGGTCTCCTGTCTGCTCACAGGTGCTCTGCCCATAGCACAGACGTCCATACCACACCTCATCCCGGAGCTCTTACCAGAGTGCCCGTCTCAGGGTTTAAGACGAAAGAGGAGTTTCGGAAGCGCGGGTTGGCCCTGGAGTCTGTGGGCAGTGGCATGTCGTTGCGGTACCAGCTGTAGTATGGCCGCGGGAAGCCCTCGCCCTCCTGGCAGGACAGGGTGGCCGCCTTCCCCACAGGCACGGCCCTTGGCACCCTGCACACCGGGGCCACCGCTTCACTGTGGGAGGAGGGTGGGCGGGGGTGAGAACCAGCAGCAAGGCCTGCTTTTACCTGAGCCCACCAAGAAAGCTGCTTCACAGCAGGAATCCCAGCCCCTGCGAAGACCCCCAGCCTTTCCAGTGCCTCCGGCTTGTGAGGCGTGAGGCAGAAGCTCCACTTCCCTCCCCGCCCTCGACCTGTAGCTCTCAAAAGCCCTCCTTGCTCAGCCCCTATGGGTCCTGCCATACCCACAGGGATGTCACTCTGGAAGAAAAGGAAGCTGGTCTTTTCCACCAGCAAACGTCAAGCCGAGGGCAAGGGGCCTTCGCCCCGCGTGCACCCCCACCTTGCACGGTCAGCTCGATGACGATCTCGTCGATCTCCTTGCGGTCGTTCCGAGCAACCACCTCACAGCGGTAAAGGGCCGAGTCTGTCCTCGTCACGTTCCAGATCTTCAGAGACGTCTTCCCCAGCAGCTCAGCACGGTCGGTCAGGTCTCCTGCGGAGAGGAGAAGCACTGAGGGACTCCCTAGAGATACCTGGCTCCGCCCAAGGCTTCCCAGTTAAAGGAGAAAACTAGTTGCCCGGCACTAAAAGACAAGGAGCATTCCACAGACAGTGCTGCGACCACAGGGTACCCCCGTGCAAGAGCAACCCAGACCCCGACCTCGCAACCCACACTATACACAGTACACACCTTACTGCACGCGCTACAGCTCAAACCCTTAGGAAGAAAGAGATGTGAACGACATGACTTTGGACCAGTGATCCCTCAGATATGACGCCAAAAGCACAAGCCCTGCACAACCCCTAACACACAAGTTATATTGTTCCAAATTGGGAAAGGACTGTGTCAAGGCTGTATACTGTCCCCCTGCTTATTTAACTTATATGCAGAGTATGCTACGAAGCTCCCTATGCTTCCATGTCATTGTGCCCCACGTGCTCCTGGCCCAGCAACCCCTGCAAAGAGTCAGACACAACTCTGCACCCCGGCCTTGCTCTCCTGCGAGGTGTTATCGGCATCCAGGTATATCAGTGGTCACTGTTGTCCCCCTGCTGCTGAAGTCACTGAACTTGTAAGTCACGGCTCACGAGAGGGAGGTGGCCTCAGAGAACGTTCACTAGATACCTCAGAGAGACAGTTGCACGGAAACTAAAGTCCTCCTGAGGAGGTGATATTTACTGAAGCAGAGAGGCAGCTATAGGGAGGCTCCACCCCTATCCTCACCACTTCTGCATGCTTGAATTCTCCATAGGAAAACAGACAGAAAACCAATCCTGGCTACAGATGCAGGACCATGCAGAGGCAAGTCTTGGCCACAAGTGCACGCCTGGGCCTTCTGTACAAAGAGGAGGACCACAGGATCATACCCTGAATCTTGTTGTCGAAAAACACATAGGTGGTTTGTTCATCTTGGATCTTCTTCCATTCAATCCTGGGGTCACTTGTCTGTGAATCCGTAATGATACAAGATAGTTCCACACCTAATGAGAAAGGGGTTAAAAAAAAGAGAGAGAGAACTCTCTGTCAACAAGGAACAATTTCAGGTTCACCTGTATGCCCAGACCCTACAAGCTATGTCTATTTAGGTCTGTCGTGTAGATTAAAACTCCAGCTAGCACCAGACTCAGAGAATTTAATTTTAGCTAGAAAAACAATGAAGATGATTAGCAAAGAGAGTGCACGTCCCCCTCATCCTGTGCTTCTACATCAGAATGCTGTTGGCCATGTAAATGCAGACTCGCCAGGGACCAGGTGGTGGCCAGCAGGGAGCCCGCCGAGTTGCTGAGAGCCCCCGAAGCCATGCTGCGCTGACACGTGTGCACACTGGGGGTGCCGGTGGGCCTCTCAGGCATACACGTCTGTGTGCCTGTCCCGCGTCGGCCGCCAGACCACCGAGTAATGCCCCTTTGCCTCAAGCCTCCCTTGTACTTACTTTCAAATTCCTGAACCACTGGGGTTCGGTTGCTGGATTTGAGATTCACAGCCCCGATCAAGCAGCCTGAGAGGAGAAAGAAAAGTAAGTCAGAGACAATGCGGCTCTGAAATGGCAGGAGCCTGCACCTGAGGCCAGATTTTCCTTCATGGAGGCTGCAGTCACTAGCCACAGGGGACAGAAGATGTCCTATTCCAAAACCAAGTCTCTTAAGATACAGCAAGGTGACAGCTTTCTCTCAGTCTGACCTTCGCCAGAAGGAACCCAGAGAAAAGAGGAGAATTTCCAGAGTGCGCTCTCTTTCTTTGCCCCAGATTAAAGACACCAGAGCTTTCAGGACTTTCCTTCTAAGTATGTATTTATAAGGGACTGCAAGAGAATATCAGGAAGAGCTACACACTGACAAACTGGACAACCTCGAGGAAACGGACAAATTCTTAAATTCGTACAACTTTCTAAGACTGAATCATGAAGACAGAAAATCCAAACAGACCGATCACTAGTAAGGAGATTGAAATGGTAACCAAAACCTCCCCTAACACAAAAGTCCAGGACCAGACAGCTTCCCTGGTAAATACTAACAAACATTCAATGATTTTATACCTGTCCTTCTCAAACTACGCCAAAACCGAAGAGGAGGGAAGATTTCCTAATTGATTTTTCAAGGCCAATATCACCCCAATACCAAAACCAGACAAAGGTGACACACAAAAAGAATACTACAGGCCAATATCTCTGAGGAACATAGATGCAAAAAACCTCAGTAAAATATTAGCAAACTGAATGTAACAATACACTGAAGAGATCATACACCACGAACAACTGGGATTTACCCAGGGATGCAAAAATGGTTCTACTCAATATTAGATATGACTGAGTGATTCCTCCACTCCTGGGTACTTATCAGAAGAAAACAAAACATTAACTATAAAAGATATATGCACACCAAAGTTCACTGCAGCATTATTTACAGTAGCCAAGATATGGAAACAAACTAAGTGGCCACCAGTGGAAAAACAGATAAAAGGTGTGTGTGGTGGGGTGGGCCGTGATGTGTATGTATAAATCCGAGTGGGATGGAATATTACACAGCTATACAAAGGATGAAATCTTGCCATTTGCAACAACATGGATGAAACCGAGTTGTTATTTCAAGTGAAACGTCAGATGGAGAAAGACAAGTACTGTGTGAATTCAGTCACCAGTGAAATAGGAAAGCAAGCAAAGGAAATAAGAAAATAAATGAACAAACCAAAGGATAATAGATCAAGAAGAGAGAGTAATGGTTGCAGAGGGGTTGGGGACAGGTGTAGGGGTGAGCGGTACAGTGACAGATGGAAACAGATGGAAACTAAACTTTTGGTGGTGAGCAGCTGTAGTGAAAACAGAAGTAGAAGCATAATGTTGTACACGTGAAGCTTATATAATGTTATAAATCAATGTTACCACAATAAAAATTTTTTTTTAAAAATTTTATCTTGCTTGGAGTCACTGTTAATCTTTCTATCATCTCCCAGATCCACATGGGCCTTCCTGTCATTCCTCCCTCTGGCCTGGTACCTTCCCAGTAGGATGGCATGGACATTCTGGGTACAGTTACCAGCTAGGCAAGGGTTCACTTTGCTGGATCTGCTGTTTATCTAACCTGTGGTTCCCAACATTAAAGGCTTTCTCCAGTCTTGAGTGAAATAAGAAAAGTAACAACATGGTGATTATCATGAAGTTTAGTTGAGTGAAGCTAATGGATGAAATCAAAATATGATATTTGCATGGTGATGCCTTTCAAAACTAGCTCCTGACTCTCCATGAGTTTAAACAATGTTGTAATCAGTTATCATGGTCTCAAAATGTTTTAGCTGATTTTCTTGGGTGAAAAGATTAAGTAGGTACACTGACCACCTATGAAGAGTCCTTTGGCTACTTGGCCTCTAGGAAAACCTGCCATCCCCAGAGAAGGCCTTCCTATTAACCTTGGGCCTCAGCTGACAACACAGGTAAGAATACATGAAGACCTGTACTCTGAGCTCCAGGTCACAACCATCCATTCAATAAGCCAGAGAGATGGTGGGGCGGGCACGGAGGCATTTCACTGCACGAGTCACTGCTTGGACACCAGTCTTTGCTCCTTGGCTGGGGCGCCAGCTCAGCAGATGCAGAGTAGAGCCAGAGGGCCAGGTCAGTGTCTAAGTCCCAGTGTCATCTGGTTAGGAGACTGAACTCTGGAAGGACAAGGACCCCACTCCTCTAGACAGTGGTCTGCAAGGGAAACGGGTACTCTTCCTAAGAGACCAGGGTGGGTGGCGGCGAGGCTGCCAGATGGAGAATGCATGTCAGGGTCACCAGGGGGAGAAGCGAGGCCTGGACACGCACCAGCAGCAAGTGGGGTCGGTGCTGCCTGTGGCTCGGCCATTCTCCTGCTGAGAAGGAGAACTGAACCGCTGGGGTTTTTCTCAGAACAGGACTGACGCCCAGCCTGCTGAGGAAAGAGCCAAGCAGGAGGGGTGGGAAGGCCCGGGTGCTGCTGGGGTTTCACCCTGTGGGTTGGTTCCAGCACCTTCTGAATGCACTACCCTGTCCCAGGTCCCGTAGGAGGCGGGGTGACTATGTGCCCAGCTGGTTCATATCTATGAGCACAGAACCAAAACCAGAAGCCAGGAGTTTCAACGCGCAGTCCCTACTTCACTCCTCAAACAGTCCCTTATTTACAGAGAGAGCAGCAACAGCAGGTGAGAAGAGGATCTGGGGCTGAAGGAAGCCTGAGTCAGACCCTGAAGTCCCGCTCACATTCCTCCATTCCGCAGGACCTTTCTTAGCCGAGAGGCCAGGGAAACAGCCTTGAGGAAGCCTCTGGAAGGCATGGCAATGGTGTCTCGTCTGGAGCAGCTCCCTCTTCCTTCCGGGAAGGCGGGACACTGGATCTGGGGAGCAGAGGAGTGGGCAGGCAGGGAGGAGGCCTCACTGAGTCCTGCAGCGTCCTGTCCCCATCCCCGACCACCCAGACACCTGCGTCGTTCTCCTGGTCTGGAACAATGCCACAACTCTGAGCAGCAAGTACATATTTCTACTTTGTTTTGTGAGACCCCCAGGTCTGGGGGTCTGACGCCAAGCAGGCTGTGGGGGATTACTTTGGGGCCCCATTTAAAAGCCCACTTGCCACTCCACCTCCTTGGCCCAAGAGCACATACCCGAATTCTAACTCAGCAGGCTGGGAAGGGCCCGGGTTTATGTCTCTCCAAACCCCTCATGTCAAGTCAGGGCCACCCCCAGTGCAGAGCCCGGTCCCCAGAAGCACAGGCCTGTTGCTGGGTGTGAGGAGTCGGCTTGCTCCCCCTTTGATTTCTCAAGAATCACTGGCTACCAAGTGCTTCTGGATCCCCAGGCAGAAAGAACTGATAACAATAAAAAACAGTCATAGAAAAGCAGACTGTGAGCTGGAAGCAGCTGCTGAAGTAAGGCCATCTCAGCCGCAGGCAGCCAACTCTGCAGAGGGAGCCCTGCTCTGGTCACTTGCCCCGGAGCCCACACCAGTGCCTGTGTCCTGATGCAGTCTCAAAGAGAGGGAAAATAAAACCCCAAAGGCACCACCACCCAATCCACATCCATACACATCAGGTGGCGAAGTGCAAACTGCCCATCTTCTCCTCCCGTGGAAACAAAACCGATCTGAACAGCAAGACAGGCTTGCTGGCTCCTGGGCCAGGCCAGGCGGGGGCCTTCCTTTTGCCTTCTGAGTGCCTGCAACCATCTTAACTGCAGACAGCTCTCAATGAAAAATCACACTGATCTGAGTTTACATTCATTACTGTAAACTGAGAGGGGAAAGCGACTCTGTTAGAAAATGTTTCCACTAAAGCCGGATGCTTGGCTCACTCGGGACTCGCCTGCCTGCGTGTGTCTGTAAAGAGTTATATTTAGCTGCTGACATTCCCGTCCAGTCCAGCGAGCGGGCCTGGGGCCGCGCGGGCGCACAGCGGCTCCACTGCGAGCCGCCTCGCAGGTCCCAGGACTCCGGGCTAAATATAAACAGCAGTGCAGGCCCTCCAGTGAGAAGGCTGTACATCCGCCCTTCGAGACCACGCCTGTGTGCCTGCTGAGCAGGGCCTGTCCCAGGAAGAAGGCCTCCCATCACAGCACGTTTTCAACATTGCTTTGGTTCCTTAAGCAAGTTTTACAGGAATTTAAGAGCAGGGGGAGAAGATCCATGTCGTGATATTTTCCAGACACACTGCAGAGGGTTCTGATGAGAACACAGGCAGCTGAAGCTCTGGTTAAAGCTTGTCTGCTGTTACTCTGGCTCAACTAAATGGCTATCCAAAGAGACCCTTACAAATCAAGTATGAAGAGAACCAACCAAGCATCATGGAGTTCCAAATAAATCTGACTGTGATGGTCCAAGTGTCAACTTGAGAGTGTTTGTGTGTGTGTGTGTGTGTGTGTGCTAAGTTGCTTCAGTTGTGTCTCTTTGCAACCCTATGAACTACAGCCCCCGAGGTTCCTCTGTCCATGGGATTCTCCAGGCAAGAATACTGGAGTGGGTTGCCATTCCCTTCTCCAGGGGATCTTCCCGACCCAGGGATAGAACATGTATTCCTTAAGTCTCCTGCCCTGGGAGGTGGGTTCTTTACCAATAGTGCCACCTGTGATTAGTATTAAATTGTGGACTTTAACTGCACTGTCCTCTGTAATATGGGGGTAGGGTGGGCAGCGCTCATCCAATCAGTCAGGAGGCACCAACAAATCAAAAATGCCAGTCTCCCAGGCAGGAGGGCACCCTCAACCCTCCTGGTCTCCAGCCTGCAGGCCTTCCCTGAAGAGTTTCAACTCACCAGCCTCCATAACCACACGAGCCAGTTCTTAACAGTAAATCTCTGTATGTATATAGAACATACATACATAAAGGAAATGCATTCTGTTCTAGCCACACACACACACACACACTCCGTTTGCTGCATTTCTCTGGGGGGCCCTGACTCACACGCTGGCCACAGAGCATCTTGTCTTGAATCCCAGATTTATTAGGAACAGCATGTGTACCCCTGTGATTCTAGACAGAGCCTCAGCACTATCACATCCTGCTCCAGGGCTCCGCTAAGCAGCAAGACGTCAGCAAGGCACTGCTGACGCCAATTCAGATTGCTGTTTCCTTTAATTCATCTCCAGGCCAAAGCCATAGAAGATTCCTGACCACAGCTCCCACTAGCCAGGCCAGGTCACAGCAGATGAAAAGTCATCAAGCGGCAACCTGGAAAGTATCTGAAGAGCTAATGCCATGGAGGGAGCCCTCCCTTCATCCTCCCTTCTCAGGCAGAGGGGTTCACACAGTCCAGGGAGCCCTTCCAGGGTCACAGTGGGAGGAGGCCCATCACTAAAGGAAGCTGAGGAGGGCAATCTGGCGAAGGGGAGGAGGAATGGCTGGGTCCTGTATGTCCCTCAGCATCAAACCACCTGGTGAACCAGAGCCTGGGGGGGTCGGCCTAAAAGGGCAGAGGAAGGGGGGCACAGCCAGGGTTGGGGTGGAGGTGCTGGAGTGGGGAGGGGGAGGGGTCTATGCACACTGGTTTTAATGCCGCTGGACCTGAGATGGAAGAACACATTCTATTTCTTCTCTAACACGAGTGTATGAAAACCATTTCCTACTGATGGTGTCTGAGTCATACACATAATAAACAAATTATTATGAAGCAATTTAATTGGCTTTTTCTTAACAAAGAGTGAAACATTCAATCTACTTATATTTTAAGTTCAGACCGGATTATACATTCAATAAATACAGCCAATGCAAAAAACATAAATATCTGTAATTTTATATTAAAGCTAGTTGTAAGGAGACAGAAACAGGGCAGTATGAGAGAAAAATCTAGAGTTTAGAGACAGAGGCACAGTCAGGACAAAATACATAAAGTTTACTATATAAATGCACATAAAAATAAACATAGAAAAAGGGAGAAAGTGCAAAACTGAAAAAAAAAAAAAGTAGATAGAGGAAATGGAATACAGACCAATAGTCGGCATGAGAGATTGCTGAACCATCTTCAGGGGTGGCCTTGGTCTGATTTTTTTAACTGGGCTTCACCTGCTCCACTAGGGACAGGAAAATCAGACATGCCTGTCTAGAGAGGAAATTCTTCCCTGGGAAGCCACATCAAAGACACTATCATTCTGGGACAAAAATCAAGTAAAGCCATGGTTGTCTTCACTTGTTTTGCCAACAATTTCAACCTAACAAAAAAAGGACTCCAGCCCTGGCTGACTGCAGAGTATTTCAGGTCAAAAGCCACTCTGAAGAAGCGACTTTAGCATTACGTGTTTTATTTTAGTAAAAAAAGAAAAAGAAAAAAATACACTATAAGGACCCATGAAATCATTTATTCTAATAAATAACTTCACTTTTAAAAAAGAGGTCAGAGGCTGCCTGATAGACATAACAGGGTGTGGTGCTGTGATGGTGCATCCGTGGGCAAGTGTTCACCAAACCCTTCAGAACTGTATACCACAGAGAGTGAGCCTTACACTTCATGAACACCGAAAAGCACAGGGACTTCCCTGGTTGCTCCAGTGGTTAAGAAGCCACCTTGCAATGCCTGGGACACGGGTGTGATCATGAGAGCCCATGTGCCACAGAATAACTAGGCAAATGGAGAGTCCATGAGCTGCAATCAGAGAGCTGTGTGACACAGTGAAGACCCGGCGTGCTGCAACTCAGACCCAACGCAGACAAAACATATATACATAAACATATATATATATATATCATACAAGATGTCCTGGGAACCAGGATGGAATGCGGACTCTGCCAAAAGAAACTAACTGTATTACGAGAGAAATAACCTCACTTAAGGGGGAAGGGAAGAAAGGAATTGACAAAAATAACTTTGGAAAATATGTTCTGACTGGATATAACAAGGCTAAGAGAAGAACGTTGCACAAACACTGCACTCTAGCTGATAAAGTTACGTCACAGCAGAATAGGTGAGCAACTCTGAAAATACTTTACACGTATAACTGGGTTGAACAAATAAAAACTATAAGGGCCACTATCAATAATGAGAGCCAAATTCCTCACTGTCAGGAAAAAAATAAAGAAGTTATGAATATGCAAGAGGGAAGCCAGAAATAGCTCTGTAGCGCTAGATCAGTCAGAGGCACTAATACAAACTAATGTTCATTTCACATACACAAGTACAGAAATAAATACAAACGTGTGTGCATCCATGAGTCACTATAAACACACACACTTCCTAGCCCCGTCTACGAACAGCCTAGAAGTCCTGAACCTCCATAAGAAAGAACACACTCAGTACTCAGATCCTGATTTCTAAATACCACTCCTTGGTGAAGGGAACTAGAACTCCTTGGAGAAATGGCTAATTCTGAGGCTGGGGTGGGGAAAATATTACAAGATAAGCCTGGAACATCTTGTAGTGCCAGAAAGTGAGGAAGTGTTAAAACAAACAAACAAAAATATCAAAGGACCAGAAGCCAAATTCAAAGAGCTTCCAAAGACTAAAGCTGGAAGATCTGAGCACAAAAAATAAATGACAGACTGTGTTACAACACAAAGAATAAAATAAATATCCATGAGTCCATATGATATGCATATGCTAATGAATACGCAAATGGATGGGACAGAGAGAACTTTATTTACGGAAGAATCCCAATTAATAATGTAGAATGAATGAGGGAAACAGAAAACCATCTTTAGAATAACAGAGGAATAGTTGCTTCAGGCAAGATCCATTGATGGCTGCCAAAATTAGTGGGAAAACTTTAAGGAGAAACAGAACATTTGGACAGTTACAGAATATCTGATCCCCCAAATATTTAATAGCTATTGTGGTGGTTTTACATATGAACACAGATTATTTGATATTCTGCCCTGCAGGAGGTGAAGTCTAATACCCCTCTCCTTGAGGTAGGCTGGCTGAATCTCGAACAGTGTTAAGGAGAAATAGTAACTTCATAGGGTAGAAACCCAGAAGCCATCACCTAAACCCAGAGACCCAGGCAGCATTATCAATGACATGTCATGGTGATATTATAAGAAGGGTGCTGTACCTCTGTGGTATTTGCCCAGCCACCCCCTTAAAATCTATGACACAAGTCTAATCATTAGAAGACCTCAGAAAACTCTGAGGAACATTCTACAAAATATCCAACTGCTACTCCTTTTCTTTTAATTTTAAAAAGTGATTACACATTTTTCTATTACATCCTAGTTTAGGGCTTCCTTGATAGCTCAGCTGGTAAAGAATCTGCCAGCAGTGTAGGAGACTCCGGTTTGATTCCTGGGTCAGAAGATCCTCTGGAGAAGGGATAGGCTACCCACTCCAGTATTCTTGGGCTTCCCTTGTGGCTCAGCTGGTAAAGATCCGCCTGTGATGCGGGAGACCTGGGTTTGATCCATGGGTTGGGAAGGTCCCCTGGAGAAGGGAAAGGCTACTCGCTCCAGTATTCTGGCCTGGAGAATTCCATGGACTGTATAATTCATGGGGTGCAAAGAGCTGGACACAACTGAACAACTTTCACTTTTGTTGATACAGAGTTCTATTATTTTTCTGTTGACCAATCATGATACAATGATATTAAGTAATAGTTATATAATCACAATAAGTAAAAGATGTTTATCAGTTTTCACAATCAATACGTAAGTAAGTAAAGTCACTCAGTCGTGTCTGACTCTTTGTGACCCCATGGACTGCAGCCCACCAGGCTCCTCAGTCCATGAGATTCTCCAAGCAAGAATACTGGAGTGGGTTGCCATTTCCTTCTCCAGGGGATCTTCCCGACCCAGGGATCGAACCCGGGTCTCCCGCATTGGAGGCAGACGCTTTAACCTCTGAGCCACCAGGGAAGTCCACAATCCAATAGCCAGACAAAAAATAAAAGATAATTACAACTGCAAGCCATAATAGGAATATGATTAACAATATAAAATAATTACATACAATTGGGGGAGGGGGCTCAAGCCGAGTGATGTGGTAAGTGGAAATGTATAAATGCATGTTTTCATCTACCCAGCCAGTCTATGTCTTTCGGTTGCTGCATTTAATCTATTTACATTTAAGGTAATATTCGCTATGTATGATCCCATTACCGTTTTCTTATTTGCTTGGGGTTTATTTTCTGTAGGTCCTTTCCTTCTCTTGTGTTTCCTGCTTAGAGAAGTTACTTTAGCACTTGTTGTAAAGTTGGTTTGGTGGTGCTGGATTCTCTTAACTTTTGCTTGTCTGGAAAGCTTTGATTGCTCCATCAAATCTGAAGGAGAGTCTTGCTGGGTAGAGTATTCTTGGTTGTAGGTTCTTCCCTTTCATCACTTAAATATGTCTCGCCATTCCCTTCTGGCTTGTAGAGTTTCTGTTGGGAAATCAGCTAATAGCCTGATAGGAGTTCCCTTGTATGTTATTTGTCATTTTTTCCTTGCTTTTTAAATATTTTATCTTTTTTAATTTTTGTCAGTTTGATTACCAAGTGTCTCAGTGTGTTCCTCCTTGGGTTTATCCTTCTTGGGACTCTTGGTGCTTCCTAGACTTAGGTGACTATTTCCTTTCCCATGTTTGAGAAATTTTCAGCAATTATCTCCTCAAATATTTTCTCAGGTCCATTCTCTCTTCTCCTTCTGGGACTGTTATAATGTGAATGTTGGTACATTTAATGCTGTTTCAGAGGTCTCTTAGGCTGTTTTTATTTCTTTTCATTCTTTTTTTCTACATTCTGTTCTGCAGCAGTGATTTACAGCATTTTGTCCTTCAGGTCATTTATCAGTTCTTCTGCCTCAGTTATTTTTCTATGGATTCCTTCTACTGTATCATTCACCTCAGTTTGTTCTTTAGTTCTTCTAGGTCTTTGGTAAACATTTCTTGCATCTTCTCAATCTTTGCCTCCATTCTTTTCCTGAGATCCTGGATCATCTTCACTGTCATTATTCCGAATTCTTTTTCTGGAAGGTTGCCTATCTCCACTTAATTTAGTTGTTTTTCTGGGGCTGTATCTTGTCCCTTCATCTGGGACACAACTTTCTGCTTTTTCATTGTGATTAACTTTCTGTCATATGGTGGTTGTTTTAGCTGCTGTGAGACTGTGCTTCTTCTGTCTGCCCTCTGATAGATGAGGCTAAGAGGCTTGTGTAACCTTCTTGATGGGAGGGACTGGCATGGGAAAAACCAGGTCTTGCTCTGGTGGGCAGGGCCTTGCTCAATAAAGCTTTAACCCAATTAACTACTGATGTGTGGGTCTGCACTCTATCCCTTGTAGTTGTTTGGCCTGAGGTGACCCAGCTCTGGGGTCTGTGATCACTTTTAAAAATCCAGATGCATATCAGAATTACCTTAAAATTTTTTGAGAATACAAATGCTCAGGTATTGCTTTTTTTCTCCAGAGCTCCAGATTTCTAATGAGCAGTCATGTTTAAAAACAACTAGACTATATGATGATCTTTTACTTTTATCTAGTTTGTTTTACTTTTTCTATTTCATATTCAGTGCTCCTATTTCATTTAGTTTATGTTCTCCAATTTCTCCATCTCTTCATTTTTTTGATGTTCTTTCTCAACTTTTATCAAGTGTAGTATAAAAGCTTTTGTGTATATATATATACATACATATACATATTTTAGAAAATCTATGAATTTTTGCATAACTAAAAAAATTATATTTTGATTCTGCTTGTTTCACTTAGTATGAATAGAATGCTAGATTTCTAATTTAAAAAATATATTCAATAAGCAACAAAGGTTTACTGTATGGCATAGGGAACTACAGTCAAAATCTTATAATAACCTATGATGGAAAATAGTTTCAAAAATAATATATGTGTATTTGTATAACTGAATCACCCTGCTGTGCATCTGAAACATTGTAAGTCAATTATACTTCAATAAAATATACATATTTTTTTTAAATCACAAACTAAAAGCAAACTGTATACAAAATAAACAACGATGTCCTACTTGTATAGCACATGGAATTATAGTCAATATTTTATAATAAGCTACAACAGAAA
This sequence comes from Aepyceros melampus, assembly GCA_006408695.1. Taxonomy (NCBI): domain Eukaryota; kingdom Metazoa; phylum Chordata; class Mammalia; order Artiodactyla; family Bovidae; genus Aepyceros; species Aepyceros melampus. Next base: position 30,802 of record SJXQ01005683.1, read on the forward strand.
AGAATCTGAAATAGAAATATATATATATAACTGAATCACTGTGCTGTACACGTGAAACTAACATTATAAACCAACTATATTAATTTTTTTAAAATAAATTACATGGCATATATACACGCTCTTTAAATACATTTGCTTTTTGTCAAAAATAATTTGTAAAATGAAAAAATAAAGCAAACTGGAGCTTGGGAAAAAAGCGTTGTTCTCATTCCAGATAAACAATAAAGCAGGAATCTGTGTGTTCTTTTGAGATAATTCATCTCAGTGGAGAAGGATGTCATTTTTTGCTTCTGTAGACCCACAAATTCAGAGAAGGAAATGGCAACCCATTCCAGTATTCTTGCCTGGAGAATCCCGTGGATGAGGGGCCTGGTGAGCTGCTGTCCATGGGGTCGCACAGAGCCGGACATGACTGAATCGACTTAGCATGCATGCATGCAATGGAGAAGGAAATGGCGAGCCACTCTAGTATTCTTGCCTGGAGAATCCCATGGACAGAAGAGCCTGATGGGCTGCCATCTATGGGGTTGCACAGAGTCAGGCACGACTGAAGCGACTTAGCAGCAGCAGCAGCAGCAGACCCACAAACTACCAGGACACCCACACACCCAATTTCCCTCTGTTGTAACGCAGGTTCAGTGTGCTCCCTGAGCCAAGCCACAGGGCAACGGTGGCCCAGCCTCTCCTCCCCCAAACCTCCTTATCACACGGCTGTGATTTCAGAACCCAAGAGGACAACGGGTCTCTAGAAACAGAAAAATAGCTTGTACGTGACAGGGCCCATCTCATGTGGCAAAATTTAACAGAGGAGAGCAATTTAAAACAAGCTGTACACTCTGGATTAGAAATGATGTGCAGGTTCCAAGTCAAACTACAACCACAATCTAAACAAGAATGCACTGTGTATACATGACATGAAGTACACCTGTTCACACAGGTACACAGGCTGTGCGCCATCTCACACACACGCACGCCGACGTCCCCAGGAGCACTCCTACCTGCCGAGTGCTGGGCGCCTCAGGAGGCAGGGCTGTGGACTCTCCCTCCCCCGACAGAGAGGCCACTAGGGGAGAGGGTCAGCCGTGCACCCAACATGTGCTCTCGCCAGGCTTGTGACTTGCTGAATCCCCAAGGGCTATTCTTCACTTTCTCCCTGCTTTCCCGGGACCTGCCCCTAGCTAGCGCTCCCACGGTCACCCCAGCTCCCCGTCTCGGGATGTGGGATTCCTGTGGACACAAAGGCCTGTTTACTCACATGACACTCTCCTGAACTCATCCATTCTTCATACTTATTCATCTAAAAAGATGCTTATTTTTAATGTAAACACACGGATTTATATTGGCAGCTTCTTCACTTAAAGATATGCTGGAATTTCCACTGAAATTTTTATTATTGAAAGTTTGCTAGGGCAGGCATAAGAATGTCCCCAGGCAAAAGAGATCTAATCTTCTCTACAAACATCGTGGAGCCACTTTTTAAATACAAGAAAGTCAGATAATTTCTTCTTCTTTACTCTTGAAACTTAAAACTAGACTTCCAGGAGTTTTTTTTAAGAAAAAATCAGGACACCAATCTGTACTTTAGATGAAATGTCTTTCCTATATAGAAAAAATAAATATAAAAACTTGCTGTCTTATCAAAATAAGCCATCAAGGAAGCTTCGATATGAGACAGTTCCTCTAAATTAGGACTGTAGCCTAAAGAACCAGAAGATTAATGAAACTCTAGGACTCAGGGAACAAAGCCAAGAACGGTACTGTTTACATCTGCACAGCATTTTATAATGTACAGACCGCTTGCACACACGGTCTCAGCTGAACTCTGGAAAAACCCTGAAAAGTGGATCTTATCTCCTCTCCACAGATGGAGGGCTCAGATACACTGCTGCTGTTGTTCAGTCACTAAGATACACTAGCAGACAGGTATAGCTTCAAAACTTGACTATATCAGAGATCAAAGTGGAAATCAGGTCTTCTGACTCGAAATTATTTAAAAATAACAGTTAAGAAACACACAAGGATTTCCCTGATGGTCCAGTGGCTAGAACTCCACACTCCCAATGCAGGGGTCCCAAGTTCCATCCCTGATCAGGGAACTAGATCCCACATGCTACAACCAAGAGCTCACAGGCCACAGCTAAAAGATGTCGTAACAAAGATCCTCCAAGCCAGAATGAAGGCCCAGCACAGCCATGTAATAAATAATATTAGAAAGGGAGGAAAGGAACACACCAATGAGGCCATGGTTTCTCATCTGTTCCGGGCTGTTACACGTTTGAACAGATATCTGTCAGCCCCTATCTAAAATGGCCAGTGAAACTCCTGCCTCTTTCCCAAACAAAAACTAAGGACAGACACTCATCTCCCTGTGCTGCGCCAGTGCAAGACCACCCAATGTAAGGAGAAGACAGAGGGGAAGAAGAGGACACTCTTACCTGATTGTTGCTAAGGTGGCTAAGCTCTGCAAATCTGAGGATACTGCTAGGATGAAACTCGGGGTGTGAAAGGGGCCTCTTTGTAATAGTGGAGTCCAAAAGCCTAAGCCTGATGAGGTTTACTTTTGATTTGCCTTTGAATAATTGAGGATCAAACGCACTGCAGTAACATAGCTATGGGCTTCCTTGGTGGCTCAGTGTTAAAGAACCTGTCTGCCAATGCAGAAGATGGGGGTTCATCCCTCGGTCGGGAAGATCCCCTGGAGAAAGGCATGGCTACCCTCTTCAGTATTCTTGCCTGGGAAATTTCATGGACAAAGGAACTTGGCGGGCTACAGTCCAAGGAGTCACAAAGAGTAGGACAGGTCTTAGCAACTAAACAACAACATAGTAATAGTATCAGCAGCAGCAGCAGCAACAGTTAGCACTGATAGTAAATCTCTACAACTGAATGCTGAGAGCTTAGCATCTGCCTGACCTCTGCTAAGCACTTATGCAATTACACTAGTAATTGTAATTTTACTATATTAATTGGTGCAATTTTTGTTACCACTCATGCAGACACTGTGATAGGAGCAGTATACATAGTCAGTTCAGTTTAGTTCAGTTGCTTAGTCGTGTTCGACTCTTTGCAACCCCATGAATCGCAGCACACCAGGCCTCCCTATCCATCACTATCTCCCGGATTTCACTCAAACTCACATCCATCAAGTTGGTGATGCCATCCAGCCATCTCATCCTCTGTCGTCCCCTTCTCCTCCTGCCCCCAATCCCTCCCAGCATCAGTCTTTTCCAATGAGTCAACTCTTCGCATGACATGGCCAAAGTACTGGAGCTTCAGCTTTAGCATCATTCCTTCCAAAGAACACCCAGGACTGATCTCCTTCAGAATGGACTGGTTGGATCTCCTTGCAGTCCAAGGGACTCTCAAGAGTCTTCTCCAACACCACTGTTCAAAAGCACCAATTCTTCGGTGCTCAGTTTTCTTCACAGTCCAATTTTCACATCCATACATGACTACGGGAAAAACCATAGCCTTGACTAGACGGACTTTTGTTGGCAAAGTAATGTCTCTGCTTTTCAATATGCTATCTAGGTTGGTCATAACTTTCCTTCCCAGGAGTAAGCGTCTTTTAATTTCATGGCTGCAATCACCATCTACAGTGATTTTGGAGCCCCAAAAAACAAAGTCTGGCACTGTTTCCCCATCTATTTCCCATGAAGTGATGGGATCAGATGCCATGATCTTCATTTTCTGAATGTTGAGCTTTAAGCCAACTTTTTCACTCTCCTCTTTCACTTTCATCAAGAGGTTTTTTAGTTCCTCTTCACTTTCTGCCATAAGGGTGGTGTCATCTGCATATCTGCTGCTGCTGCTGCTGCTAAGTCGCTTCAGTCGTGTCCGACTCTGTGCGACCCTAGAGACGGCAGCCCACCAGGCTCCCCTGTCCCTGGGATTCTCCAGGCAAGAACACTGGAGTGGGTTGCCATTGCCTTCTCCAATGCATGAAAGTTAAAAGTGAAAGTGAAGTCGCTCAATCGTGTCTGACTCTTCACGACCCCATGGACTGCAGCCCACCAGGTTTCTCCATCCATGGGATTTTCCAGGCAAGAGTACTGGAGTGGGGTTCTGGCACTGTTTCCCCATCTATTTCCCATGAAGTGATGGGATCAGATGCCATGATCTTCATTTTCTGAATGTTGAGCTTTAAGCCAACTTTTTCACTCTCCTCTTTCACTTTCATCAAGAGGTTTTTTAGTTCCTCTTCACTTTCTGCCATAAGGGTGGTGTCATCTGCATATCTGCTGCTGCTGCTGCTGCTAAGTCGCTTCAGTCGTGTCCGACTCTGTGCGACCCTAGAGACGGCAGCCCACCAGGCTCCCCTGTCCCTGGGATTCTCCAGGCAAGAACACTGGAGTGGGTTGCCATTGCCTTCTCCAATGCATGAAAGTTAAAAGTGAAAGTGAAGTCGCTCAATCGTGTCTGACTCTTCACGACCCCATGGACTGCAGCCCACCAGGTTTCTCCATCCATGGGATTTTCCAGGCAAGAGTACTGGAGTGGGGTGCCATCGCCTTCTGCATATCTGAGGTGACTGATATTTCTCCCAGCAATCTTGATTCCAGCTTGTGCTTCATCCAGCCCAGTGTTTCTCATGATGTGCTCTGCATAGAAGTTAAATAAGCAGGGTGACAATATACAGCCTTGACGTACTCCTTTTCCTATTTGAAACCAGTCTGTTGGTCCATGTCCAGTTCTAACTGTTGCTTCCTGACCTGCATACAGATTTCTCAAGAGGCAGGTCAGGTGGTCTGGTATTCCCATCTCTCTCAGAATTTTCCACAGTTTATTGTGACCCACACAGTCAAAGGCTTTGGCATAGTCAATAAAGCAGAAATAGATGTTTTTCTGGAACTCTCTTGCTTTTTCCATGATCCAGCGGATGTTGGCAATTTTATCTCTGGTTCCTCTGCCTTCAGTATACATAGTCACTGGGCTGCAAAACAATCCTACAAAGTTACATGTTTTTCTACTCTTTTATGGATAAAGATGTTGACTTGGATAGGTCGTAAGTAGAGCTGAGATTCAAACTTCATTATAGCTTATGTTCTTCCTGCTGAAGGTGAATTCAGAAAGGAAGAGATTGCTCCAGGTTAGAGAGCTAAGAAAGGCTTTATGGAGAAGTATTCTGAGCTGGATACTAGGAAATGAACAGGACTGAACAGGAAGAGGGTGACCTGCATTGGGGTGGATGGGCCGTGATGATAAAGCAGAAACACAGCATATAAGGTGACTCAGAGTCTAGTGATGAAATGCCTTCAGAGCCCAAGACCACGTTCCAGATTGTATGATTCCCTGATAAAACTGAATTAAGTAAATACACTGTAAGGATCAATTTTTCTCTTTATGACATAACCATAATCTTATAAAAGAAAAGGAAAACGCTACGTTTCTCTAGACTCCCAACTCCTCTATGGAGACGGCGGGTGTGGACACCCAAGTGCCTTGACTTCGTCACCCCAAGCCCAAACCCCATGAGTTCCCACAAAGGCGGTGTTCCCCACTGGAGCCCAGGGCCACAGAGCCCAGCCCCCACAGAGGTGGGGCAGGCAGGAGGACCAGGACAGGGGGCTCCAAGTCGAAGCCTCCAAGTGCCAGTTAAAGCATCTTCCTCAAGGGTTCATGAGAAGAGGTGTCAAAACTGAGCTGCTCAAGAGGACAGAAGCGCCAAATCCCAACAGGTTTTCTTTACTCTGCGTTACTCTGCACGTAGAAAGCGTTCCTGATGAGAACAGCACAGAAAGCAAAATCCGTGAGCTGAAGGGAGAACACCACACACACAAACACAGCGCTCCTGGGGAAAGCGACCAGCCTGAGGGTGCTGCGGGGTGGGGGTAGGGGATCAGCCACACGGCCGCCAGGTGTGTGTTCTGGCTTCTGTGAAGGCCAGATCCCTCACCGGATGTCATGAGAGGTCCTTTAGGTCTCTTCCCTCATCCCCATCGCTTATGGCAGAGACAGACAGACCAGGCCACTGAGGGAAATGGAAGGGCGGGTCCAGCGAGGGCTTCACTCTTTTTCCTATGGCCTCGTCTGCACACCTCCTGGAGCTCTGCTAACTTGATGAAGCACTGCAGAAACCACAGACTGAAGTGTCCCTACAGCCATCTAAATCAAGTCTTCCCTCTGACCTAACCACAGAGTGAGGTAAACTGGCAAGGTACGGAGATTATGACCAGATGTTTCACACCAACAGTCACCATCTGTAACACAGCCTAGCAGAAAATTTGGGCTGGAACAGAGTTAAGGGGAAGAAGAAACAGCAGAATAATAAAATAACCCTCCTGGATGTATGCTGGTGCCAAACCCTGCATACAGTCGGCATCGACTCAGAAGACAGGCCCTGTGCCCTTGAGCAGGCTGCTCCACCTGAAGTGACCTTCTGGGGGTTGTAACTCACCCCCCAAGACAGCATATAAAATGTCCATATATGTACATGAAAGTACCATGTGGAGGGAAGGGCCATGAGTTCCACCACCTCCTTCAGTGTTCACGACTCTGCAACATAAACGACTCTAAAACAGCACCCGGTAAATTAAAGACACGAACACTTGTTCTTACTGAACCGCTGCTTCAGGGATTCATGGCGAAGGGGTTCCACCAGCAGTGGACTTGAAAGCTAGACCGAATTTGGTCGGAGCGAAAACTCCACAATCTGATGCAAGATATCGAACAGTAATCACCAGCCCAACCAAACAGTGGTCCACTGTTTTCTTCCTGGCAAACAAACATGCTGCTGCTGCTAAGTCGCTTCAGTCGTGTCCGACTCTGTGTGACTCCACAGACGGCAGCCCACCAGGCTCCCCCATCCCTGGGATTCTCCAGGCAAGAACACTGGAGTGGGTTGCCATTTCCTTCTCCACTGCATGAAAGTGAAAACTGAAAGTGAAGTCGCTCAGTTGTGTCTGACTCTTCGCGATCCCATGGACTGCAGCCTACCAGGCTCCTCTGCCCATGGGATTTTCCAGGCAAGAGTACTGGAGTGGGGTGCCATTGCCTTCTCCGGCAAACAAACATAGGAACTCTCAAAACACTAGATCTAGTAAGTATGGTCAAGCAGATTAAAAATAAAAAAACAAAAAAACCCTGAGTTTCTGAAAGTCAAACTGTCCTAACCTCTTGGAGTAGAAGAGGGCTTGAAACCAAGGTTGTGTGTGTGTGCCAAGTCACTTCAGTAGTGTCGACTCTTTGCAACCCCATGACTGTAGCCCACCAGACTCCTCTGTCCATGGGATTCTCCAGGTAAGAATACCAGAGTGGGTTGCCGTGCCTTCCTCCAGGGAACCTTTCTGACCCAGGGATCAAACTGGTGTCTTTTGAATCCTGCATTGGTTTCCTGGCTCTAAAAGCTTCTAAACTTTTAGAAGAGGAAGACATTTCTATGAATTAGGCTTTCAAAACTTTCACTTACACTTGTAATTAAACTAATTCAACGAATCCGTGAACAGAAATGTGAATGTGTTGGTGGGAGGGGAAGAGGAATGCTGCTTAAATTACTTTCAAGTGACTTGGATTAAAACCAATATAATTAATATTTCCCCAAGGTCCCCAAATGAATCACATGCAAAGCTGGGAAGCGGGTCCAGCATGCCTGACTCCCACACGGGCTCCCTCCTCCACCCAGAAAAGGATCTGGAGGCAGTGCGCAGCATAGCCTGGAGTGGGCTATCCCCCTCCCCTTATCCAGCAAGAATCTGAAAATCTGGGAAGCTCTTTCCCTGTGGAGAAGGGAGAGCTCCTCCACCAAACACTTGTCCAGCATGGAACAGCAGTAATTCTCTAAATCTCAAGTTGCCAGGTCTCAAATCATTGATGCTCACTGCTCTTCAGACAAACCCACCTGCGGACGGGGAAGACAGCTGCGCAGTAGAATGCGTGTGTGTCTACAAGACAGTACAGCCCCATCCTGGCAGCACTGATGCTCAGCAAGGCTCCTTCAACCCCTTCCCCTAAACCTACCAGGACCTCCGTGGGGGCATATGTGCTCCCTCCCGCAGAAAAGCCAGTATTTTAACTTCATCTTATACTTGAAAAATGAAAACAGAAGCATTACCTTCATAATATAAAAGTTTGAGGAGGTGTGTGACTTAAGTTTTTCAGGAGGAGGCCAGGGTTCCTGTTTACAGCAGTGGTTTAACTACACTCCAGTGAGACCTCATGCAGACAAACTGTAGTTTTTACTGTACCTCTGAGACCTCATGCAGACAAACTGTAGTTTTTACTGTACCTCTGGGCTCATGGGAAACAAGTAAAATAGCTGTAGGCTGAACCCAGGAAGCAATAGGATGGGTGGGCTGTGATCCTGAGGGTCATCACAGAGACTGCACAGCTGGGCCAGCAGGAAGGCAGAGCTGAACCTGGAGTTTCCAAACAATGCCAGGGACCCTGAAAGCCCTCCCAGATGACTGCCGCCCAGCACGAGCACATTCTCTCACAAAACGCATCCCAGAGCTGCATAGATCAACCAGACGTCAGTTTACGTTTACAAGGAAAGAGAAACAAGCCGCTATGAGTAACAACAAGCCTTAGGTTTAGACTCCAGAGAACTTCAGATATTTGAAGTCTTACATGTAGAATATAAAATAGCTTTGTGTGAAATGTTTAAAAATAAAAAAGAAATGAAAAAATGAGCACGCAAAATAAGCTAGATTATAGAAAGAACCAGGTAAATTTTTTGAAATGAATATAATGGGTTAAAAAAAAAAAAACTTCATACACTGGTTAAACAGATTACAGACATGGTTGGCAAGAGAAACAGTTGTAAAACAAAATTTAATAAATAACCCAGAACAGCAATAAGAAAGAAGAACATGAAATTATGACAGGAAGGTTAACAGTCTTGGAAGATGAGAGACTAAATATATCCAATCAGAGTTCTAAAAGGAAAGAATTAAGAAAATAGAAGCTAGGCAGTGTTTGAACTGACCCTCCCTGAGAATTCTCCAGAAAGATATAAACTCAGAGATACACAACTTATAACAAATTAACAAGGAGAATAATTAAAAAGAAATGCCTCCCAGACACGTGTAGTAACACTGCAGCATGCCAAAGAAAAGACGGGATCCCTAAAGCAGGTGGAGGAAGACAGGGGGACGACCTAGAGCAGCTTTACAACAGGAGCAAAGGAAGCCAGACAGCATCAGCATCAGGGAGCCCAGGCTCCGCGTCAAAGCAGCTGTCAACCTAAACTTATGCACCCAATAAATCTATATCTCAAGAACAAAGGTAAAAATACACTTTCAGATATGAACAAGACTGAATTCAAAAGACTTCCCCCAAGGGGAATGGGCATGAGCTACTCTGGAAGCTTCCTAACTGACTCCCTCTCCAGCCTTCTTGAATGCAGTATCAGGCCAACACAATTAAAACATTCGATCAGATCACTTCCTGCTCCAAACTGCCATATGAATTTCTAGAACCTACATGACAAGGTCCACATTTTTCAGCCTGGCACTGAAAGCATTTTTCAGTCTCACAGTCTAGTTACTCTGCGACATTCTCTTCCATTGGCGAGCTGGCTCCTTGACTTGCCAGCTGTGACCAGGGCCAGGTGACCAACCTGCCCAAGTGTCAGAGTGTCAGACCAACTTGCAAAGTGAGGCCTATAGGGACTGACCGCAGAGATGGACTAAGACTCCCGTGAGGTGGCACGGTCAGCGGTGCCTGGTGCAGCCTTCTAATAACTGGCAGCTGTCCTTAGTTATCATTATAACTCACTGGTCCCAGAATACAACACATGCATTCCCAATGCCTCTGCTCGTGGCATTTCCTCCACTTTCCTGGCCCCTAACACCTCCACTCCCCCAAATATGCACTAAGTCAACCAAATTACCCCAAAAGGTGCTGCTTCTTGAAATGTCCCTCTACCAGGTCAGCCCAGAGTTAAGAGCTCTCACTTCTGAAGGGCTGCTCTGTTTGTTAACCATCTAAACCATGTACTGCTTCTGGTCTGGGCAAGCACTTATGTTAGATGTCCCTGTTTTGCTGATGTGAAAATGCGAGATTGTGAAATAATCATGGATTGGCTGATTAAGCTCCAGCATCCTCGTAGAGATGCTCTAGAGGAGAATCAAGGGACCAAATTTTAAAAAAGAAAGAAAGAAAAGGCAGTTGTCTTAGATGTGTGGCATTATTTGTAATCCTCCAGACAGCTCCACTTCATTCTAAAAGACGCCAAAAGTTTCCCTTAGAGAAAGACATCCAAGGAGGAAGTCGTGGCAGGCAGGAAGATGCGATAAGGGAGCTTCAGCTCTCAGCTGACTCCAGGAAACATCTTTCGGAGTCAGTTTCCCAAGGAAGTCAACTTGACCTGGTATTCCTATCACCCAAGACAAAGAAAACTGGCTCCCCAGGAGCTGCCTGGTTGGCACAGAGGAGGGGATCCTCTAAACACAGGCTTGTGCCAAACAGGCAGACCAAAGTGGCTCCTTGGATGATTTCACTTGTTTGTTCAAAAACAGGGAGAGGCAGGTATTCTCATCAGTGCTCTCTCAGTCTTCCCACCAAGCACTTGCTGAGGATACCACAGCTGGCGCCCCGACCCAGAAGCGGTGACAGCAAGTCTCTCAGATGAGTCACAAAGGATGCCTGATCAAACCGAGCTCCAAGGCTGCCCCTCCTCCTCGCTCTGCAGCTGGCATGAACTACGGAGCCAGAAGGAGCCACAATCACAGGCTAACACATTAAACAGTTTTCCCATTTTAAAAGAAAATCCTTACCAACTGTCAAACTTAAAAGTCCACTATTATTGGAGGACCTCCCAAATGAAATTTTTTCCATTATATATTTAAAAATTCCTTATAAAATAATCAGCTAGGTAAATAAGGGAAAAGTAGAAAACAATCAGCCATAAGACCTGCCACTGAAAAACAGAACCCCCATCAACATTTTGATTATCTTTCAGTTTTGATGATCTTTTCAGTTCCTCTAAACATCAAGCTGGTTTTAGAAAAGGCAGAGGAACCAGAGATCAAATTGCCAACATCCGCTGGATCATAGAAAAAGCAAAAGAGTTCCAGAAAAACATCTATTTCTGCTTTATTGACTATGCCAAAGCCTTTGACTGTGTGGATCACAATAAACTGTGGAAAATTCTGAAAGAGATGGGCATACCAGACCACCTGACCTGCCTCTTGAGAAATCTTATGCAGGTCAGGAAGCAACAGTTAGAACTGGACATGGACCAACAGACTGGTTTCAAATAGGAAAAGGAGTACGTCAAGGCTGTATATTGTCACCCTGCTTATTTAACTTCTATGCAGAGTACATCATGAGAAATGCTGGACTGGAAGAAACACAAGCTGGAATCAAGATTGCTGGGAGAAATATCAATAACCTCAGATATGCAGGTGACACCACCCTTATGGCAGAAAGTGAAGAGGAGCTAAAAAGCCTCTTGATGAAAGTGAAAGAGGAGAGTGAAAAAGATGGCTTAAAGCTCAACATTCAGAAAACGAAGATCATGGCATCTGGCCCCATCACTTCATGGGAAATAGATGGGGAAACAGTAGAAACAGTGTCAGACTTTGTTTTTTTGGGCTCCAAAATCACTGCAGATGGTGACTGCAGCCATGAAATTAAAAGATGCTTACTCCTTGGAAGAAAAGTTATGACCAACCTAGATAGTATATTGAAAAGCAGAGACATTACTTTGCCGACTAAGGTCCGTCTAGTCAAGGCTATGGTTTTTCCTGTGGTCATGTATGGATGTGAGAATTGGACTGTGAAGAAGGCTGAGTGCAGAAGAATCGATGCTTTTGAACTGTGGTGTTGGAGAAGACTCTTGAGAGTCCCTTGGACTGCAAGGAGATCCAACCAGTCCATTCTGAAGGAGATCAACCCTGGGATTTCTTTGGAAGGAATGATGCTAAAACTGAAGCTTCAGTACTTTGGCCACCTTATGCGAAGAGTTGACTCATTGGAAAAGACTCTGATGCTGGGAGGGATTGGGGGCAGGAGGAGAAGGGGACGACCGAGGATGAGATGGCTGGATGGCATCACGGACTCGATGGGCGTGAGTCTGGATGAACTCCGGGAGTTGGTGATGGACAGGGAGGCCTGGCGTGCTGCGATTCATGGGGTCGCAAAGAGTCGGACACGACTGAGTAACTGAACTGAACTGAAACATCCCCCACAAGATGTTTCGTGTTGTTGGAATCATAAGGTTATATGACTATGTCACTTAAATGACTTCACAAGCATTTCCCCATATTTTCCTTCTTAATCTCATATAACCGCATAGAGTGGGTAAGAGAAGATGTTTAAAATAAACCAAGTCGAGAAATACCATCCTCATTCTTCCACAAAAACTACTGTAGTAAAAACCAAGAATCTCCAAAAGTTTCTGGGGTCACTGGAGACAGATACATAAAAAATGCTTGGATGCATTGGAAGTGTTTAAGAAATGTTAACTGACTTTTAAGTGACAAAGACAATACTTAATATAGCCATCCCTGGAAAGATACAAAAGAAATTCAATTCAGCCTCTGTTCCCAATAAATTTTTAATACCATTGAGAAGATAAAATGCATTTACACCCAACAACAAAAGCACAACGTAATTTGGTGGGCAGTCATCCTGGCTTGAGGAGCTTCATTCCTGTCTGCACCAAGGACATATTACAGATACACAGTCAATGTCTGTTGTACTAGTACAGACTACAAGCTGTGCTGTTTAGAAACAGGAAGGATCGCTGTGAGCTGAGTGAAGCTGGGCAAAGCAGACAATATGCACATGGCAGAACTTGACGTGGGCAATATTCTACAGAAAGAAAGCTGAACCACAGAAGCCTTGGGATACTCGGAAAATGAAAGATGAAAAAGAATGGACTTCCTCGTAGCTCAGTCTGTAAAGTTTCTGCCTGCAATGCAGGAGACTCGGGTTCAATTCCTGGGTTGGGAAGATCCTCTAAAGAAGGAAACGGCAATCCACTCCAGTATTCTTGCCTGGACAATCCCATGGACAGTGGAGCCTGGCAGGCTACATATGGTCCATGGGGTCCCAAGAGTTGGACATGACTTAGCGACTAAACCGCTACCAATCTATTAACAAGTTTTATGTTTCTACATAACTAGCTTTGAAACCTCAGCTGTTCATCTTAACTACTCATAGGAATGTAATACATAACACATAGTTGTTGTTTTGTCCCTAAATTGTGTCCAACCCTTTTGCGACCCCATGGATTGTAGCTGCTGCAGGCCTCTGTCCATGGGATTTCTCCGGCAAGAATACTGGAGTGGGTTGTCACTTCCTTCTCCAGGGGATCTTCCAGACCCAGGGATTCTTTACCCTCTGAGCCACCAGGGAAGCCCTGCAACACATAGTAGATACTCCTTAAAGACAAACACACCAAGACAAAGGACAACAGTATTCCTGGACATCAGAAACAAAGGTTAGTTCTCAGAAGGCTGTGTGTCAGGACATGTTGGAAAGAGGCAGTAAATTAAGGCTTTAGAACTCCACATAGAGAACCACAGTGGACACTGTCCTTGCCAAACTGGGTGTAAAAGAATGTGCTTACCACCAAAACTTTCTTTCAGGAATGCTTTAGAATCCACTGAAGCTATTTGTATATATCATGAGGATCCAGAAAGTAGGTACCAGAGACGTGAAATCTGTGCTCGGCCCTGCCAGCATCACATTCGCCACCTGATCACAAACACGTCCTGAGAAGGGTCCAACCTCACGACGAGGGTATCACTCAGCAGACTCCATACCTCCTGACTTCATCCACACACAAACTTCTCTTTGTTTTACCACACTTGTGCTTGTGAAAAAATGCAAAGAATTTGTGGGGAAGGAATTTGCTAATGTTACATCTCTAACAGCTGCTGGCTGGACTGTACCAAATCCACAGCCCCTACAGTCACATTATATGGCCATCTCAAAAAGTGGGTGTTAAGACACATCAGGTTTCTTTCAAAAGAAATGATTTAAGCCTACCCTGTGAGGCTGCTTAAGAGAAAGTTTCCCAGAGCTTGGGGTGGCACGTGTGATCTCTCTAGAGGTAACGCTGCAATTACTTATGGTTAAGTATCTCTAATAGCTTCCCACTCAGTTTCCCCAGACTGAAGCACTCAGAACAAATGCCTTCAACAGGCCTTCTGGGAATGAGCAGCTGGTCTGAAGCAGTGCATGCTTCAGGGCAGGTGGTCCTTATTTTTTTGCACACACACATGCACACACATGTCTGATAACAGTTATACCAGATTAATTAATTCAAGAGACGGAAGACAACATGAAAGGAGAGGTCATTTAAAAATGTTTCAGAAGTCCAAACAAATGCAAATGGAAAATTTCGAACATATTTCAAAAATCTGAAATCACGTGTTTCAGATTTTGCTAAACTTGAACAAACTGTCTTACCCCAGGAATACAAACTGTAACTCTCTTACCTCTAATGAAGCATCTCTCTAAGACATCAGAAGATCTGGAAACCCAATGGCAATGACCACATAATCATTCAAAAAAGATGCGTGGCATAACATTTGCAAAGAGGAATTGCACCTGTCACCAACTCAACAAAAGAATACTTTATCTACAAACCATACAGCATTGAACATTTACAAATTTGGTTAAAATGATCCCTAATAAGAACTCCACTGTCAAATGGAACAATTTAAGTAACAACAACAACAACAAAGGATTAACACAAACGGCTGACAATTTCCAAACTGACACGCGAAGGGTGTCACCCTGGGCAAGTTACTAAATCTCTCTGTACTCAAAATGATATGAACAACCTCTTAGAGTCGTTATCTATTAAATTTTTATAACAGAGCTTGGCAAAGGGTAACTAATAAGAACGTATTATATCAGGAACCAGATTTTTTTTAATGAGATCACTCAAAAATAATAGCAATTAAGAAGAGTAATCATAAAAATAAAAGAGATGCAGCTGTGATGCCCTGTGAACGAATAATTTTCAAGGTATTACTGTATAGTTACAGCATAAACAAAATAATAGAAAAGAGCTCCCTATTAAAATGACAGCCACATCCCTTCAGAGCATATTAATACATCCTACCACTTCTACTCTTTGTCATTAATCCTACTATGCAAAATCTGATTAGTCCTCCTATGCTCCACAGGTCAATTCCAATCTTTAACATCAAGGAAATCACAAAAGTAGCATTTCCAGGAAACCAAAATAAGAAGTTAGTAAAAATAAGTTTACTGGGATTTCCCTGGTGGTCCAGTGGTTAAGAGTCCTCACTCCCAATGTAGAGGGTAAGGTTCCATCCCTGGTCTGGGGACTAAGATTCCCCCATAAGGCATGGCTCGGCCAGAAAAAAAATTTTTTCGTTTAATTAAAATTAAAACAAAAAAAAAAACCACGAAGCTGATGTGAAGGCCTTAGCATCCACTAGTTTTACTAACAAACCACCAACTTGAAACTCATTCCTGAACTAAACTGCCAAATGTTTCTGCAGTAAAAACTGCAAACTTTTATGTGAACAGATCTTTTCAACAATGGTGAGTTGTTCCAGTCTGTGAATAGGGCAGTGTCCGTGTGACCAACAAAGCGGGGAGGGGACATTCCTGACACCCTTGTCCCCTGGCTAGCCTTTGATCATTCATCTCTCCCAAATACACGTTTATGGAAACCGCTTTCAGGCGCAGTATAGGGACACGTATCCCCTGAATTCAGCCCTCACCAGAGAGTCCTGCTCCCTGGCTTCTGCCGGGACCCTCACTGTTCTTGCCACCCCTGAGGACCACTCCCCTCACTGAGCCTTCAACACAGGAGCCTTTGTTTTCCTGGTGCGCCCACTCCAATCCCAAACAGTCACTTGGGGCCTCGCTGTGTACACTCTGAAAACACCATGGGATGACGATGGCAAGTAAGCAGACAAGAAAGTGACCCGGAGAACTGGGAAGTCCTGCGGATGCCCCAGGCAGCCCGGCGCGGCGCCCGGGACCGTGTCTGAGTGTCCCTGCTCCTCAGTCTGCTTTCCGGACAGTGCGTTGAGGACTACGTTGGGACCGCGGTCTCGAGCGCCCAGCGCGCGCCCACGGCCCCCAGCGTGTGGTCCCGCCGTTGCGCTGCCCAAGGCCTCCAGCCGGGGCGGGGGTCGGGGGACAGACCAACGCCCGGCCCGGGCCGCCCCCGCGCCACTGCTGGGCGGGCTGCAGGGCTCGGGGCCGGCGGGACAAAGCGGGCCGGGGACCACTCGGCTTTGTTCGCAGAGGGACCGAGCTCGCGGCCACAGGACCCGGCCCGGACCCCGCACCCCGGGACGCCCTACACTCAA
>SJXQ01005683.1:48340-60966 GCA_006408695.1 Aepyceros melampus
TTTTGATAAAGGTCAGGACTGCTGACCCCCGCGTGACTTTGTATTCATCCCTATGTGTAACAAAAGGTATATAAGCAAACCTGAAAATAAAGAAAACGGATCAGTTTCCGGAAAGACTGATTCCCCCATGTCGTTCTTTCTCGTCCTCCGTATTTCTGGCTGAATTCCCATCTGGAGCACAGGTGCCCGCCACGTCTGCTTACTTGCCCCGGCTTTCAAGTCCATGTGAAAAGGTGCCCAAGCAGGGGCACCTTTCGATGTTCAAGTGGCGCCGGTGGCCCAACGTAGATGGTGCAAATTCCTTGTCTTGGAATTTTATTGGTATCCCGTGTAAACCAAGTTATTCAGCCTCTTTCTCTCCTTAATACCTCTCACTATTTTCTGGCTGAATTCCCGTCTGGCACTTGGGTCCTCACCAAGCCTACTAACTCTGCCTGGGCTTCTAAGATTGGACCGGGGAGGCCTCAGTGCCTCCTCTCCTTCGGGAGAATGGAAAGACGCCTGTGGCCTACGTAGGTGGTGATTGGCATCCCATGTAAGCCAAGTTATTCAGCTCCTTTTTTCTGCTAATTTCCTAATCTCTCTCTATCTGTAATTGAATAAATTCTTTCCTAGTACGCCGACTCCGTCTCCACCTTCGAATCACCCTGGATCCACCGGGGCTGGACCCCGGCAGGAATGCTCCATTAAAATTTAAGAAATGAAGTTCTTATTTCACAAATAAGATTGGAGCCCAGTTGTCCTAGAAGTATTTTTGCCTGTGCCTTTTTTGGAAAAAAAAGTTAAAGTGTTAGTCGCTCAATCGTGTCCACTCTTTGTGACCTTTCCTCCTCTGTCCACAGACTTCTCCAGGCAAAAATGCTGGAGTAGCCATTCCCCTCTCCAGGGGATCCTCCTTACACAGGGATTGAACCTGAGTCTCCTTCATGCAAGCAGATTCTTTGCCATCTGAGCCCCTTGGGGCCTGATTCTAAATGTGATGAAAGGGGAAAGTGCTGAAATCTATATAAAACACAAGGAAGACATGTATTATATAGTACATAAAAGTGATATATTTCTAAAATAAAAGTTTGTTATATCAAAAGCATGGCAGTATATTAATTGTTAGTTCAATAAGCATGACAGTTTATTGTGCAGAAAAGCAAGATAATTCTTTGCTCTTATTTCTTAATATTGAGAAATGGTAAGGTTAGGGAGAAAAAGGCAAATGAGAAGGAAATGGAAACCCACTCCAGTGTTCTTGCCTGGAGAATCCCAGGGACGGGGGAGCCTGGTGGGCTTCCGTCTATGGGGTCACACAGAATTGGACACGACTGAAGTGACTTAGCAGCAGCAGCAGCAGCAGCAGGAAGAAAAAACAGTGAAGAATTTTATAAGGACAAGCCACAAGATGAAGAGAAGGATTACAGGTACTGGAAATTGGACTCAAGGATGTAGGAGATGTTGAGTGTCATTTAATACTGTGGGAAATGATTGAAATAACTTATTTTACATCCAACATAGTACATCTCTAATGCTCCAGGAAACAACAAACTCAAAACAAAATTCTTAGTATGGTTATTAGTAAAATAATGTAGAGTTTCCAACAACTAATATTTTTTAAATGTTTAACTTAGGAACGTCACTTTTCACACAGTCATCCTAATTTTTAAAGTATTAATATTTTAGTATTTTGTTTTTACAAAGTAGAACAATATGTCTATAAGTATGCACCTACATATATAATTTACATATATACTAAATTATGGATGTCAAGAAACTTGAAATAGATTGAAGTTGTTGTCAAGAATATGCTTCAACTGCCATCACTATGCGATTTTCTTTATAAGTCTTTGTTCACACTTTTGTTAAATGTGAATTAATTATATTCCTTCAAATCCCGTAAAGACAGAATAAAAATTTAAAAATAACTCAATCACCTGTTATGATTCTATTGTCTTTCCTTTCCTAAATCTTTCTGCTCCAGATCACCATGTTCTAAAATCACAAGTAAAAATATGTAAAAATTATTTTATAGCGTCAGCCTCTGTCCCATAAATAAACTCAACAGAGAAATTTAAAAGAGTAAAATTCTACTTAGGCCCCTGACTTTTTTTCCTTCGGCTCTTTCTCTGTTCTGCCATTCCCTTTAGTCCTAATTATACACTCAAGCATATTTGCCATTTTGGTGACCTAGGAACTATGACAAAATATCTGATTGTGAAAACAGCAGTTTTCACAATCAACGCTTCTTCTCTACTGCTGAATTTCCTATGTTTGCACTGTGAGATTGTTCTGTCTGTTAAACAGTCTTAGGGAATCTTTTGAAACTCAGAACAAGATCACAGAGAAAGGCTCAATGAATATTCTCCATGGAGCAGAGATTCTTATGAGGGAGAATGCAGGTCCTCATTGTAAAACATTGATTTCCTCCACAGATGGAGTCTGCATGTCGGGACCAGTGGCTGAGACAGAATCCTGAAATGGAGACTAACCAGTGACATGGTAGGATGCATTTGGCTGTCAAATGATCTCTGGTGATTTCACTGCTCTTGGGAGCGTTCTGACCCTGCACAGAAGGGTGTCAGAGCTCTGGAAGCATTCAGTGAGTAGGGCTGTGGAGTCTATGCTTCTGTCACCACATTATCCAACTGACTATGCTTGTTTCTAATGGTGGCTTACTAAGGAGAGACACAGGTCTTAAAAGAGCTCAGGGAGGGGTTTCTCTGGCGGTCTAGTGGTTAAGAATCCACCTGACAATATACCTGGACACAGGTTTGATCACTGGCCCAGGAACACCCCACATGTCACGAGGCAACTAGACCCATGTACCACAACTACTGAATCTGTGTACCCTAGAGCCTGTGCTCTGCAACAAGAGAAGTCACTGCAATGAGAAGCCTGTGCCATGCAACTAGAGAAAGCCTTCACATAGCAGCAAAGGCCGAACACAGCCCAAAATAAAAAATAAATAACTTTTTTAAAAAAGAGCTCAGGGAATGAAATATACTTGTGATAAATTTGAACAGCCTTTGCAATACTTTTCAAACCAATGCAAAGTGCAAATCAAGTAGTAAATGGGGAGTGGAATTTTCCTTCAAGACTTGAGACCAAGCAGGATGCTATGGGGTTTCCTCAGGTATAAAAGCCTTTCCATGTCCCCTGTTTTTTGTCAGTCGTGTTGACTGGGGAAAAAAAAAAAAAGCACAACTTTAAAGTTCAGAGTTAGGTTTCATTTGGTGGACTTGCTCAGGACTTAAGCCTGGGAGGCAGCCTCTGATGGCTCTGAGGGACCTTTCCAAAGAGGGCAGGGAGGAGCCAGGGCAGATATTTCTGGCAGGCCATTTCTGCCACAAAGACCAGATAGTCAGAACACCAGGAGATTACTGTTAATTAAAGAAAAGCCAGATACCTCAAGTTAATGAATTTTGGGCTTTTCTACATATGGGAGTGTCCCGACTTACTGAAATCATTCCTTTGATATGTCTCTTAACTATCTAGGGCCAGTATCCTGTTTTTCTCCCTCCTGAATCCCCTCAGAGTGGGGGAGGCTGCTTGGGCTAAAGGCTTGATGGCTGAAACATCCTTTGTTTACTGATATGGCAGGGAAATTCTTCATCCAAAGCAGGAAAAAGGCTTCAGCCTTCTAGACCTTCCCTGAATTCCAAAGGGCATGTTCAAACAGTTTCTAACTAGGAAAGAGAGAGGATGCAGAAACCAAGGAGGAGGAGTCAAGAAACAATAGTACCTCGATAAAGCAGGGTCCTGGTTCCTCCTTAGGGGTAGTGCACAACATACCTTTGAGTCCTTCAGCAAGAACCAGGGCCCTTGCCCAGGTAGAGGATGGTAATTTCAGGCTGAGCACAAGGTTCCTGGGCATCACCTTGTTATCTCCCCACCAACCAAACAGAAGGAAGTCATACACACTGCAGTGCTCACTCTGAACTTTGCCTTTAAAAACTCTTTCCTGCAAAATGTTTGGGGAGCGTAGGGTTTTTTAGAGCATGAACCCCTTGTCTCCTGTGCGTCCCTGCAATAAACCTTTCTCTGTTCCAAACTTCAATGTTCCAGTTGGATTGGTCTCACTGTGAGTCAAGCACGTGAACTTATGTTAAAAAACAGATTCACCTTCAAACAGACTGGAGAGATGCTGGAAGCAGCATGTCCAAGGGAGGAACATGGGCTCTGGCATCTGATGGACAATGATTCAAAACCTTAGATTTTGTAAACTTGGGAAAGTTGCTTCTCTAAGTCATGGATTCCTTGTCTATAAAATAGGGATAACAATATCCACCTCAAATGGTCACTTTGAAGATCATGTGAGAAAAGATTTTGAAGATACTAGGTGCTGATGTATGGACAGATAAAGAGAGTTGGACCATAAAGAAGGCTGAGTGCCAAAGAATTGATGCTTTCGAAGTGTGGTGCTGGAGAAGACTCTTGAGAATCCCTTGGACTGCAGGGAAATCAACCAGTCAATCCTAAAGAAAATCAACCCTGAATATTCGTTGGAAGGACTGATGCTGAAGCTGAAGCTCCAATTCTTTGGCCACTTGATGCAAAGAAATGACTCATTAGAAAAAGACTGTGAAGCCTGGAAAGATTGAAGGCAGGAGGAGAAGGGGATGACAGAGGATAAGATGGTTGGATGGTATCACCAACTTGATAGACATGAGTTTGAGCAAACTCCAGGAGTTGGTGATGGACAGGGAAGCCTGACATGCTACAGTCCGTGGGGTCGCAAAGACTCAGACACGACTGAATGACTGAACTGAACTGAAGCAGAAGTCAACATCATCCACCTAGATCCAACCTGTCAGGGATCTGAGTGCGTGTGGGCAGCACAGAGTTAACTTCTCCCACCTGGCTGGGGTTCCAGTAGCTGTAAAACACCTTCCCCTTGAGAAGGAAATAGGACCTGACCTAAGGCTGCACTATTGTTCCTTGACTTCTCCTCCCTCCTCTCCGCATCTCCTCCCTTCTCTATTAGCAACTGTTTGAACCTGCCCACTAGAAATGAAGGAAGCTTCCTGGAAGCTGATTGAAGCTATTTTCTGCAAACAAGAGAATGGAGGACACAGAAAGGCTTTTGTGCCCCAGAGCCCCACAGTGTCCAGCTCGGTTGCAGTGTGACTGAATTCTGAAAAAGTAACAGTAACTGGCTCCAGGTCCCCTTTCTTCAAGCCCTACCCTCTTGCAATATTTCCAGCTCTGTTTTCTCACATTTTATCTTAACTATCATCTTCTCTTTCTCTTCAATGTCTTTCCTTAGTTTTATTTGAGTAGGAGGACACCTCCCCATAATCTCAGGAAACAGTATGTAGACCGGAGAGGCGGGGGGAAGCATACAACCTAAAAGTTGCAAATTGTGGTGGTGTTTTGTTTGTTTGTTTTTCAGGAGGGTGGGATTTACTGAGCATACAACCAGGGGAAACAGCCTCTCATAGTCTGAGGGACTGCTTGAGAGAGCTAAGGGGAGTCAGGATATAGAAAGATTTTACTGAAAAAATCACATGTAATCAAATGTTAAGAGATGAGTGCTAATCTCACACATACACATATACACACACAAACCGGGCATCTCAAATTAATAACTTGGGTGCTTTTCTATTTGTGGGATGATGCAAGAGTCTGGGCTCACTGAAATCATGCCTTTGATATGCATCTTAAATATCTAGGGCCTGAGAACTGTTTTCCTCTCTCCTCTCAGGGCTCAGTGCCGGTGGGCTGCACTGGCTGATGGCTTGCTGGTGGGCAACATTCTCTGTTTATTGAAATGACAGGCAACATTTTTTTTGTCAGCAAGTAGCAGACATTTCCTCTAACAATGTAAACAGATAGGGTAGGTGGTCCCTGGAGAAAGAAATCCAGGCATTGTTATTGTTCAGTCACTGTCATGTCCAACTCTGCAAGTCCGTGAACGGCAGCACCCCTGGCTCCCCCGTCCTTCACTACCTTCCAGTGTGCTCAAACTCATGTTCATTGAGACAGTGATGCCATCCGGCCATCTGATCCTCTGTCACCCCCTTCTCCTCTAGACATAAAAGAAGCTGTGTCTGGCTTGAGCCTTTCTGTGATCTAATCTTGGCCACAGCATCTGCCCTTGAACAGGTCTCAGTAATCAATGCTCGTAAGGGAAGAGACAATGCAGAAACAAAGGAGAAGGAGCCAAGAAACAACAGTGCAAGGGACTTCCCCAGTGGTCCAGTGGCTAATACTTCACCCTCTAATACACGAGGAGTGGGTTGGATCCCTGGTCAGAGAACTAGGTCCCACAGGTCTCGCAACCAAACACCAAAACATAAAATACAAACAATATTGTAACAAATTCAAGAAAAACTTTAAAAATGGTCCACATCAAAAAAAAAAAATCTTAAAAAAAATTCTATAAAAAGCAAAACAAACAAAAACTGAACAGTTTAGCGACAAAACAGAGTCCCAGTCCCTCTTCAAGGGAAACCTGTAACAATCTCACACAGCCTCTGAGTTCTGCAGGAACTCAGGTGCCCACCAGGAGAATGACAGGGTGATTATGCGGACTCTCGTGGCTGCCATCAACTCAAGCTTGGACACTGCTGACTTTTATCCCAATTCTATGCCGAGTTCACCTCTGCTCAAACTCCTTCATGAAGATGCATGTAACCTTCAGTGCAAAACTTTCCCAATTTTGCTCTTCCGGGAGGAGCTGCTTAGGGAAAGATCCCTCATGTTCTCCTTATTTCCTGAAAGTAATACATTCTTCCTCCTCCCACTCTCTGGCTTGATTGTATCTTTTGGTTCCACACCCACCTAGAGGCAAACCCAGTTTGGGGGGCTAACAATCAGACATGGTGCTTGTGTTGGATTAGGAAGCAAAGTTGTACACCTTGATTTATTTTCACATTCCTCTCCATTGCAGTGGTTCACTTGAAAAAGGTCATAAGAATGTCCAAGGTTGGGCTTAAAGGGGCTTTCTAGAGGGAAACTTTGTAACAAGCTATTCAGCAGGTCTTTCACTTTAACCCAAAGGAGGCTGAGTGTCAGAAGCCAGAGCGTGTCAGCGTGGGGTGTGTGTTTAAGCAAAGGAATCACATGTGTCGTGGGTGAGAGGAAGCCTCTCCCTTCTGCCTGGGGTCAGCATCACTCAGAGCCTTTGTTCACTGGCGCACAGGGAGCCATGACACCACCACCACCACCAAGGACAAACTGTGACATGCCCACATGAAACCTGACATGGGATTGGCTTCTCCCAGAATGAGGGCCTTAAGGATGATGGATGCCAGCCCCCGGTCAGGGCTCAGGGTGTCAGCCACAGCGCCTTCTCTGAGTGAGTGGAGAAGCAGAGCTTGGGCGAGAAAAGAGATGGAGGGTGGAGGGGGGCGCGAGGGGCTGATAAACACTCCCCATCGCCTCCCAGAAGGACACCTGCCAAGAAATAAAACAGATCAGCTCTCTTTCTCTCCCCTTGGCCTCAAGAATATTTCCACTCTCCTGGGGAAAGCAAGAAACTTTTCCCAATCTATGTTTCGAGACTGGAGACATGTGTGATATGAGTTAGGCCACGCCAGGCTGAGAAGACCAGGGCAGTCGGGACCTGTTGCCTGGACGTTCCCTCCCAGACACCTGTCCTGCTGCTGTGTTTACAGACTGGAGGTATTTTTATCCAAACCCTCCCAATGAGAGCTAATTTTCACTCGAGTTGTGTTCTCAGTGTTCACTTCCTGGAGGCACTGGAGAGGCCAGGGCCTCGCCATTGCTGCCAGGCACCTGTGTGCCTCGCACTCCCTCCCGGGCACACGCCTACTACTCAGGGGTTTGGGAAAGGGGACTCAGCTCCCCTTGTCCTGTCATTCTCTTTATCTCGGAGTCTTTGTCCACATGTGGGAAAAGGAAATGGCAACCCATTCCAGTATTCTTGCCTAGAGAATCCTATGGACAGAAGAGCCTGGTGGGCTGCTGTCCATAGGGTCGCACAGAGTTGGACATGACTGAAGCGACTTAGCAGCAGCAGCAGCTGTCCACAGGTGACAAGTTCCAGGGGTCCATCTGTCTCCTCCCTCAGTTGGGTGCA
This sequence comes from Aepyceros melampus, assembly GCA_006408695.1. Lineage (NCBI taxonomy): Eukaryota > Metazoa > Chordata > Mammalia > Artiodactyla > Bovidae > Aepyceros > Aepyceros melampus. The sequence continues at coordinate 56,370 of SJXQ01005683.1, forward strand.
AGGTTCTGGACTGTTGTTGTTGTTTAGTTCCTATGTGGTGTCTGACTCTTTGTGGCCCCATGGACTGCAGTCCACCACGCTCCTCTGTCCATGGGATTCTCCAGGCAAGAATACTGGAGTGGGTTGCCATTTCCTCCTCCAGGGGATCTTCCAGGCCCAGGGATGGAACCTGTGTCTCCTGCACTGCAGGTGGGTTCTTGACCACTGAGCCACCTGGGAATCCCTTTTAAGGTTTTGAATATTCACACAATTAAATTTATTTATTGTGCCACTTACAACATCAATATCTTTACTTTGTTTTAAATTTAGCTATTAATATCACAGACACAGAAACAAAATGATGAGAAATCCATAATCACAGCATGATATTAATATCTGGGAAAGTTTGGTTAAATATCACACCGTGATTATGGATTTCTCATCATTTTGTTTCTGTGTCTGTGTTTCTGTCTCCTGCCTCAGCTGCCTTGGCAGCCTCTTCCCCTCAAGTCCCCCTAACCCGAGCTGCTTCTCAGGTAGGCCTGCTGAACGTTCTCCACCAAACACACACAGTGCTCTCTGTGAGTGACGTCACGGCAAACCACCTCCACGCCATGGCCTCCGGCTGGAAGGCCACGGGTCAGTGCTGGCCTTGTGTCGCGTCTTCTGAGGGCCTGTGGCATGCTGCTTGCTTGATGGCCACATTAAGAGTGTTGAGGCACATCGCTACAGAATCACCTGTAAAGATTTTTCAGAATAAAATAATACCTGTGTGTTTGGAATGACTGAGGAACTCTTCCTGGAGATGTGAAAAGATCTGCATAACCTTTGATGATCATCTTCCGTCATTTAACTATCCGTCCAGTCTAGCAAACGTCACTCTCATACTGTGTTTGTCCCCGGAACTGAGCGAAGAACCAGAGATAATTCGGGCACAGTTTCCTTCTTCCAGGAGTCTGTAGTCCCGTAGGAGAGACAGAAGGAAAAATAATTGTGCCTTAGGCATCCAGCAACTCACAGAATGAGCCAGTGTGGATCTCCACTGCTCCGCTGCATCACACAGGGAGATTCTGAATAAAATATAACATGAAAATTAACATGTACATTGAGCTTGAAATAAAGAAATTCTCAAGCGACAGAAAAAGGAAGGAATTTAAAGCCAAAATAATAAGTCTGCAAACTGGAGCCAATACACAGTGAACAGGAGGAGGGTATGCAAAGCCAGGGGAGTAGTATGACCCACGAGGATGGGGACAGGCCTAGGACCCGTCTGAAGCAGGACTCTGGACCTGAAATCTGGCTCTGACACGGGGAGGATGGCTAAGAAAAACCTCCATCCATCATTTTCTGTTGTAGGCTCTGGAAAAGGAAAAAAAATGTTTCCTGTGAAAAACTCAAATTTCCAGGTTTGGGGTGTAAACTTTCACTCTCTCTCAGGGTGTAGGAATCCCCAAGCCCCCAAATTAATGTAAAAATTGTTCTCACACTGGAGAAACCTGTAGGCAATCAGTTGAAGCAAACCCACAACTGTTCCTGATGTGTCCTGAGAGCAAAAGGCCCCCACGAAGGGAACAACCCCACAAAGATGCAAACCGTAATTTACAAGTCCTGGGAGGAGACAGCCCGCCTCACACAGAAGCAGCATGTGACCAGGAGAGGAATCAGCCTTGAACCCTGAGATAATGAAAGAATCCAAAAGGGACAATAAAATAAGTTGCCTTACAAAGTGCACAGAGATAAGAGGGTTAGAAAACACAGAGAAACACAGGGGCACTGGAAAGATGAGGCAGACAAGAAAGAACTACATAGGGAGTTAGTAGGGGCTTCCGAGGTGGCTCGGTGGTAAAGACTCTACCTGCAATGCAGGAGAACTAAGAAACCTGGGTTTGATCCCTGGGTTGGGAAGATCCCCTGAAGGAGGGAATGGCTACCCACTCCAGGAGTCTTGCCTGGACAGAGGAGCCTGGGGCTACTGTCCATGGGGTTGCAAAGAGTCAGACACGACTGAAGCGACTTAGTACATAGGCACTTGCAGAGTTAGTAGGAATGAAACCTTTAGGAGGAAAAACAAAAGAACTCCATGGAATTGACTGGGGACTTCCCTGGTGGTCCAGTGGCTAAGACTCTGCACTCTCAATGCAAGAGGCCTAGGTTCCATCCTTGATCTGGGAACTAGGTCTCACTTGCCACAGCTGAGAGTTCACACGCCATAGCTAAATATCCCACATGCCGAACTGAAGACTCAGGGCAGCCAAATAAATAGAATATAATTTTTAAAAAATTGACTGAAAGAAAATTAACGAAGTGAGAGATCTTAGGAGATTATGCAGGATCAGACACAGAGAGGTAAAGACATGAAAATTTGAAAAAGATCTTAAGACTTGTAACAGAGGAAAAGAACTGTAGAGGAATAAAATAAGAACAAGGAAAAAGCAGTAAGTGAGGAGACAATGACTCAGAAAGGCCCAGGATGGATGAAAGGCACAGATCCTTAGTTTGAGGAGGCATCCTGCGTGAGTGCCCAGGAGAGAGAAACGTCTCCTTTCGTTTAGTTGCCCAGCCTGACAGGCCATCCTAGACATAACACGGTGAAGTATCAGAACCCCAAACCAGAAGAAACATCCCTCGGTTAGTTACACCGAAAAGACAGGACATCTACAAGGGAACAACAGCAGTAAGAGAGTTTGGAACAAAAGAAAAAACTGCTCCAAAGAGCTGAGGAAATGAGAGAACAGTCCAGGACTCCATCGCCCGCGAAATGAGGGCTCAGGAGTAAGGGTAAAAACAGGTGACAGCTGATCAGCTGTTTCTGTGTTGAAAGAAATACTCGAGCATGATCTAAAAGAAAAGGAGAAAATGATCCAGAAGGAAGCCATGGGGTGAAAGAAGCAAAGAGGAGCAAAAACCTTGGTGAGCAGGTGGGCAATCTGCAGGTAAGTACTGGCTCTAAAAACAGATGATGATAGTAATAATAACCTAGCGCAAGAATTTTTAAAAATAAACCTACAATACGAGGCACTAGTAACATTAAAACCTATGGTTAGAAGAAACGTAGAGCATAGGGAGGACAGCAGATATTTAAATTCAGACTTTTGGAATTAAGAGCGTGGAGTTGGCACATTCAAGGTGCTCCTTAAAAGAAAAGAAGTGCATGGTTTCCAGATCAGTTGAGTAGGTGAAGGGGTCCCTGCAAAGAACCTCAGGTGCCAGGCAGAGAGCTTCCTAATGCATCTGGAAGGAGATGAGGTTAGGAAGGCTTTCTAACAGGAGAGCGAGTCCTACCTTTACCCTCCCCACCACCCTGGGCAGAATTAACCACTTACTCCGGTGTTCCAAAGCATGTATCTCTGGGCAGGAGATTTTCTAGGCAAGAATACTGGAGTGAGTTGCCATTTCCTCCTCTAGGGAATCTCTCTGACCCAGGGATCGAAACTGAGTCTCCTGTGTCTCTTGCATTGCAGGCAGATTCTTTACCCACTGAACCATCGGGAAGCTCTAAATAGTGTCTATCATAGCTTATTATTATTTACATAGGTGTGAATCGTATGTAATTGTCTTTCTTCTGGATTGTGAACCCCAAAGGGGAAGAAACATTTAGTCTGATGCCAGGCGCTTTCTGGGAGTAGTAGGGGGTGCCAGCTCTGTCCTCCTCCTCTTTGGTTCCTCCCTCCAGTGGTGGCTGCCTGGAGCCCCCAGGCCACTCTCCACCTGCTCCGGGAACCCAGTGCCTGGGAGTCAGCCCCTCCCGATGGGGAGGGGCTTCTGTTGCAGGAGGATGAAGCCTGCCCTTCTGGCTTCCTGGCTGTCGCTTCAGGGTCCGCTAAGGCTAGGAGTGGGGCTTTGCCTGAAAGGCACACTTTCCCTCCCTTCCCTGACTGCTCACCACCCTCTGACTATCCCGGGAGCACACTCCTCCACATAAATCTTCATCACCCTGATTCCTACTCACCTGGGACGAGGCTGGTGTCCTCAGTTATCCTGGCTCTGCCTCAGCCAAGGTCAGAAGTTCCAATCTTTCCAGCTCTTTTCTTTTGTCCCCTCCCCACCCTCCTCTTCCCATCCCCCTCCTCTTTCCCTTTCTCTAGAAGCAGATGAGCCACCATCTTCTAGGGCTGTTCTGGGCTGGACTGGGCTGGGCGCAAGGACCCCAGAGTCATCCACCGACTCATCAGTCCTGGGTTAAATCCTCTCAGTTCCCTGGATTTGTTTTCTTAGTTCTTTCATGAGGATAACTTGGGTCTTCGGTCTCTCAGAGGTGTTCTGTGATGATCTATATAAAACAACAGACAGGAATGAATTTTGGAAGAAGGAGAGGCAAAGGGCACATGTACAGAGGATGGGTATTCTGTGCAGGGAGGCAGAGAAAGTTTCCAGCCTCCTCCTCCTCCCCTTGGCTGGAAGCCCTGGTGTGTGAATGCCGGGGCCTGGCTGAGGAGGGCCGCTGGTCCCTCTGCAGGGCTGGGAGCGCTAATAGCAAGGGGGAGGATTAGCCATATGCCACTTAATTCCTGTTAATCAGGATTGAGAAGAGCTTGTGCTTGTAAGTAACAGCTGAGCCGCCATAGCAGCACTCAGGCTCTCCGCCCCCACATTCCCAAAACCCTCCTCCTCCCCCACC
>SJXQ01005683.1:66417-161894 GCA_006408695.1 Aepyceros melampus
TGGAGCATCTGGTTCTGCGGCTTCCCACGAAGTCAGTTCTGGTGTTCAGGCACCACCACGACCTCACACGTCTGATCCCGTTTGTCCGAGACAGAGACAGCGTGTTCCACTGATGCTGGCCTCCTCCTCCCTGTACCGTGAACAGCCTCTGCTCAGCCCCATTTTCTTGCCCATAAATGTCCTCCCACCTCCTGCACAACAAGCACGCGGCACCCGCACGGCCTCGTGGAGTGCCGCCTCCTCCCCAAAGCCTTCCCTGAGGTTCTAACCCACTCACATCTCTTCCTCCTCTGACTTCCGGTGCTTCCAGCCAGTGCCTGGAAATTTTAACTTCGAAATCATAGACTGGTAGGATTTGTGAGCTGGAAGAACCCTGACAAATGACCCCTGCCTGTTGCTTTTCATCAGGATGGTAGAAAATTAATAAGACATTGACAAGCAACTCTGGCTTTCCCCATAGGCATCACGAATTAACCACAGCCTCAGAATCCTTCTCAACACAGCATTCAGGCAGAAGTGCTACCACCGTCCTTAACCCGGATAGTCAGGGGTCATTTCATCTGCAGCGTGGATGAGGAAATGCTTCAGGCCCCAGGGGCATGGGCTGGAGCTCTGGTCTTGTCCTTACTCAGTGCTCCTTGGACAACCTGGGCCTCTGTTGGTCTCCTACTTATCCTCTGCCCTCCGGATGAAGTGACATCTTAAACTGCTCTGGCACCTGGTCAGGACTCCACCCCCTCACCTGCTGATGGGGAGGCCACCTGGGGTTTCTTCTCATGTCCTGTAACTTGTCTTCAGAGCCTGTGCAAAGGGGCAGGGAAACAGGCTAAAGGAGGCTCAGTCTGCGTGCTGATCAAGCCCACCCAGGCTCCGTGTCCGCCCTCTGTCTCTAGCAGGCATGGGCTCCGGTCCCTGAGAAACTGCAGAGGGCACTGGCCTCCAGGCCCAGAGCTGTCCTCCTCTTCTGTCTGCGGAGGGGCTCTGTCTCCATCCATTCAAGGGGCTGTAGTGAGAAAGGGAAGAAATCAGATGCCCACTCTTGGGCCCCGGGGTGTCGAGGGGAAGGGGTCTCTGTCTGGGGGAGGAGTCAGGACACTGGTGTGGAAGGGACACAGCTGACGTCCAGGTTGCTGCAGGGACTTTCGCCCCAACTAGGACTCCTGGAGGCTAAATAGTCTTTCCCCGCCCAATCCTACAAACTAGAAGCTTCAGCACCCCCTGACCCCACCAGGCCCTCCCTCCCAGCCCCAGCCAGTTCTCTAGGTACCCCCCTGGCCTCCCCACCACTCCAGGCTACCCTTACAGCACCTTGCTGATCTGCAGGTCCTCAGGCCCCTAACTGAGCTCTGTGATCATGACGCAACTTTCCTGGAATTTTCTCTCTAGAACTTAGATTTCCTTATGTCATCCTCTGCTTCCGCTCATCATCACCTCATTGTCTTCAAGAGGAAGGTGAACTCCTGGCCCCGGGTTCCCAGCCTCTGTAGAATTTGCCTCTCAAATTGTATGCTCGCTGCACAGGGGCGTCCTATGCTCTGTACAATGTTAGCAACATTCCTGTCTCAATCAGCTAGAGGCCAGTCTCCCCCTCCCCTGCAGAGTCACCATCCAAAATGTGTCTGGACACTGCAAGATGTCCCCTGGGGCGCAATCAATTGAGAACCATCTTCGCCGACAGATCAGGCTGGCAATAATGACTAATAAGTTAGTGTGTGCTTCACCTTTCCCCAGAATTAATCTTCAGAACCTTCCTGTGGGGCGGCCCTATTAACATCCCCATTTTATAGATGCGTAGAAGGCACCCGCTTGGAAGGGATTCAGATCTTTCAAGAAAGGCGAAGATTTTCCCTCCTGTGTGGGGTGAGAAGAGAGGAAGATAATCCAAAGCATCTCCTCCTGGAGGCCAGGCTGCTGAGCCAGAGTTAAGGCAGGATTTGAACCCAGACCGCCTGCTGGAAGGGCTTCACAAGAAGCAACTCTAGCCTCTGTGCAGGGTGGGAAGAAGGGGTTTCCCAAGGCAGAGCAATCAGGAGCCCCCTACCCCTCCTCTCCCTCTCTTTCTTCGCCCGCTCTGCCAGGCCAACAGGACTGGGCACAAGCTGACCCAGGTCATCTGGACCACTGTTGGGTTGGGGAGGGGGCTCTATGGTGGTGGGTGGGCTGGGCTGCACGAGTCTCTGGAGAAGCCCTGCTTTTTCTGCCTATTGACAGGACAGAGGAAGGGCAGAGGAAGGCCTTCCTGAGAAGACACCAGTGTTTGGGGTGAGGCTGTCTGGGCAGAGAAGAGAGAAGATGCGGGGACCAGGGCCACTCCCAAGACAGGGGTCCAGGACTGTGCCCGTGGCCACATATTCATGTGAATGTGCCGACTGGTGGGTGTGAGGGGCTGCGGCCTGGGACGGGGCAGAGGTCAAGATGAAAATGCAGAGGTATACCCCAACCCCATCAGACTTCCTGCGGTGGAGTGGGAGGGGGTGGTGGTGCACGGGGGTGGAAGGTCAGGGACCTCTCTGGCCTGCGCACACTTGTTCCTATGCATGCACCAGAGCTGGGTGGCTGCCGTGCATCCACAGACTCGCATGGGCACTGTCTCTGCACCCCCAGAGGTGCCCTCCTGGCCCAGTTTCTCACACGAGCACACACAGCTTTCACTGCCCCCAAATTCCTCCACTTCTGAAAAAGACAAGGGGAGAAAAGGGCCAGGATACAAGAAGAGATAAAAATAGCTGAAAATAAGCTCTTTGGATCAGAAAGCTCCCTTTTTCAGTGAGTCACCAGTTTTCCAGACTGAGCACACACACACACACACACACACACACACACACACACACATTCCGCACAAAACACAAGCACGCAATCCCGCCTTTAAGTTGTGCAGGAATCCTCGCACAGACCCTCGGCCTCATGCTCTGTCCTCAGAGGTAAAATCACCCCCGGGGGGGGGTTCCTGTGGGCTTTGGGGAGCTTGGCAGGCAAAGCCCCACCCCGACCCCTGCCCTTCATCCTGTGCGCAGCTTCTTCTGACTCCCCTGCATTTGCTGGTCCTCCCTGCAATGGGGCGCCCTGAACGGGTGGCCAGGCAGGAGCCTCCGAAGCTGGAGCGGGCAGACAGCCCCCCACCCAGGTCCCCAGAACTGGCCCACCGGGCGGAAGAGCCGGCAGGGACCGGGCAGGGTCTGCGAGCGGCTCTGGTAACTGCATCAGTGGCTCTGCTGGGGGACCGCGGCATGGTCTCCACAAGGCAAGGCGAGCCGACCTAGTGGACACAGGGCTGGGCGTGTGCAGCCTCCTGCTGACGAGAGGTCTCCCCTGTGCAGCTGCCATCATCAGCTGGGCAGGACGGCGCTCCTTCCTGGGTTCCTCCAGGCTCCTCAGGTGCAGACAGCGGCCCGGATGGACAGCAGGCCCATCTTCCAGACTCACTGCCTCTGTCATTGTTTCTCTCCCTCTGCCCACCTCCACCTGCCTTCCCTTCCTCTCTCTCTCTCCCCTGAAGTCCTTCCCTCCCCCTCTGTCCACCTCCACCCCCTGTATGTGAAGCCCGAAGCAGCTTCGTTCCAGGCATTGAAAGGAATCTGGTCCACGGGCATGACCCCTCCTCCCTCTGAGCTTCTGGGGTCCCAGCGCCCCAGGACTTGGCTGGGCACATGACTTTTCAGGTGGCGGCCAGAGAGGATTTACCTGAAAATTCGGAGCAAACCTGAGGAAACAGCTTTGAGCCTCATGACGTGCACTGTGTCCAGGATGAGCCCGTAGAGGTCAGGGCTAGGCCCCCAACGCTGGTCTCTGGGGGCAGCTCTGGGATCCTGTGTCCTCCTCCCCAGACCGTGGTGCCCTGCCTGGCTCGGGCCTCGCTCTGCTTGGGTGGGATCTGCATTTGGGCTGCTGGCTCTGGGGGTTTGGTGAGTTGTGTCTCCGGGCCTTTGTTTCTTCGACTGTCAAAGAAAATACCACCACCACCACCCGCATCATCAGGTCCTTTTATGTCTCTGGTGCTTCAAATAGTGAAGCAGGCACCTGGCAAGCACGTAAATGCCAGGTCAGCTGGCTGGGCCTTTCCACGCCTCCTTCCCCTCAAGAAGCATGGCCCAAGGAACCCTCCCCTCCCCTTCAGGACTTTCTGGGGCATCAGAGTCAAGATGGCAATGGCACCCCACTCCAGTACTCCTGCCTGGAAAATCCCATGGACAGAGGAGCCTGGTAGGCTACAGTCCATGGGGTCCCGAAGAGTTGGACACGACTGAGCGACTTCACTTTCACTCTTCACTTTCATGCATTGGAGAAGGAAATGGCAACCCACTCCAGTGTTCTTGTCTAGAAAATCCCAGGGATGGGGGAGCCTGGTGGGCTGCCGTCTATGGGGTCGCACAGAGTCGGACACGACTGATGCAACTTAGCAGCAGAGTCAAGATGCAGGACCTGAGTTTCCTGTCTCCCCTGAGGGGGCTCCCATCTCTCCCTCGGGGGTCTGCCATCTCCCCTTATGGGGAGCTCCCATTCACCTTTGGGGGGGTCTCCTTCTCCCCTTGAGGAGTCTCCCCTTGAGGGGGATCTCCCATCTACTCTGGGGGTCTCCTGTCTCCCCCTGAGGGGTCTACCGTCCCCTCTTGGGGAGATCTCCTGTCTCCCCTTGGGGTCTCTCATCTCCCCTGGGGGAGCCTCCCCTTGGTGGGTCTCCCATCTCCCCCTGGGGTGGTCTCCCATCTCTTCTTGGGGGGAATCTCCCATCTCCCCTGGGGGTCTCCTGTCTGCCCTTGGGGAGCCTCCCCTTGGGAGAGTCTCCCATCTCTTCTTAGAGGGTCTCCCATCCCCCTTTGGGGGTCTCCTGTCTCCCCTTGAGGGGGTCTCCCATCCCCCTTTGGGGAGGTCTCCTGTCTCGCCTCGGGAGTCTCCCCTGGTGTGTCCCCCATCTTTCCTGGGTTGTACCGCTTTGGGCAGCATGATTCTTGCCCACTTCTGTCCCCTCCTGCCTGTATGTCCCTTTCACAGCTCTGGCCCAGCCTGAGCTGGACACGGCCAGACAGGAGGCTATTTTTAGCCCAGACAGAAACAGCAGCTGTGCAGCCAGGGCGCAGAGCTTGGCTCTCCAATAGAGGGTCCAGACCCCAGGCAAGCCTGAGGAAGGTGGGTACAGGGGGCCTGGGACCCCAGCTCTGTCCTCCCTCCTTGGAAAGTAGCTCATGCCTTACCCCCCACCATGACCTGCTCTCTGGCCCCCTCCCCCAGTGTCTTAATCCCCAGGGGGCTTAGCGGCTGAGCTGCAGAGGCTGTAAAGTGGGACAAGGAAGGTAGAGAGGCTGGGGGCTGCAGCCAGTGTCCTGAGGCTGGGCAGGGCATGCTGGTCCTCGCATTCGGAAGTCTTCTCTCTATAGCTGAGCACTAAGATGCCTGAGGTCTGGGCTCTGAGATGCTCTGGGCATAGCTGCCCTGCTGCAGGAAGCTCTCCCCTCCTGTCTGCAGGAAGCTCTGCCCTCCTGTCTGCAGGAGCAAGCCCCTCCCCACCCCTCACCCCGCCAAAGATCTTGGGCAGTAGAGGTATGCCTCACAAAATGTGTCAGGAGGTCTGCATTTGCCTCAATCTCCCCAAGGTGATCAGTACTTCACAGGAGACAAAAAGGGTCCTGAAAAATCATCACTGAATCATAAAATAATTCTTGCAAGTCCTGAGTCACAGCCTCCGTATGACTGTGTTCTTGTCATGGTTGCAGTTCAGGTAGTGGTGGGCAGATCAAGGCATTAATCACATTTCATCTACTCAGGCCCCCACCCAGGCTCTGAGGATCCCTTCCAGAGTGGACAAGAGGCCCAGAAACTTACCCTGGAGGAACTTAGATCCTGCAGCTTTGAAGTTCTTTCACATAGAAAAATAAATACGCGCATAAACCCAGGGAACAGGAGCCCAACCCCTCTCTGTCTGTAAATGCTGCAAAGACGCTTAGCAACTGGTTGCGAAGATCTGATTTCTCTGGAGTCCGGATTCCTGATGCTTTTAGCCAAGGACTCTCAACCTTTCACGTCCTGCAGCTCTTTGTAAATCGATTAAAGCTGTGAGCTTCTCTCCAGAAAAATGTCCAGAGCACAGACACTCAGATGTCTGCCTACGATCTGAAGGGCTCACAAAGCCCAGGAAGCTGACGCAAGGACCTTGTGCTCACAGGGCCCCGTTTGAAGAGCGAGAGGCAGCTGCGTGGCGGGCGCTGATGGCTCCACCGCAGCGTTTCCCAGCAAGAGGCATGCGGCTGAATTTTAATCACAGTGCAGATTAGGGCCCAGACTGTCTAGCCTTCAGAAACATTTCTAAGTTCTACCAACTTAGAAAACCCACCAGGGTTTTCTATAGTTAGTAGTTAAGAATCTGCCTGCCAATGCAGAGGGCACAGGTTCAATTCCTGGTCTGGGAAGATCCCACATGCTGCTGGGCAACCAAGCCTGTGTGCCACAGCTACTGAAGCCCCTGCGCCCTAGAACCTGTCCGCAGCAAGAGAAGCCACCGCAGTGAGAAGCTCGGGCACTGCAGCTAGAGAGTGGCTCCTGCTTGTCATAGCTAGAGAAAGCCTGCGTGCAGCATCAGAGACCCAGCACAGCCAAAAATAAGTAAATTAGTAAAAAAGAAAACCCATTTGGAAAAATTTTTAACACCTTATATATCTTGGTGGTGGCCTAATGAATTCTATGATCTTGGCCAAGCCCCACTTTCTTTGGGGTCTCAGGTTCTCTTTTGTGGAATGAGAGGGCTGGGCTCTGAAATGGAGCTGAGAGTCCTTCCAGCTTGGATATGTCTAGAATATCTGTTGTGGCCCCTACAGGTCCATCCTTCACAGAGGGGCTGGGGAGGAAGGGCCCCCAGGTGGGGGGCTGGGACCTGGGCCAGAACCTAAGCCCTGGGGAGGAGACTTGGGCGGCTGGTGGGAGCTGTGCTCTCGGCCACCTCGACCCCCTCAGGCCCCTCAGGCGCCCCCTCCTCCTGCGTGAGTCACTTTTCTACCCCTGCCCTGCTGCTGGTATTAGGATTTATCGCCTGCTCTGGGCCTGAGGCGGAGGCCACCGGTTCTGACAGTTCCCTGGGGCTGATCCCATGCATCCCCAACTGATGGAGGGTGAGTGGTCTTCTCCGTGGTAATGGGGCAGCCTCCTTGGCAGCCAGTGCCCTGCAGGGAGGAGGTTCTAGCCTTCAGCCTGGGGCACTTGCTGGGGAAGTCAGGAGGACAGGGCAGTACAACTGCTCCAAGGCCCTGAGGGGGTGCAGCTCTGGGCTGCCCCAGGCACAGGCAGGTCCTGGCACCACCCTGATCTTTGAATTCTTGGCCCAGTGGGGCTCACTGGCTCCAGGTGCTGAGTGACAAGATCTGCAAACTCCAGTCCCTCCTTCCGAATCCACGCCACCTTTTCCTTCCTCTTTCCTGGCCTCCTCAGCACTCCTGGCTGGAATTTAAATGTCATCAGCTCTGACCAACCCATTCAGGTCCTCTGCAGAGGTGGGGGATGAGTGGGGGTGCTGCTCAGGGCTCAGGTTCACTCACCTTTTCATCTTTTCATCCTGGGAGGAAGACCCCCTGAGGTCCCTGGGATCCAAGAACAGAGGTGCCTGACTCAGCATCTTAGTGGCAGTGCCAGGAAGTGCCCTGGCCTAGCTGAGCTACATTCCTTTACACACTTGCTCCCCGGCACTCACACACAGGTACATGTGTGCACACCAGTGCATAGGTGTTAATAGAGGACATTTATGTGAATCATTGCACAACTTCCTTCTCACCAAATACTGGCCCTGTTCACAATCATGCAGGAAGAAGTCCCTCTCGCCTCGTGATGTGCGTCTTCCAGACCTGAGTTTGCCGCAGGTAGAGGATGAGGTGCACGCTGCACAGTGACCTCCAGCTCTCATGCTCACCCTTCTCAGCTCACCTTGAAAACATGCCATGGCGTGTCTGCTCACACCATCCCCATCCCCAGTCCTTCCTGTCCCAGGCCCCGGGCAGGGTAACTATCCACCCACTACTGGCCCCTCTTTCCTCAAGCAGCATCCCTGGGTCACAGGTCTTCCCTAGCATCTACCTGCTGAGGACGGGAAGCAGTGAATATGGGGAAGGAGGCTGGAAGCCTGGGCTCTCTGCTTAGCCCACCTCATAATAAGTTCCATTGCTCATTTATCTCTGGGCAACCTCATGTGCCTTGTGAGGCCATCAGTAAACAGACTCTTAAATCCAGCCTCACTTTCTTCATCCGTAAAGTGGATTAAAACATCGCTTTATCTCCATCAATCATGGCAATGTTATGGGAACCAAACCTGATATGTGAGGAAGCAACCTGGCAAGTGTCACGTGTGTGACCCATGGGTGGTCCCACAAGTGAAGTCCAGTCCAAGATCCGGCCAAGCATTTTCCCAACGTGAGTAGGTCCCAGAGCCGGTCTTGCCCAGGGCCCCTGGTCCAGGGCTCAGTGAACAAAGCAGAAATTTCACTTCTAGTCATCCTTCCTTCCTGCTGGTTTCACTCTCATCTTCACTCTTGTCTGCCACAGACAGGTCCTGGCTATGGAGCCAAGGGCTTAGAAGGGCCAGGAGGGCCCGGCATGGAGCCCAGCATCTGTCCTGGCACGTGGATTGTTGTGGTCCTGGCTCCCAGGCTCCTGAGAGCTTGTGCCTGGGAGAGCTCCTCTCAGTCCCTGGGCCCTGGGGCCGTGCCAAGCAGCTGAGTCCACAACAAGAGGGCCTGTGGCGTGAGGAGTCCTGCACACTGGGCTGGGCTGCTATTGCTTCTTGCCACTCCAGCTCCGTGGCCCCGAGGCAGCCCCCGACAGCACCTCGACCTCTGAGCCTGGTGTGGGAAGGCCAGATTCTGCCCAGCCTGCCTCGGGGCCCTGAGCCACGGTGGCTGGTACAGGCGGAGGTAGTGAGAGGAGGTGGGCAGGGTGCTGGGGCTGATGTCAGCTTTGAGAGAAGGCCAGAAACTGGCCTGGAGCAGGTTTTTGTCCCTAGGAGCACGTGAGTGGCGATGGGGCCACCCTGTGGGGGTGCTGTCTGGCCCTGGAGCTCAGAACAGTCCCGGATTCAGCTCAGAGTCTTTATTCCTTTAGCTTGGCGCTGCAATCCCAGGGTAGTGCCTGGCTTGCTGTTGGCCTCCCGCGGCACTATTTAGAGAAGAAATTCCACTGGGACACCTGGTACTTTGCAGAGCAGACGAACATTTCTGGACTTGCTGTGGGAAGAGGCAGGCTGAGGCTGGGATGCCAGGAAACAGGCTCTCCTAGGTGGATGCAGATGTGATGCACAAGGGCCCCAGTAAGCCTTCTGCTGGTGTGGATAAGTGGGACCCTCCTGCCTGCCTTTTTCTGCAAGGAGGCTGGCCTGGAGGCCTGGCTGGAGCTGGGCAGACAGGGCCCAAAGCTGAGCTGGTCTGGGGGTGGAGCCTGTCGAGTTGCAGAGCTCCAGCCTGGCTCCGCCCCTCCCTTCCCAGGGCTCAAAGGGATGACATCACCAGGCTGAGGGCTCTGGCCTGGATGGGCTGGGCTCGTGGAAGCTGGCTCCACAGGGCTCCAGGACTTCCTGGGGTGGCCAGGCCTGCTTCTCTGCTACTCATCTGAATCCCCCCTCAGCCCCAGGATCTCTGCTTTGGGGTCCTAGAGCCGGCAAATTGCTTTTCAGATGTCTAAGTCTGGGGCTCGGGTCTTCCACCAGAGGCCATGCCTGTGGCAGGTGGTCAGGCGCTCCTCCCTGACCCCGCCCGCAAGGGCTGCTCCATGGTTCTGAGGGGGAGTCGACCCCTGGTTCCAGCCGGGCAGCGTCAGCTGCAGCAAACCTGCCGTCCCCTTGCTGTGGGTCCATGCCACTCTCTCCCCCCCACCCCCCCACCAACTGGGTGCTGGTGGTGCCTGCTTGTGGAGCATATGCTTGGCTGGCTGCTGCGTGTCTGCTGTTTATCCGTCTCTTCCCACTTAACTTCTGTTCCCGCCTGGCCCATCTGGCTCCCTGGTACCTGTCTTTCTCGCGGGCGCCTCCATGCGACACTGCACTCCTGCCCCGCAGTCCTCCTCCACCACTTCCCTCCTGGGGCCTGGCTCTCATCCCGTCTGGGCCACCACCGGAGCCTTTGACCTTGGATCTAGGGCCAGTGAGGGGCATCGGAGTCCCTGCAGTGTTCTGGCCACCCTTGGGGAGGGAGGTTGAAGTGGGTGGCAGAGAGTAGCATGTGAGGGGCCTGTGAGTTGGGGGGGTGTCTGGGCCTGGGGGGAATCCTGCTTCACTGGGTCCTTCTGAGCTTCCTTCCCATCAGGGGGCTTTGTTGGGGTAGGGCCATGGAGACACTGCCCTCTGCCTGCAGCAGCTGTAAGAGAGTGACCTGTGAGTAGCAGCAGAGAGAATGAGGTCAGGGAGGCCCCAGGGTTCTCCTGACCAAGAACCTGGAGTTCACCCTGGTTCTCCCTGTGGAGGGGGTCTGTGGCAATCTGGTGGTCTGGGCAAGAGGCCAGAGAGAAGCTGCAGGTTGCTTCCAGTGGGCACGAGGGGGGCGGGTTAGGCTTGGCCTTCCCTCGACCAGCAGATCCGTCCCAATCCAGCCAATGGCCCGATCACCGCCCCCTCCCCCGCCCTCCCACCTGCTTGCACACCCCAGCACACCTGGCATCTCTGGGTGAGATGCAGTGGCTTCCGGCTTCCCCGGGAATCACATGAGGGGCTGGTGGAGCTGGAAGGAAGGAAAGGAAGATCAGGGCGGGGACTGGGGTTGCTCCTGCTGGTGGAGGCCGCGCTGGGCCCGAGTCAACAAGGATCTTCCACATGCTCCCTGGAAGCGACTGCTTCCCTCAAAGCCGCAGGGCTTGGCGGCCAGGCCTCGCCGCGTGCCGCTCCATCTGCCCGCTCCGCCGGCTCCTGGCCCGCTCCCTTGGCCTCTAATCTTCTTCCTTCCTCCTGAGCCTCCTTTCTCCTGCCTCGCTTCCCATCTCTGTCCGGCCAGGTCCGTCTGTGCCGCGGTCCCAGGCCTTCCTCCCCTCAGCCTTCATCCATCCAGCTTCCTCTTGCGCCTCTGCTGTTTCTCGTGTTCAGATTCTCGTGTTCAGATTCTCTCTCTCATACATATTCAGCGGCTCCTTGAAAATCCACCTGGATCATTCTCGGTGCTAAAAGCCTAGATCTGCTTCAGGAATAAAGAATAAAACTTCTCACTCTGAATCTCCATCTCTATCTCCGGACACGGGCTGGGATCAGCCACCTAGCCAGTGTTGGTGAAGCCGCATGCTTTTCACCCAGGTGCACTCACTCCCTCAGTGCCTCCTCTTCCCGACCTGGGACCAGCAGGTCAATGAGGTCCAGAGAAACACAGTCCCGTGCCTCGGGGGCAGCCCCCCTGCCCTGGAGGGATTTGAAGATTTTAGTCCTGGAAATGTATGCTCCAAGCGTCTGAACCTTTGTGATTTACAACCCGTTCACACTTGCCCTGTTATCCCCTTCCAACTCCTGTAGGAGGTTCAGAAACGAAGGAAGTTTCTGGCACCAGCAGTGCTGGACAAACAGCTGGCATCAGATGGGCTCAGGTTCCAGCCCTTGGCCGTGGCAGGTGAACAGAAAGATCCAGACAGGCGTGGGGGACTGGCAGTTAAGGGAGGAGGGGGTGTGACACTGAGCCACGCCCCACCCTCCTGGGGAGGGTGGGAGGCCCAGCAGGACGAGGAGGGGGAGGCAGACCCAGCCAGGCCCCTGCGCAGGAGGCAGGAAGGGGTTCCTAGTTCTCTAGCCCCGTTGTTCCCGGCTCCTTTCTCTGCCTTTTTTTATCATCTGGCCTTGTGATTCCTTTCCTGTTTGCCTCTTCTGCCCCTGCCTGTCTTTCCCCCATCCTTGGGGTCTGCCACTAACCTCTGCTCCCTTTCTCTTCCATCTTCCCTGTTCCTCACCTCTCTTTGCCCCCTGACTGCCTCCACATCAGCTCCCCAGCATCTGTCTCTCAGCAACAGTGTCATCAGTGTAGCCTCAACGTGGCTGGACAGCCCAGGGGCTGGCAGATCACATCCCTTCCCTAGAGCTCCTGACTCCGGTCTAAACTCCCAGGCCGAGCCCCGTGTACCCTTTGTTTTTGAACCCT
Organism: Aepyceros melampus; assembly: GCA_006408695.1. Taxonomy (NCBI): domain Eukaryota; kingdom Metazoa; phylum Chordata; class Mammalia; order Artiodactyla; family Bovidae; genus Aepyceros; species Aepyceros melampus. Next base: position 78,489 of record SJXQ01005683.1, read on the forward strand.
TGGGGGCTGTCCACTCAACCCCCACATGACATGCACCCAGCCACATGGACTCACCTTGAGGCCCGTGGTGGGGCCTTGGGCAGACAGAACTCCTCTTCTCTGGGGACGGCTCTGGAAACCTGCCCCCCTCCAGATCCTCCTCCAGTCTCAATTAGCCAAAGATGGTGGTTACACCCCAGAAGCCTAACTCTGCCTCCTTGTGTAACTTTTCCTCCACAAGCATGTGATTCTTCAGTTTTCAGTGTGACTGCTAGGCCAGTGTCCTAACTTCCCTTAAAGTTTCTTTCATTTCTGTGTGGAAAAGAACTAATCTAACCCTTCAAAACCCACACTGTATGCCACCAAAGAGATTCCATCAGGTAGGGGGGTCACCTTTGCCCCTAGCTCCTTTCATCAGCACCCCTTCCATGCTGACCCCCAGCTGCTTTGGGAGGTAGAGTCAGAGCTGGGGCTCGGGGGCTCTGGGCTGCCTGTCCTGGGGCTACAGGTGATGTCAGTTTTAGGAGAACCATGAGCTGGGGCCCCTCCAGCTCCCCAGGGCGGTTTCCAAGGCAGCAGCTGGTGCTGTGAGAGCTGAGTCCAGTTGAGTGGTCTGGGGCACTCATACGCCCCTCTGAGCTCAGGTCCTTGTCTGTGAGGAAGGAGCAGTAAAATCCTACGGTATGGCTTTGTTGAGAAGATTAAATGCAGAAGCAGGAGTGCAAGCGCTAGGTACGTGTACAGAGTTCCAGAGAAGCGGATGTGGCGCATCGAGGCATCAGGGTTGCCGGGGAACCGGCAGCAGGCAGCCCCAGGCCTCAGAGAGGCTCAGTGAGGGCCACAGATGCCCTGGGGCCTCGGGAGAGGCTGGCAACCTCGCTGCCTCCACCACCTCCATCTGCATCCTGTTGTCTGCCTGGACAGGCGTGGCCAGCATGTCATGGTCTTCAAATCCTTTGCCCTTGGCGCCAGAGATGTGGGAACTAGGTCAACTCACTCAAGTTCAGAGGTGAGGCCCTGGCAGGAGAGCAGCCTGATTTCCTGCCTTGATGAGACGGCAGGAGGCAGGTACGGAAAACATGACCTGGCTCTAAAACTAATGTGGGTAAGGGACGCAGCAGAGGCGCCGAGAAAGCCTGGGTCCTTCCGAGGCCTGTGCCGTGTCCATGTGGAACCGCAAGTCCTCAGGACAGCACGTTGTCTTGGGTTCCATGGCTTCACCGAGCCTTGCAGACACATCCACTCAGCAGGGGTTACTTGACCGGGTGGTCTTCCCTGGTGGTTCAGCGGTAAAGAATCTGCCTGCAATGCAGGAGGTATGGGTTTGATCCCTGGGTTGGGAAGATCCCCTAGGAGGAGGGCACGGCAACCCACTCCAGTATTCTTGCCTGGAGAATCCCATGGACAGAGGAGCCCAGTGGGCTACAGTTCATAGGGTCACAAAGAGTCAGACATGATTGAAGCGGCTGAGCACTCATACACGCCCTTGATGGGGTGATTGGGAAAGAGCAGGAACAAAGAGAAGGAAATAAAGGCGGGCAGAGTCAAGCTGTTTTTATAACCCATTGTGTGGAAGGGCCCAGCTCCTGGCTTTTGTGCTGATTTGGGGCACGGTTTAAATTCGACTTCCCCTCGAAAGAAACCACAACACCAACAAAATGATTGCCTCACACGTTCTGTATGTTGGCAGGTCTGGGTAGGACAGAGACCCCTGGCTGCTGGAGGTGGAGATATCACCAGAGCTCACAGGACAGTGCAGAGGGTTAGGAAAGGCAAGATGATCCAGTGGCTACAGGAGGGGAAGCCCAGGCCCAGAGCTCAAGATCACCCAGGCTGTTGGTGGCAGAAGTGGGCAGAGCACAGAGGACTTCTGACCCCCCCATCTTGAGTTTCCCAGGACTGCAAACTGCCCCCTAAAAAACGATTCCAAAAGGAGTCACGGTGCCAGAGACGGCTGAGCTTGGTCATATGGAGGGTGTCCACCACAGAGAGAGGAAACTGATGGCACCTCATGAGCCCGGCACGGCCTGCAGAGATGAGGGCTTCCCCAGGAGGCAGAGAAATGGGGGAAATTTGGGGAGGCAGAGGCACGGGCTGCAGCTTTGGGGCACCCTGTCCCCAGGCTTCCCTGATGACCCTCCTTTGTGCTCAGGCCTGGTGAGGATCCCAGGCTGCCCCTCTGCTGGGGTCAGAGGAAGGGACAGAGCCAACGAGCCTCACTCTGGCTTCTACTGGTTGGCTGTGACTCCTGGTCTCCTGCCTGGATGGAGCCGGAGGGTAAGAAGAACAGGAAGAGAAATGAAAGCAGCTGGAGGATGCAGGATGCCCGTCTGCTGTGTGGTGGAGGGGTCTGAGGAGGAAGAAGGCCATGTGCGCCCCTGGCTAAGAGGCTCAATTAGGGTTCCCTGGCATCCACAGGCCCGAGGAACAGCCAGTGCCTGTGGGAGGTCAGAAACCAACAGATTTGGAGCCAGTTGAATCTGGGCTGAAGACCTGTTGCTCTGCATCAAATTGCCAACCTCCATGAGCTCTGAGCGTCACTCCACAATATAGGCAACCCTGCCAACCTTAAACGAAGAAGGCAATGGCACCCCACTCCAGTACTCTTGCCTGGAGAATCCCATGGATGGAGGAGCCTGGTAGGCTGCAGTCCATGGGGTCGCTAAGAGTTGGACACGACTGAGCGACTTCACTTTCACTTTTCACTTTCATGCATTGGAGAGGGAAATGGCAACCCACTCCACTATTCTTGCCTGGAGAGTCCCAGGGACGAGGGAGCCTGGTGGACTGCCGTCTATGGGGTCGCACAGAGTCAGACTCGACTGAAGCGACTTAGCACAGCAGCAGCAGCAGCTGACCTTAAAGACTTAAGAGTGAAGACTCAACAATGAAGCTCCAGCCCAGCTCCTAGCACAGAAGCCAGGATGATGGCTGTGGTCTTGGGTTCCTGGGGTGCCTGCAGGCTGTCTCCTGCCATCCACCTGCCCTTGAAGTTCACACACTAAGACCAAGAGGAAAATGAGCAAAGGATGCAGGTTCTCCCGCAGTGACAGAAGCCAGCGGCTGAGCCCAAAGTCCAAACTGGGTCTGGACTTCCCCAATCCGCCCTACTTAATCGATGGGTTCACAAGCTTGGCCAGAGCAACGTCATGCTTCACAGGGACAACATGAGGGGAGACAGAGGGGGAGAAGATACTGCGCATGTGTTGGAGAACCAGGTTATGGATGTCTGCATGGAGGATCTGGAGAAGGTGAGGTTCTTCTCAGACTTTCTGGGGAAGAGGCCTTGGCTTGCAGGGACCAAGCTCACCTAGATGGACTCCCTGGATTATGACATCCTTGACGGGCACCGCCATGTTTGAGCCCAAGTACCTGGATGAATCCCAAACCTGGAAGATTGCCTTTCCCATGTTGAGGGCCTGAGGATCTCTGCCCCTGCGGCCCAGTCGCTTCTGCCCGGGGCCCTCTGTTTCTGGAGACTGCCGTGTGGGGCAGCAGGTGGGGCTTCCTAACCACATGGAGTGAGGAGCGGGTGCCCTCAAGAGCAGCCGGACCTCCCTGCCCCCAGAACCACCTGCCCTTTCCCTTCTCCTTCTGGCCACTCTAGATGCCTTCACAGCCCCCTTGTCTCCCTCCCAACTCCCTTCCCATCCTTCCTTTAAAGCTTCAGTTCCCGTTTTCCTTCAACAAATTTCCTCCCCCGCCCCCATGTTCTCCCTCCTGCACTAAAGCTCAACCAGACAGTCCCCCCTTTCCGCAGTTGCTTTTGCCCTGAGGAGTCCACCAGACCCCCGGCCCAAAGAGCTCTGCCCTGAAGACCTGACTTGGCTGGTGTGGGGGCTCTGCTTCCCTGTGTGGTTCTGCGTGCCTTGTCTGGTCCCCAGCAAAGACTTAATCATACCACCAACAACTAAAAACTCAATAGTACGTGTGCTAGAATCTCTGAACGTAGCAGGCGCTTCTCACGGCTTGCTCCCTTTCTCCCACAAACCCAGCTGGCCCAACCACCTCGCTTGGCCCTCCAAGGTTCTGAGAGCGGAGAAGGCGACGTCCTCTAGACACTTGGGCTGTCCTGGCAGCGGAGGGGCCACTGATCCCCGACCTGGGTCTTCTTCCTACGGAGCTTCCCAGAGTCACTGCCAGGCACTGCCAGACTCCAGAGCCCTGGACAAAGACTCTCGGATGCCTGTCTTTAGATATAGATACAAAGAGATCAGCACAGTAGATCCCAGGATTCAAGAGAGATGGAACTGCCGGTCTAAAGCCATACATCATCAATGCACAGTGAGGGGGGACTTTGGCCACGTGGTGGGCTCTGAACTCCAGAGCCGGCTCAGAGGGGCTTGCCCTTGTCTGGAGAGCCCTTGGCCATTCTTCAGGCACATCAGTAAGAGATGCATTTGCAGGCAGACAGATGCCAGTTCAAATCTCAGCTGTATTGCTTTCCAGCTGCATGACAACGGGTTTGATCTCTCTAAAGTCTGTTCCCTTGTGTGAAAAAGAGGATGCCAGTTCATTCGGAAGGCTGCCTGGAAGAACAACTTGAGAGAGGCACACCGTTTAACCACCGCCCAGTGGAGGTGACTGGACGGTGCTTCAGACCAGTGACCGGTGGTCCTGACACTGCACTGTTCTGCTCCTTTCTGTTCTGTCTTGAACCTCTTCTGTTTCTTTGCTTTACTTGAATCAGATCCAGTGCCATCAAGTCCCGGTCTCTGACCCCTCCCATCAGCCTGACTCTCCATGGTCCCCACATCTTCAGAATAGCCCTGCTGGAAGTGACCCATCCCACCTGACCCTGGCTTGCCTGGGACCAGTAGGTAGGTCTCCCTCCCAGGACGACTCCCTGAGCCAGGAACCAGCGCTCCCCAGCAGGAGGGGCAGGGCCCCAGGAAGAGGAATGGTTCTGGGTTTGCGTCTCCACTTGGGAGCTGGCTCAGGCCCCTCACTGGCCACTCAGCCTCGTGAGGAGCCTGCCGTGAGGGCCGTGCGACTAGCCGTAGCCCCTCAGTGGCCTGGTCCACCCCTGGCAGACCTGCCCACACCTCAGTTAGCCACTTACGGAGGAGAAAGAGCAAGGGGAGCTGGAGAAATCTGTCCAGACCCTGATGAATAGTTTCCCAAGCCTGCTGTTGCCATGGCAGCCAGCTGGGAACACCGTTTCCAGGGCCCGAGGCGCTCAGACCTGCATGGGGGGCTGCCCTGCTGGGCTGCTGCCCATTCGCCTACCCCCACCCGGCCTCCTGGCTCCTTAGCAACTGCTGTCACCATTGCCATCGCAACCACGGCTGCAGCTTCTGCACTGATGGCTGGAGTGGAGGAGGGGGCAGTGTCCAGGGATGTTCTGGGGGGAGGCGGGGTGTATGTGCCTGGCAGGGTCGAGGTACTTATGAGGTAGGAAGGGAAAACCTGGGCCACTTTGCCTCAGTGGCCACAGGCTCCTTCCTGACAATAGACTCCTAAGGATGTGTTTGTGTATCTCAGTGTATGCGGGTTTTTCTGGAGAAAGAGTTTAGAGTTTTTATACAACTCTCAAAGAAGACCAAGGTCCCCAGTGACTAACAGCCACAATCATGGACGCTTTTGCTTTCAGAGTCAGAATCATCTCAGTGACTGGTTGATCCACAGGCTTGGGAGATAAACACAGGGGAAGGGTGGAGGCAGGAGGCGTGCTACTCAGGGAGCCCTCAGGGGTGCCCCCGGGGGTCCTTTGGGAACAGGGGCTGCGGTCTCCCTCCTGACCACCTTAGATGTTCCATCCTTCTCCTCTGCCCCGGCTTGCAGCTCTGCCCTGGAGTCAGCCATGCAAACCATGTGTGTTTGCGGTGCCCAGTCATTGAGCCCCGTGTCCTACACATCCAGCAACCTGCACACTGACCCGCGGGGATGTTCTCTCACCACTGCATTTAGAGATGAGAACTTTGAAACAACAGATAAAGTAAGCCATCTGCCAAGTCTATGCACTGGGTTTCCCTGTTTCCGAGGAGCAGGAGTCACGGGGCACTGTATTTTCTAGGGGGACACTGTGCAATCGCCACTGTTGGCTACAGATCAAAGGAAGTGACCTCGGGACATCCTTGTAGACTGACCTCTGCTACAGAGAATTGCCCATGCCTGCAGCTCAGGTACCCCCGGGTACCCTGGGTGGTAGGTACCCTTGGGTGGGCAGATGGCACAGTGTCTCTGGATACCAGGTGCCTGGGTCAGCAGTCTAGGTGAGGGAGATTGAAGGTTCCACAGACGGAGCAGGAAAGACCAGCTGGCCCGCACTTCACTGGCATGTGGGGGGCGGGCAGGCGTTCACGAGGGGCTCGAGAGGGAGGTGAAAGGCTTGGAACACCCCCAGACCACGTGGGCTGTTGGCATCCTAGCAGAGGGTGACAGGGACGCAGTGGCTGTGCTCGTCACTGCTGTGCAGAAACACAAGGTACCAAGTGGGAGTGGGGGGCTCCGTCATCTGCAGGCTTCTGTGGGAGCAATCTCTCGGCCCCTCTTCTTGCCCCAGAGGCGCAGTGCCGAGAGCAGATGGTGAGGGGGAGGAGGGTGGGTCCCAATTCCTGAGTCACTTGTCTGCCGGGCTTCCTTTTGGGGGCGCTGGCAAGTACAGCACGCTCCATCATCGCGGACAAACGCAGCCGGATGGCAGGGAGGCGAGGGTCAGACAAAGGAGGTGACGCCGGGAGTGCCTCACACCCAGTCGGGAGCCATAATCGGAGGTGATTAAGCTGTGGAGGAGAAAGCTGGGAGTCATCGCTGACTCAGGGATGAGGCTGCTGCTCTGTTTTCACCTCACCTGCCCGCTCACTCGCAGGCTGGAGCGGGGAGGCTGGTTGAAAAGGTGAGTGATTCAGAGGCACTTAAAAAAGCAGCGCTTCTTAAGCTGACGAACTTCTGAGACTGAATCAAAGACTTTTTTTTTTTTTCCTTAATTTTCCAATGTGAGGAGGTTGGAGTCTTTTCTGAGAACGAGGGGCAGAGCCCAGGGTGGACACAGCTGGGGGCCTGGACAGGGGAAGCAGCCATGTGCCCCCTAGTTCTGGGTAGGGTGTGTGTGTGAGAGAGGCTGCAGGCTGGCTAGTTAAGGGGATGGGATAACTCTGGGCAGTGACCAACCCCCCCTTCCCCAACTCCACAGCAACCCCGGGTCTGTTTGCTCATCCATAAGAAAAGACTAGAATTCCTGGGTACCAGACTGGGAGGGGAGGGGGCAGGGCAGCACCAGCATAGCCCTAAACGATGAAGCAGTAACTTCTCTTCAATTTCTCTTTCCTATTCCAAAGAGAAGTAAGACATCCTGATTTACATCACACGCTGTGGTCACAACAGAACAGTAAGATGGGTAACTCAGTGATGCAAATTACCCTCAAATACAATAAACACTTACTGAAAGACGCTGTTTTATTGTTGGCAACCCCCTCTGGGAAGGTGCTAAAGGTGCACGGATCTGGTTGGTGGGCATCCAAGGAGACTGAGATGGTGCCCCTTGTGTTTTGGGTTCAGAATCTCAAAGACCAGAAGTCAGAAAACAGCTTTCGGAAGGGCTGAATATAGAATAATCAAGACCCTAGACCTCGGAGGGTTCGTCAAATGCCCCATGTCAGGCTGAGTGACACCAAACATGGGCCTTAAGGTGAGTCCAATTCTCTTCCAATTTTTCTTTATCCCAAAGGAGAAGGAAGAATCTGACCAGCAAGAGCAGCCAGCTTGCAAAGACGAGATGGCTGAGATGAGGTGCAAACAAGCAAGTCAGGGAGGTCACTTGGTTGACCTCCAGGATGCATTGGCCAGAGCCCACTGGGTGATTCCAGCTGTGCAGGGCACCCATGCCCAGAGCCCCTGTGAGCCTGGCAGCTGATGACACACACCCAAGGGGCCAGGGCTCGGCTGGGACTCATCCAGAGACACTCCCTCCATCCTGCTGTTCACGGGCTCCCTCTTGCCTGATACCCTCCCACAGCCTGACCGTTCTGGGCTCTGCCAAGACATAGCTTTCCTGCTGTTTCCCGGGGTTTATCATGACCTTGGGAAGAGTCAAAGCCATTTTCTCCTTGGCAGGAATGGGCTTTGGGCTTGTCTGAATTCTGGCCACAGATGCATCTAGAATGTTCCCACAGCCACAAGAGCTCCACAATCGGGGTCACTTAACCACCACATTGGAAGCCAGGTGACCAAGATCTCAGTTGGTTCCCACACCCACTGGTGGGAGGGGCCTGGCAACCCATGAAGCGTCCTTTTCTGCTCCCAAAGTCCCGCTTCTTGTACATGCACAGCCTTCACCAGCCACACACACAACTCTCCTAGGAAGTTCCCTCCCCACTTGCCATGCAAGGGCTGCAGCCTCTTGCCATTGAAGGCATGGACCACAACCATCAGCATATAGATTAAGCTGTTAACACAGGAAGAACAGAGTGAAAAGGGAGGGGGGTTAAAGAGCTGAGGTGGGCTTCTCTGGGGAAAGGTGGTTTCTGAGATGAGGGGTCAACCAGCTGCTTCTGCCACCATGCCAAGGAGAAGGGGAGAGTCCGAATAAGGGGGTCATCACAATGCCTGGCCTCTCCTCCACAGGGGCAGAGGAAGGGGCAGGAAGCAGGGCTGGCATGTCTCTGCACCCCCACTGTCAGTCCCAGGCCATCACCCCAGACACGTCCTGCTTGCTGAAGGATTTCCCTGTCCAGTCTCTACTTTCCACACTGGGTCTTGACTCTCCTTTGAATATCGGCCACAAGCAGACCTTTGCTGAGTCTGTGACCACAAGGCATTTAAGATGCAATGTTAGTTTCCCCAACCCCGGAGGAGGCAGGGGGCAGGCGGCAGGGTGGGATTGGTGCCCAGGATGATGCTTGGTGGGGAGCTGGAGGGGCAGGTAGACTCAGATTACACACTTGGGAGTCCAGACGAGGGAGCTGATGCCTCGTGAGATGAAACGGTTTGTTTACCGAGACCTTGTGCTCATTCATAGGAGAGCAAGACACGCTCAGGTCATTGGACACCCGAGACTTCCTGCAGCCATAGGGCCTATCCCATCCAGCAGTGGCTCAGGTGATGATGGGTGGCACAGCTCTGAGAGCAGAGGGGCACCCCTGTGTAACCTCGACCGCTTCCAGATGTCCCTGCCTTGCACCAAGGGTTACATGCATCCTGAAGTCACCTGGGGGAACACATGGAAGGAATGACCTTTTAGAGGTGCTATGCCTAGATAAACCTCCAGACCCTGTGGGAATCAAAGCTCTGAGTAGAGTCCTGCACTGTCTGCTGCAGCCTCCGTGCCTCCAGGAGGCTTCCATGGGGCTCCTGCTGCCTTCCTCCTGCTTCCAGGGGGCTCATGGCTTTCCTAGTGGCACTGGGATTCGTGGTTGTCACCACTCCCGCAGTTGACCCTGTGCGCCCCCTCCTCCTACTTCTCTCCACGTGCTGCTCTGTGAACAGCTGTTCCTGCCTGGGGAGGAACACCCAGATCTGCAGACCAGGCTCCTGCTGGTGACGCGAGTGCCGCTGCACACACGGCCACACACACTCGACATCATCTCTTGTACACTTGCCACACGCTGGATGGTGGGGTGCGCATCACATGTGACAGGATCTCTGCCCCCAAGCAGTGGTCAGGTGAGTGAGGAAGCTGCCTAGTCAATCGGTGGCTTTGCGGCAGCACAACGTGACCCATGTTTGGCCATGACGGGCCCAGGCCAAAGGAGTTTAAAAACAAAACAGAGGGATGGTTACATCAACCTGGGAAGCAGGAGGCGCCCAGAGAGGGTGGGGCTTGGCTGGATCCCCGGAGGATGCCTGGGGGGTCAACCAGGGGAAGGGCCTTCAAGAAGGGAAAATGCAAACGAGATGTATACCAGGCAGGTGTCCAGCTGCTGGAATCCACTGGAAATCACTCCTCACCGGGAGCAGGCTCTCATGGTGGGAAGGGCTCCCCTGGCAAGAAAGTCAGACACAGGTGTGGACCAGGGCAAGTCCCTGACCTACACCTCACAGAACATGAGAGGCTAGATAAGACGATCTTTCAAGTCCCTTCCAGCTCCAGAGCTGCCCTCTCCCCCGAGACCACTCTAGAAACCCCAGACAGAGCAGATAAGGTTCTCCAACACTAAGACCTCCTCCCAGGAAGGCAGGTGAGGATGGGACAATAGGGCTGCAGGGAAAGAAGGGGGCTCACCTCTTTGGTCGGGCAGGCCCCCTCCTCCTGTGGGCAGGAGGATGTTGGGGCAAGAAACTTACATCTGATGGACATGCTAGTGGGAGCTTTTCTGTCACGATGTTCCACTCCAGTGCCTTCACTTCTATTATTACACCAGTGATTTATTCCAAAAACATAAACCGAGCGGCAAGAGTAACTAGCTCCCTAGGGAGAGGTTCCCCCACCCCTCCACTGTGGGCCACCTCCCCAGCCTACTGTGTCTGCTGTGCTCGGTTCAAGCCCATTCTTGGGGCGGGTGGGGGTGACGGCAGGGCTGGGCAGGGGGGCTATGTCTCAGAGTCCTTCCGGACACTGGATGTTAATGGCTCCGACCAGCAGTGCTGCCTGCCCGGTGCTGCTCTAATGCATTTGAAACCTGGGTGAATGTCATTCTTGGAGCTGTGAGGTCCTCATCTCTGAAACATGGAAGAAAATTCTGAGAAGACAGTTTCCCTTTTAGGAGCCTGGGGACAAGCAAAGACTTGAGCTCCAGCCAGGTGCTCTGTCCCCTGGTGGCTGGTGCTCCCCATCCCAGGAGGATGGACACAGCTCTAGGTTGTGCCCCTTCTCCAGGGGCCATTGTGTGTGTCCCCATTAGCACCACTCAAGTACTGCGGAGCTGGCAGGAGAGATGCTGTCATAGAAGGCAGGGTCTGGGACCACCTGCTGTGTCCTTGAGACAAAAACCCTGGAGTTTAAAACACCCTCCCAATAATCCATTCTGCTTGGCTTCTCCTGGCTGAGATGGAAACTGGTGAAGGTCGTGTGGGGGCTGGGCTGGGCAGACATGTCACCAAGGCATGCTGGGTAATCACTCCCTCCTGGGGACCCGGAGACGTTCTGCCCGCACAGTGCCGTCATTTGTCACTTGGCATATGTGGATGTATATTTTAGTGAATTTATGAAACACAGCCCATCTGTATTTCAAGTCTTTCAAGGGAAAGAGCAAAGTGACACACAGTAAGTTTTCAATAATTAATTGATTTTCTTATTGCAGACGATTATAACCCCAGTTTCAGAGTTCATGAGTTTATTAAAGAATTGGAATTGTGAACTGTCAGAACATAGGAGTCTTTGCATTCCAGGCCAATTTCCTTATAGACCTACACAGCATGAGTTATAATATCTCTCGTTAAAATCCTCCAGGAGGGCTTCCTTGGTGGTCCAATGGTTAAGAATCCACGTTGCAATGCAGGAGACACAATTTTGGCCCCTGGTTCTGGGACTATCCCACATGCCCTGGGCGGCTAAGATCATGTACTGTGAATACTGAAGGCCACATGCAGCAACTACTGAAGACTGCGTGCCTAGAGCCTGTGCTCCATGACGAGAGAAGCCATCAAACCATAACTAGAGAGAAGCCTGCTGCTGCTAAGTCACTTCAGTCGTGCCCGACTCTGTGCGACCCAATAGACACAGCAGCCCACCAGGCTATGCCGTCCCTGGGATTCTCCAGGCAAGAACACTGGAGTGGGTTGCCATTTCCTTCTCCAATGCATCAAAGTGAAAAGTGAAAGTGAAGTCGCTCAGTCGTGTCCGACCCTCAGCGACCCCATGGACTGTAGCCCACCAGGCTCCTCCATCCATGGGATTTTCCAGGCAAGAGTACTGGAGTGGGGTGCCATTGCCTTCTCCGAGAGAGAAGCCTGCACCAGAGAAAAGCCCATACAGCAACAAAGACCCAGTACAGCCAAAAATAAATAAATAATATAAATTGTATATTAAAAAAGTTGCCAGGGGAAGGGGCAGCAGGTGCCATGTCGGGCTGCGAAGGTGGCAAGAAGCCCCTGAAGCAGCCCAAGAAGCAAGGCAAGGAGATGGATGAGGAACATAAGGTATTCAAGCAGAAACAGAGGAGGAGCTGAAGAAATTTGAGGAACTAAAAGTGAAGGCCAGGGGGAAAGGCCCGCTGGCCACAGGTGGAATTAAGAAATCTGGCAAAAAAAATAAGCTGTTCCGTGGACCCGAGACAGTGATGACCCTTATCTCCATTCCTGTGCAAATATTGGCATTCCCTGCCATAACAGCTTTTGCACCCTCTAGCTAGGATGAAGTGTTGTCTTGGAACTTATTGTGCATTTAAGAATAAACTTTTGAAAAAAAAAAAAAAAACCAAAAATTATACACTGGCTCATTTGTCTTCATTTCTTCTCAGCTATTTCTACCTTAGCTATGAGATCCATATAAACCCAGTCCAGAATCCTGCCGAAGTGTATTCTTAAGTCTATGTTCTGATCTGATTTCTGTACCACCTGAAATTAAACCAACTCATTGGAAAAAAAAAAAAAATCCTCCAAAAGGTGTGTATAGCTGGAAGGCTGATATCTCTTATCACTCGGCTCTTTTTGTTCCTTGCCCAGGGCCAGTCGACAGTGACACAATTGAGTTGGAACATTGACCCCAGGCTTATTTTCTTTCTACCATGTCGTGACTCTTCTCGGTGTGCGGACCGAGGCAGTGGTGTCTGGATGGTTCTGTGAACTCAGCTATGCATCAGGAGGCTGAGGCTACGGGGGACAAGACAGCCTTGCCAAGTTCAAATGAGCAAAGAAGACTGTGCAGGCTTTCTAACAACAAGAGCAGCAGGTCGTCCAGATTCTGGAGGGGGAGGGCCATACCAAGTCCCCCACACCCCACATGATGCCATGTCTCCTTCTACCAGGAGAGGAACGTGGTCATGGCCTTGCCCCACAGACTGCAGCATGCCAGGCTTTCCTGTTCTTTACCATCTCCAGGAGTTTGCTCAAACTCATGTCCATTGAGTGGATGATGCCATTCAGCCATCTCATCCTCTGTCGTCCCCTTCTCCTCCTGCTCCCAATCCCTCCCAGCATCAGGGTCTTTCCCAATGAGTCAGCTCTCCGTATCAGGTGGCAAAGTGTTGGAGCTTCCACTTTAGAATCAGTCCTTCCAATGAATATTCAGGGTTGATTTTCTTGAGGGTTGACTGACTGGATCTCCTTGTAGTCTGAGGGACTCTCAAGAGTCTTTTCCAGCACCACAGTTTGAAAGCATCAAGTCTTCGGCGCTCAGCCTTCCTTATGGTCCAACTCTCACATCTTACATGACTACTGGAAAAACCATAGCTTTGACTATACAGACCTTTAGACATCCTAACAGAGGTGGAAGAGGTCTAAATGATTTTCACCCTGACTCTTTCTTTACCAAGGAGAAGAATCTGAAATCCAGAGGTGACAAAGGGCTTCCTCAATTTCTTCCCCCACCCCAATTCACCTCTAGTTCACCTGCCCTTACCTTTAGGTATAATGGCTTTAAAGCCACTATCCTCTTCCTAAACTTCTTATAAGACAAAGTGTTTTTAAGCTCATACAGAAGATGATCCAGACACCTCTAAATCTTTAAGACAGGGCACGCCGTTCTAATATCAGTAAAGTCTTTCCATCTCACTTTAATTTGTTTGCTGCTATATTTCCTAAAATTTTTCTGTAAATAGAGAGAAAAGGGATCCCACTCTTATGTATTTAAAAAAAAAAAGTGAAGGATACTAAAAAATTCTTTTTGGCTGCACTGGGTCTTCATTACTGCTCACAGGCTTTCTCTAGTTATGGTGAGCAGGGTCTACTCTCTTGTGGTACACAGACTTCTCATTGTGAAGGCTTATCTTGTTGGGGGGCACTTTCTCTAGGGTATGTGGGCCTTAGTAGTTGTGGCACATGGCTTAGTAGCCCTGGCATGTAGAATCTTCCCAGACTAGGGATTGAACATGTGCCCCCCCTGCATTGGCAGGCAGATTCTTAACCACTGGACCACCAGGGAAGCCCCTTAAGTATTTTTCCACGGGTGTCAAATAGACAGATCTGCCCTCCCAGTGGCCTTGCTGCGGCCCATTGTTGAGGTTAACACATGAGAGCTTCCTTGCTCATAAGCCATCTAGCTCTTAACCACCTAAAGTCAAATGAAGGTTGTTTGTTAGTCCCTTGGAGAACTGACTCTGCCTAATGACAGAAAGGTAATATCTTTAAAAGCTTTCTCTTTTATTTCCTGCCAAAGTTCAGGCTGATTTACAGGCTAGATCCAGCCTGGGCTTCTGGCACCCAAGCCTGTCAAAGAGGGAAACTGGCACAAGACCGTCGGGGCTTCCTGATGGTCTAGCTGTTAACACTCCTTGCTCCCCGTGCAGGGGACCCAGGCTCAATCCCTGGTCAGGGAACTAGATCCCACATGTTACAACTAAGAGCCACATGCTGCAACCAAAAATCCTGTGTGCCACAACCCAGTGCAGCAAAACAAAAAGCAAAAAAAAAAATAATAATAAAATAAAATAAACAAACAAACAAAAAAAACCCACAGAGACCCTCGCAGGCAGAGCTATGGAATAAAGATGCAGTGGGCGGGTCTTGGGAGAGCTCCCCAGTTTTGTACCATGTAGTTCTCAAGATGTAGCCATGAGCATCTTGAACAGCATCTGAGAAACTGCTAAGATGCCAGGCTAAAAATACCACAGAGCAGCGCAATCAAGGAGAAACACAGAGCTGGGCATGACTCCCCTGGGAGGTGTGAGACTCAAGCAGGGGCCAGCCTGCCACACACACCTCAGGCTCTCTTTGAGGGGACCGCCCTAGGGCTCAGCCTGATGGAGAGTGAAGGGACAGATGCTTTTGGCTTTAGACCCTTTTATTGTTGAATCAGGTAGTTGTCATGCACATGAGTGTCTCATGAGCACCCAGCAAGTGCCTAGAACTGAAAGTGGAGAACACGCCACTCCTTGAGGACATGAACTCTGAAACCTGTTGTTGTCGCCCTTGGTGACAAGTGTAACTTGGCTTTTGTGGCTTCTGGCTCTCTGCATTCCAGTTTCAGGATCTACTTCTTCTAACACTTAATCATGTGTCCCTGATGAATATTTTCTCTAGTCTGCTTCTACGAACAGTCTGTTCCTAATTATTGGGAACATTTTACCATCCGTGCAGCGCCCCCCCTCCCCCCACCACTGCTAGGGGCTCCATCAGCAGTTTAATGGTCTCAGGCAGCAAGACCCACTTCCCTCAACCTTTTTGCTGGAGCTATGGCCAAAGCTCATAGGCTCCCGCTCAAGTTGCTCTTAACTTGAGGAGTGAGGGGTAGAGGGGGAGGACAGGTGAGTAGGGGGCAGTCTTGCTCCCCATATTTTAAAACAACAATTGTTATTTGAGACAAAGCTTTGTCTTTGAGGAATCAGTAGTCTAAAGATAGATGTCCTGCTATGGGCAACCATCCACAGGACACAAAGAACAAACTTTAAAAAAGTAACAGGAGGCATTAGCATTTATATCTTGCACAGATCAAGGTAAGCATGTTTGCACTCTGATATAATTTGGTTACTCTGTCCCTGGCTGTTCCAGCAGGAAACACTTCCTCCCTCATATCCTAAATTATTTTTGATGACTATTCCTTTTAGAGGACAGAGGTACAGGCCATGCCCCCTTCTGCCTCTAGCATCTTGCCACTGACTTGTCATTTGTAAGATGGATGGAGCAAGAGGTCATGAGGTGACTCAAGAGAGCGTGAGTGCTATTGATGAACTTTCGGGCAGGTTTTCAAAAATGTAAAATACCTGTTTGCACTTGTTCAGCCTTGACCCATTTGTTTAACTTTCCTTGTGAGTGCTGTGTGGAAATACCCTAGCCACACAGGACGCATGGCCTTACAAGTGGACGCTTGAGTTTACCTTGGAGATAGGTAGATTCTGCTTTGCCTAGAAACTCTGAAGGGCTTCAAGTTTTGTGGATGGGGAAATAGTAAGTTCCTTAGGGGCTTGAACTGAGGGCACTGAAGCAGCTCTGCTTTTCCTGGAGCCAAGATCCCCAAGATGTCCTGTGGGCTCCTTGGCACAGAGGGAGGCAGTGAGCAGGTGAGGAAGGTTGTGGTCGGTTCCCACCAAACATCCTCCCTGAGTTGTTGCTCTTTAGGAAATTTCTATTAGTACCAGAGCACCTTGAACAGTAGTCGGATTGATAACAGAGCCCTGCAAAGTCCCCGCACACCAGCCCAGCCATGGCAGCCTCGGCGAGAAAACAGGCGTGTGCTTGGGGCTCTGCTGCAGAGTGTTACTAGAAAGGGGAAGACCCAGTGGCTAAGCCCCTCCCAAGGGGCTACAGTGTCTGTGTCCGGGGGGCGGGGGGAGCCTGGGGGACTTCTCCGGGCAACTAACCCAGGTCTGTGAGCTGTCCTTGTGCTGAGCCAAGGGCTCAGGGAAACTGTTTTCTCTGCATCTCCACTCTTCCTCTGGCAGGTCCCCTGTTTGCATAATGTGATCTTGGCCCGTTTTGCTATATCCTGGCGGGGATCCCAACACCTACCTCGTCTTCCTTGGGCCCTCAAGGACGTTGGAGCCAGGGGAGACGCTCACATGAGGGGGTGCAAAGTCAGAGGTCTCTTCAGCCTTGTCCTATTAAATGACATCACTCCATGGTCCCAGCTGTCCTTCCTTCTCACAGTTAGCCTTTCCTGTCCCTGGTTCTCCCTTGAGGGACAAAGCATCTGAGCACATGGGCCCTGATTTTATTACTCACCAGGGTAAAGGGCTGGTGACTCAGACAGTAAAGAATCTGCCTGCAACGCAGGAGACCCCGGGTTCGATCCCTGGGTTGGGAAGATCCCCTGGAAGGAGGGCATGGCAAGATACTCCAGTATTCTTGCCTGGAGAAATCCATGGACAGAGGGCCCTGGTGTGCTACAGTCCAAGCATGGGGTGGTGAAGAGCTGGACACGACTGAGTGACTAACATTTACAGTTTCAGAGTAAAGGGGGCCAGTCAGAACCGAGATCTCTGGGCTCAGATTCACTGCTCCATGGAGCTGGGGGCCTGGGCTCATAGCTGCTCTCTGTGGGACAGAGAGTGACGCACTGCTGGGCAGCTTCTCCTCGCCTTTGGAGGCCAGCTTTGTCACTGTCGTTCCTGCCAACCCCTGGGTGCCCAGTTGGAAACTGCAGAGGAACCCAGGCCTGTGCTTACACTGCTCTCTCTTAGGGGAGCCAGCTGCCATGCAGGGGGATGTGGAGCAGCCCCAGGCAGAGGTATCCCCGGGACAAGCTCCAGCCAGAAACCTGGGGAACTTTGCCAGGATGTCTGAGCCACTTGGAGGTGGGTCGTCCAGTCCCAGTCAATCCTGTAGTGACACCACCCCGGCTGACACCTGCCTGCAGCCTCGTGAGATACCCTGAGCAGGGACCTTCCAGCAGAGCCACTGTCTGCTTCTTTCTGGGTTCCACAAACTGTGTGGAACTATATATGCTTACTGTTTCAGTCTCTGGAACATGTTCCAAACACTCTGGGACTGATCCCATCAACCCTTCCTCCAGACACCCCAGGACTGACCTCATCCATCTGTGTTTAAGACACAAGGACTGACCTCATCAAGCCATTTCCTCACATCCAAGAATTACCTCATAACTTTTCCCAGATACACCAGGAAACAGTCTCTTCAAGAGGCGTTCCAGACACCCCATGATAGACCTCATCAAGCCTTTCTCTAAACACCCCAGGACTAATCTCCTCCATGGGTATTCCATACAACTCAAGACTTTCCTCCTTAAGCGTGAAAAGACTCCCCAGGATTGACCTCATCAAACCTTCTCCAGACACCTCAGGACTGACTTCATCAAGTCTCCAGATGCTACAGGAATGACCTCAACAATCTGTGTTTCAGACACAAGGACTGACCTCATCAAGCCATTTTCTAACACCCCAGTAATGACCTCATCAAGCCTTATTACAGACACCTGAAGACTGATCTCATAAAGTCTTTTCCCAGAAATCTTGTGAATGACCTCACTGAACCTTTTTCCAAGCTCCCCTGGACTGACTTATCAAGGAGTCATCCAGACACTCCAGGACTGACCTTCTCAAGGCCTTTTCCTGAAACCTCAGGACCTATGTTGCAGGTCCCCAGCTGCAAACTCTCACTCCTCTCAGTAGTTGATTTCCTCGCCTCCCATGAGAAAGGACAAGACCATCTAAGAAGAAATAAGACTGTTACCAACCAGGGTCCTTGGACTCTTTAATCAATAGGAATGATCAGAAGGCAGAGGACTGAATTCAGGGAAGGTTTAATAAAGCAGGGGCCTCTACTGCAGCAGAGAGAAAACAAGTAACAGGTGCCCTTGCTGTTCCCTGAGGTGGTGAGCTGCCCCCTTAATTAGGGTGGAGTTTGGGGTTGTCCCAGGGGTCATGCTGGCATGAGGATTAGGTGGTCTGCCTGCCCTCTTGTTGGTACTGTATGCAGGGATCAGGCACGGAACCCTGCTTTTGCCCCTGGCACCTCAGAAGAGGCAGCTGGGTCTTGGCTCTCTGTATCTTGTTGAGAATTTGCCCCGACTGTGTATGCAGTTATTTTTAGTCCCTTATAGTTTTTTTGTATCTGTTGCTTGGGAAGAAGTTTGTCCAGGTGCAAACACTTCAAAAGGGCCCAGGTCCCAGTTTGTCTTAAAACCAGCATTTACTCCATGGCAAGTGCACTGCTTATATAGCTGCATTTAAACTTGATGGCGACCTTGTGAGAGGCAAGCTGTTATAATCCCCGTTTACAGGCTTTCCTGGTGGCTCAGATGGTAAAGAATCTGCCTGCAATGCTGGAGACTGGGGTTCAGTCCCTAGGTTGGGAAGATCCCCTGGAGAAGGGAATGGCAACCCACCCTAGTCTTCTTGCCTGGAGAATCCTGTGAACAGAGGACCCTGGTGGGTTACTGTCCACGGGGTTGTGAAGAGTTGGATATGACTGAGGGAGATGAGAACAGGGTCTCCATTCTCTTAAACAACGTGCCAAGCTCACAAAACAAGGACTTGCAAGACCATCACTGAGAGCAGTGTTTGCTGCGTCCCAGCCTTCTGTTACCAAACACAAATCCTTGTATCCAACAGGTCCCAAGGATATGCAGCATCAGCAGCAGAGACCAAAAAGGCTGTTAAAGGACCCACAGACCCTTGAACTTCTGGAAGGTGGACAGCAAAGTGGTTTTTTAAAGCCAGGAGAGGGAGGGGTGGTACAGGGTTGTATCAACTGTGCACAATTCTAACTGGCTTATGGCGAGGTTAGGGTTCCCTCATAGCTCAGTTGGTAAAGAATCCACCTGCAATGCAAGAGAGCCCAGTTCGATTCCTGGTTCAGGATGATCCGCTGGAGAAGTGACAAGCTACCTACCTACTCCAGTATTCTTGGGCTTCCTTGGTGGCTCAGCTGGTAAAGAATCTGCCTGCAATGCAGGAGACCTGGGTTTGATGCCGGGTTGGGAAGATCCCTTGAAGAAGGGAAAAAGTGATCCACTCCAGTATTCTGGGCTGGAGAATTCCATGGACTGTATAATCCATGGGGTCTCAAAGAGTTGGATATGACTGAGCGATTTTCACTTCACTATGATGAGGAAGAAAAGTTATGACCAACCTAGATAGCATATTCAAAAGCAGAGATATTACTTTGCCGACAAAGGTCCGTCTAGTCAAGGCTATGGTTTTATGTATGGATGTGAGAGTTGGACTGTAAAGAAGGCTGATCGCTGAAGAATTGATGCTTTTGAACTGTGGTGTTGGAGAAGACTCTTGAGAGTCCCTTGGACTGCAAGGAGGTCCAACCAGTCCATTCTGAAGGAGATCAGCCCTGGGATTTCTTTGGAAGGAATGATGCTAAAACTGAAGCTCCAGTACTTTGGCCACCTCATACAAAGAGTTGACTCATTGGAAAAGACTCTGATGCTGGGAGGGATTGGGGGCAGAAGGAGAAGGGGACAACCGAGGATGAGATGGCTGGATGGTGTCACTGACTCCATGGGCGTGGGTCTGGGTGAACTCCGGGAGTTGGTGATGGACAAGGAGGCCTGGCGTGCTGTGATTCATGGGGTCGCTAAGGGTCGGACACGACTGAGCGACTGAACTGAACTGAATGATGAGGTTGGACTTCCTGGTTGGCTCAGATGGTAAAAGCATCTGTCTACAATGCAGGAGACCTGGGTTCGATCCCTGGGTCGGGAAGATTTGCTGGAGAAGGAATGGAAATCCACTCCAGTACTATTGCCTGGAAAATCCCATGGACAGAGGAGCCTGGTAGGCTACAGTCCATGGGATCGAAAGAGTTGGACACGACTGAGAGACTTCACTTCATGATGAGGGTATAGGGCAGAGTCACAGGTGTTAACATTATCAATCCTCAAGCTCCGGGAGGCCTGGGGGCTATGAACTCTTGATTGTTAAGAAGTTCATTTCTTCCTTTTGGTGGTGGTTTTAGCATCTGAAAAACAGCTCAGGAAAAGTGCAGCAGACACTGTTATCTGAGTACGTCAGAGAGGAAACGAGGCGGGAGGGGTCTGTCCCAGGAAGCCCCATGGGGTCCTGCTTGGTTACATTCCCACTGCTATCATTCACAAAATCCAATATTGGTGACTTTGGAATTTCTAGAAGAGCTACTCTAACACACTTGAGGAAGTGGAGACTAAGAGGTCTTGAGACTGATAGAACAGCTCAGCCTTTGACAGTGTGACCAGATTGATTTTGGACTTCCAGTGTGTTTTTCTCTTCACATCACCATTGGAGGATAAGATCTGCTGTTTGTCCCCCACAGCTCCTGGACAAATACTCAGGGTTCAAGAGGACTCGGAAGAGTGACATAGTTTTAATCTACATCCTGAAGACCTCCTACTTTTAAAAATAAGCCAAAATATCAGACTATTGAGAATGGAGGAAGACAGCATTTTCATTTCCCAGCTGCCCTGTGTGCCAGTGAGAAGAAGGTGCACCTGGCTCCCTGAGGGCCACCCCACTGTCCCCAGAGGGCCTGGGGATCAGCCAGGTAGCTTCGCAGCAGAGGAGATGCTCGGGAGGATCACAGCCAATTCTGAGGTCTTCTCTGATAATAACACTGGTTTAATTATAGTCCAGAGTGTAAATTCCAGTTTGCTTATATTTCTAGTATGTTTCATTTCAAATGTGACTTTCCAGCTCCTTCTCTCTCCTTTTTTTCTCTCCGTGCCATAAAATATTTGCATATTTGAATGTCAAATTCTCCAAGTGCTGGAAGCAACAGGCCCTGGTATGTTCTTGAGTTATTTTGTACAGCAGCATCTGTCTTGTTTCAGCAGCCACCAGAACTGAGAATGACCCAAGAGCAGCCTGCCAGGAAGACGGAAGGTGGGATCCAAGTGGGGGTGGGGGTCCCTCTGAAACAGAGCCCATCGAGACTGGGGCCCTGCTAGTCCAGGCAGCTTCAGAACAGAGGTTTCCCCAGCTTATTTTTATTTATTTATTCATTTTAAAAGAAAGGCAGATTACCAGAGGAAACAAATACTGAATGACGGCTACAGAATGTATCTTTGGAACTTGCTAGACTAATTACTGAAGCTCCAAAATCACTTTAAGAGCAACACATTTTGTTTTGCAATATACATTCTTGTTGCCAAGATTTTTGGTGGTGGTGGGGGATTTCAATCAGAGTCCATCTCAAACTGGATTGGTGATGGCGGAGAAGTGGCATTAGGAGGGAATACTCTCAATAGGACAGCACCTTTCAAGGAGTTTCCTGACTTTTTTCTGTATACACAGGCAATATTTCCTGCCATATCCTTTGGCAAGAAATGTCACAGCTATCAGTGATTTCAGGCCTCCAAATATGAATGAGGGCTCCCAAAAGGGAACACAATGCCTGTGATCCAACAGATGCCACCTGCCCCCTTCTGTCCCCTCCACCCTCCCCCGCCACACACACAGTGACTGTTAAGGAGCTGGGATTGGGGGTTAATGCAAGAAGCAGCCATCTGCCACACCTTCCACTCCTTGTGGTGAACAAGGAATTAAGGATGTAAATAATTAAGAAACAGAATTTGGCCCCAGATCATGTTCTTGGACTTCCCTGGTGGCTCAAATGGTAAAGAATCCACCTGCAATACAGGAGACCTGGGTTTGATCCCTAGGTTGGGAAAGTCCCTTGCAGGAGGGCATGGCAACCCACTCCAGTATTCTTGCTGGAGAATCCCAAGGACAGAGGAGACTGGTGGGGAAAGGAGACAGAGCTACAGTCCATTGGGTTACAAAGAGTCAGACACGACTGAGTGACTAAGTACAGCACAGCTGAGGTGCACGTGAAAGGAATGAATTCAGTGAGTACAGAGGCTTGCATCTCCCATATGTAGAAGAATGCTAAATTCCTTAGCTTGATATCTGGCTTTCATTATTACTTAACAACATTTGATGTTCAACTTGTCTGCCCCCTTTGTTGCAAACTTGTATATAGCCTGGTTATATCAGCTATATTCAATATTCCGGTAATCCAAATCTATGTCCCAACCACTAATGCTGAA
Organism: Aepyceros melampus; assembly: GCA_006408695.1. NCBI lineage: Eukaryota > Metazoa > Chordata > Mammalia > Artiodactyla > Bovidae > Aepyceros > Aepyceros melampus. Next base: position 100,933 of record SJXQ01005683.1, read on the forward strand.
AAAGCTGAAGTTGAATGGTTCTGTGAAGACCTACAAGACCTTCTAGAACAAACATCAAAAACTAACACCTTTTAGAACTAACACACACAAAAAGACACTAACACCATCACAGGGGACTAGAATGCAAAAGTAGGGAGTCAAGAGGTACCTGGAGTAATAGGCAAGTTTGGCCTTGGAGTTCAAAATGAAGCAGGGCAAAGGATAACAGAGTTTTGCCTGGAGAATCCCAGGGACGGGGGAGCCTGGTGGGCTGCCGTCTATGGGGTCGCACAGAGTCGGACACGACTGAAGTGACTTAGCAGCAGCAGCAGCAGCCAAGGGTCATAGCAAACACCCTTTTCCAACAACACAAGAGAAGACTCTAAACATGGACACCACCAGATGGTCAACACCACAATCAGATTGATTATATTCTTGGCAGCTGAAGAGGGAGAAGCTCTATAAAGTTAGTAAAAACAAGACCAAGAGCTGACTGTGCCTCCTATTGCAAAATGTAGAACTCCTTATTTCAAAATTCAGACTTAAATTGAAGAAAGTACGGAAAACCACTAGGCCATTCAGGTATCACCTAAATCAAATCCCTTTTGATGATACAGTGGAAGTGACAAAAAGATTCAAAGGATTAGATTTGATAGACCACCTGAAGAACTATGGGTGGAGGTTCATGACATTGTACAGGAGGCAGTGATCAAGACCATCCCCAAGAAAAAGAAATGCAAAAAGGCAAAATAGTTGCCTGAGGAGGCCTTACAAATAGCTGTGAAAAGAAGAGAGGCTAAAGGCAAAGGAGAAAAGGAAAGATATAAGCATCTGAATGCAGAATTCCAAAGAATAGCAGGGAGAATAAGAAAGCCTTCCTCAGTGATCAATGCAAAGAAGTAGAGGAATAGGAAAGACTAAAGATCTCTTCAATAAAATTAGAGATCCCAAGGGAACATTTCATACAAAGATGGGCACAATAAACGACAGAAATGGTAGGGACCTAACAGAAACAGAAGATATTAAGAAGAGGTGGCAAGAATATACAGAAGAACTATTAAAAAAAAAAAAAGATCTTCATGATCCAGATAACCATGGTAGTGTGATCACTCACCTAAAGCCAGACATCCTGGAATACAAAGTCAAGTGGGCCTTAGGAAGCATCACTAAGAACAAAGCTAGTGGAGGTGATGGAATTCCAGTGGAGCTATTTCAAATCCTGAAAGATGATGCTGTGAAAGTGCTGCACTCAATATGCCAGCAAATTTGGAAAACTCAGCAGTGGCCACAGGACTGGAAAAGGTCAGTTTCTATTCCAATCCCAAAGAAAGGCAATGCCAAAGAATGCTCAAACTACTGCACAATTGCATTCATCTCACATGCTAGCAAAGTAATGGTCAAAATTCTCCAAGCCAGGCTTCAACAGTACGTGAAATGAGAACTTGAAAATGTTCAAACTGGATTTAGAAAAGACAAAGGAACCAGAGATCAAATTGCCAACTTTCGTTGGATCATCGAAAAAGAAAGACAATACCAGAAAAACATCTACTCTGCTTCATTGACTACGCCAAAGCCTTTGACTGTGTGGATCACAATAAACTGTGGAAAATTTTTCAAGAGATAGGAATACCGGACTACCTTTCCCGTCTCCTGAGACATTTGATGCAGATCAAGAAGCAACAGTTAGAACCAGACAAGAAACAACAGACTGGTTCCAAATTGGCAAAGGAATACTTCAACGATGTATATTGTCAGCCTGCTTATTTAACTTATATGCAGAGTACATCCGGAGAAGGCAATGGCACCCCACTCCAGTACTCTTGCCTGGAAAAATCCCATGGACAGAGTGGCCTGGAAGGCTGCAGTCCATGGGGTCGCTGAGGGTCGACACGACTGAGCGACTTCACTTTCACTTTTCACTTTCCTGCATTGGAGAAGGAAATGGCAACCCACTCCAGTGTTCTTGCCTGGAGAACCCCAGGAACGGGGGAGCCTGGTGGGCTGCCCTCTTTGGGGTCGCACAGAGTCAGACACGACTGACGCGACTTAGCAGCAGTAGCAGCAGCAGCAGAGTACATCATGTGAAACGCTGGGCTGGATGAAGCACAAGCTGGAAGCAAGATTGCCAGGAGAAATATCAATAACCTCAGATATGCCGATGACACCACCCTTATGGCAGAAAGCAAAGAAGAACTAAAGAGCCTCTTGATGAAAGTGAAAGAGGAGAGTGAAGAAATTGCCTTACAACTCAACATTCAAAAAACTAAGATCATGGCATCTGGTCCCATCACTTCATGGTAAATAAATGGGGAAACAATGGAAACAGCAAGAGGCTTTATTTTTGGGGACTCCAAAAACACTGCAGATGGTGACTGCAGCCATAAAATTAGAAGAAGCTTGCTCCTTGGAAGAAAAGCTATGGCTAACCTAGACAGCATACTAGAAAGCAGAGACATTTCTTTGCCAACAAAGGTCCGTCTAGTCAAAGCTATGGTTTTTCCAGTAGTCATGTATGGATGTAAGAGTTGGACTATAAAGAAAGCTGAGTGCCAAAGAATTGATGCTTTTGAACTGTGGTGTTGGAGAAGACTCTTGAGAATCCCTTTGACTGCAAGGAGATCAAACCAGTCCATCTTAAAGGAAATCAGTCCTGAATATTCATTGGAAGGACTGATGCTGAAGCTGAAACTCCAATACTGTGGCCACCTGATGCGAAGAACTGACTCCTTGGAAAAGACCTTGATGCTGGGAAGGATTGAAGACAGGAGGAGAAGAGGGCGACAGAGGATGAGATGGTTGCATGGCATCACTGACTCAATGGACTTGAGTTTGAGCAAGCTCCAGGAGTTGGTGATGGACAGGGAAGCCTGGGGTGCTACAGTCCATGGGGTCACAAAGATTCAGATAGACTGAGCAACTGAACTGAACCGATACATCCTGACTCCCTCTCCTGACTCCTAGGAGCAGTTTTCTCAGAGCTATTGAGATGCCATCTCCCAGGCTCGGCATCATAAACATTCCCACCAAATAAAATAACTCTGCTTTCTGGCTGTGACTGTATTTTTAGTTGACATAAAGAATGATGTCGGGAAAACTTTTGTACAGTATTTTCTCAGAGCTTTAAACAGCTTCCTTTTGAAATGATGCCTCTGTTTAAGCAATTAAAATGGTAATTTCTTACATGTGCCAAGTGAAACCTGGTATCATCCTCCCAGTGCCTCTAGGTGGTAGGTATCCTTTTTGTTGTTGTTTAGTTGCTAAGTCGCATCTGACTCTTTGTGACCGTATGGACTGTTGCCAGGCTCCTTTGTCCATGGATTTCCCAATAAGAATACTGGAGTGGATAGCCATTTCCTTCTCCGGGGGATCTTTCCAACCCAGGGACTGAATCTACAGCTCTAACATTGGCAGGTGGATTCTTTACCACTGAGTCACCTGGAAAGCCCAGGAAATCATTGTTACCGCATCTACAGGTAAGAAAGTTGAGGCTCAGTGAAGATACTTTTCCAAGGATATACAGCGGGAAATGGTGGAGATGGCTTGGTTGGGGATTGTTTGCACTTACTGTGCTCGTTGTATTACTGTTATTTGTAAAGAGTCCATGACAGCAACATCTGCCCATATAATATCCTGATGTTTGATTCTCAGACCATGAATTTTCTAGAGATCTTCCTGATGATTTCCGGAAAATATGTTTTTCCCCTGAACATTTGATTAAGGAAATAGGACTCTGGCTTAAACACAGAAATGTGACTGCTTCGAAACCACACTTGCTAGAAACATTTGTTTATTTAATGAAAATGTATTCAGCGCCTACTGTGTCAGTGGCTGTGGTCACCACTGGGGAAATGATCCCGTGGAAGTAGAGCTGTTCTAGAAATTCAACTTCTAGTAGGGAGTACCATGAGGAGGTCCAGATGGGCTGGACCTTGCTCTGTCTCTCATCAGAGTCTTGTATCCTGATGGTAGATAATCTCGGAATCTAACAGGTGACCTAGTTCTTCTAAGCATTCACTCATTCAATTGTTCATGTAATTCATATGTATTTAGTTTCTAGTATGTGCCAGGGGCATAAGTCAGGTACAGTTCCGGTTCTTACTGAATCTAGGGGCTGATGACAAATAACAACATATAAACATGTAAAAACATATATCATGACTTACAAGCCCTAGGGGTCGGGGACGTCTATGAGGAATCCTCGAGCTTGGGGGCTGCTCTCTTTGGTTGTGGAGGTTAGTGAGGTGGTGCCAGGCAGCCAGATCCAGCCTGCTCTCCAGGCCGAGGGCCCGCATGGCCAGAACCGCCCAGGGCGGACGCCTCTTCCTCATCCTCACAGCTGCACATCGGTATGGCAGGTGGCCCCGAGAAGGCGCCAGTAGGTGTGTGGCAGGGTGAACAGGAGGGTGGCATGGATAGGTGTGAACGGGCTTGGAGCAGGGCCTTGTAAGCTTCACATGGCTTCAGGACTCAATCTCAAGGTGCGAGAATCCATAGACGCTTCAAGCAGGGTTTGTAGTTTTGAAAGCAACCTCCATCTTTGGTTGTCTCACAGTGCATGCACCCCTAGCCTCCCTGCAACCTCTGGAGGTTGCTATTCCCTCATTTGGATAATAGGGCTTAAAGCTATGTGTTCCAAGGCTTTTTAAAAAGCTTTTGACAAAGGGTCATGGTCAAGTGTCTGAGAGCGCCTCGCTGGTGGCCTGTGTGCAGAGCACTCATAAGGGCCAAGATTCGGGGCTTCTTCTGGTGCCCTTCTGAGAAGCTGCATTGTCACCGCTCCTCTTGTGGGCATGTGGCGGACTCCCATCTCACATTGAGGACAGCTGAAGCACAGAGGAGCTGAGTGCCCAGGCCACCCAGTGGGTCAGAGGAGGAACGTGAATCTGGTGGCCTGGCTCTGAACGACGATGCTGGGGGTGTGTCTTGAGTTCTGCTGACCAGGCTTCCCATTTCTCTAAAGATTTGTGTTTCCTGTTTGGAATAAGAACTATTCTGATTCAAAGAAGGTCATGGGAATTGACTGGGGGTGGGGGCAGGCCTGGGTCTGTGCCTTGGCCCCTCCAACACCTGTCCCTCCATCAGAGCTGGAGACTTAGCAGAACTGTGGGAAGCCCCGGACCCCACCATCCTCAATGCTGATGTGTACGTCTGTGTGTGCGTGTGTGTTTTACAGCCCGTGCTTTGCAGGCAATCACCAGAGGATGTGACGTGCCTGAAAGCTCCTTTAACTTGAGAAAATTACAGAAGATGAAGCTTTAAACAAGCTGACACCTCTGTTATATTTTAGTATCTGTGTGTACGAACAGGGCATTTGGAGACCCGCAGCGTTCTTGCCGACAGCTCTGCAGGTACAGTCTGTCCTGAAAGGTATTTCCTCTGGCTCCAGGCCTGGTTGGGAGGGATAAAGTGGAGCCCCTGGGGACGGGGACATCTGGGCCGCATCTCAGGTTACTGGAGCCTGTGGCTTTGCCCATCAGGACGTGGCTGTCACTTTCTCCTTGCCTGCCTGGGCCACTTCGGAGGGACAGATAGACCGGCTGGACCTGGTGCAGCTCAGGAGGGACCCAGAGCTCAGGTGGCTGAGTGGAGGGGGGTCAAGGGGTGATGTGGTCAAGGTATAGTATATGATGAGTTGACTTATACAAGCTTTAAAGTTAGTCACATCTCAGTAAAGCTGGAAAAATAAATAAATCTCTTCTGATTAAAAAAAAAAGAAACGAGATTAAGGACTACAGCAGGTAGAAAGACATAAGTGGGCTCTGAAAATAGGAAACATCTTAGATCCTTAGACCCAAGGTTCTGACCCAAGCCGCTGAGCCCTGGTCCTGGTACTCAGCTCCCTTGGGGAGGGGGCAGAGGGGAACCCGTGGACACATGTCCAGAGAGGAGGTGGCTGCCTTGTTGCTGTGTCTAAATTCAGCCTGTTTCTGTCAGATCTGTCAGCAGAATGCCACCGCCTTCTCAGGTACAGCCAGAAGTAGGCACCTGCAATTCCCAGGGGGAGACTTTGGTGGGCTGGGCCCAGCTCTGCAAACAAGCGGGTGATTTTTCATTAATAAAAGGGCTCAGGCCTCTGGTTTCTCACCCACCTCTGAATTCCTTACCCCAGCTCAGTTTCTAGACAGACTAGTCCTGCCCTGAAAGTTCCTTCCTTGAGCCCAAGACACAGACGGACACAGCCCTGCCCACCTGTCTCTCAGCTTGGGGGTAAAGAGCAGGCTTGGGGGTGGCAGCTGGGAGGCAAAGAGCAGCCCTGCCTGACCAGGTCCCCAGGGGCCATCCTGCGGGACTCAGCAAAAGCAAAGATTGGAGGCCCAGGTGAGGACCGTATGCCCTGCTGCCAGGTGGTATCAAAAAATATGTCAAATATCCTCGATAAAAATTTATAGATCAAATGAAAACATGCAATATTTGAAAGTTAGACTACAGTCTATATTGCAAATTATATTATTTATTAGAATGCATTGCTGTTGCGTGAGCTTTATCAGAAGATAATAAAACTCAGTTGAAGGAAAATGGGGCATTTATAGATGTGGTATTATTTTTTTAAGATTTTTTTAAATGTGGACCATTTTTAAAGTCTTTCTTGAATTTGTTACAATATTGCTTTTGTTTTATATATATATTTCTTTTTGGCTGTGAGGCATGTGGAATCTTAGCTTGCGATCCTGCATTGGAAGGCAAAGTCTTAACCACTGGACCACCAAGGAAGTCCCCTGCTATTATTTTTAATGAACAGAAATCTCAAATCCTGAGGACACTTGGCAGTTCTCTCCCTAAGCAAGGCCATGGCCAGCTGTAGAAAAAGATGCCCTGGGAGGGAGCAGTGACTGATTTTCTGGTTTCCCTCATGCTTTTCTCCACTTAACATTTCCAGAGTTCCCTTTGAATAATTTCAATCATGAATCAACCAATCGAAAGGAAACAGGTAATTGTTCCCAATGCTGTTGCCACTGGAGAGCAGACTGTAACAGGCAGTGACACCTGGCGACCCCCCCTGCCTGGAGTGCTCCCTTCCCAGGAGAATCTCTCCAAGGGGTGACCCGAGGCGAAATTTGGAAACAAAAGGCTCCGTCTCAGCACCTCCTTCCTTTCTGGCACCCTATTCTGGCTCCCGGCTAGTGTTTGATCTGTTCTTATGATACAATGAAAGCTGGTAATACTGCTGTTCCATGCCTCTAGGTTTGCATATTAATAATAACATCTGTATAATCAAAGCTGTGGTTTTTCAGTAGTCTTGTTAAGGATGTGAGAGTTGGACCATAAAGGAGAAGAACTATGGTGTTGGAAAAGACTCCTGACAGTCCCTTGGACTGCAAGGAGATCAAACCAGTCAATCCTAAAGGATCAGTTCAGTTCAGTCGCTCAGTCGTGTCTGACTCTTTGTGACCCCATGAACTGCAGCACGCCAGGCCTCCCTGTCCATCACCAACTCCTGGAGTTCACTCAGACTCACGTCCATTGAGTCAGTGATGCCATCCAGCCATCTCATCCTCTGTCGTCCCCTTGTCCTCCTGCCCTCAATCCCTCCCAGCATCAGAGTATTTTTCAATGAGTCAACTCTTCACATGAGGTGGCCAGAGTACTGGAGTTTCAGCTTTAGCATCATTCCTTCCAAAGAAATTCCAGGGCTGATCTCCTTCAGAATGGACTGGTTGGATCTCCTTGCAGGATATCAACCCTGAATATTCATTGGAAAGACTGATGCTGAAACTGAAGCTCCAGTACTTTGGCCACCTGATGCGAAGAGCTGACTCATTGGGAAAGACCCCGATGCTGGGAAAGATTGAAGGCGAGAGATGAAGGGGACGACAGAGGATGAGATGGTGGGATGGCATCATCAACTCAACTGACATGAGTCTGAGCAAACTCTGGGAGATGGTGAAGGACAGGGAAGCCTGGGGTGCTGCAGTCCATAGGGTCCAGAGTCAGACACGACTGAGCAGCTGAACAACAATAATATGTACATTTTTAACAAAAAAAACTTCTGTTAAGAGACTGCACTGGACTACAGTCAGTAACCAATACCTGGAGCCCCATCTGTGGGTGTCTGGCTGTGGAGTCGGCCGCGGTCTGCGCAGAAGATTGTTACATCTGTCCTGCTTTGCTGTCTATCTGTCCACACGCAGCCTAGAACTTGGCTTCTAGACAGTGCCATCTGTCAGGTTAGAGGTTTGCCAATGTGCCCCTGGGACTCAGCCAACCTGATGTGCAGGGGTCCAATGAGGACCAGGTCAAAGGTCAGTCAGCACCCAGTAGTCTGCTGATCTGACCTGAGCGGGTTTGGGCAGAAGGCAGGCTGAGGTCCTGGAAACCTGAACTGGAGGAGAACTGAGGGAAAGCAGGACTAGACAGTACAGGGCTGGGGAAAGCGTGGCCCACATTGTGCCCACAACTGGCCCTAGAGGAGGGCACTCGACTGGGGAGGTGCGGGGGGCCTGGGGCAGGTGGGGTCTGACATCTGGAGGCAGCTTGGGTATGGAGGGCTCTGGGGGCAGAGCTGGTGGAGCAGAAGGAGATCAAGGGGTGTCTGCACTCAAGCAGCTTGGAGGTGAAGGGGCGCCAGCACTCCTGTGGGCTGAGGCCAAAGCCTGGCTATGTGAACACCTTAGTGAACATGTGGGTGCTGGGCCTTCACCCAGGACCCCCGGGGCATGACTGCTTGTGCTGAACGAGAGCCAGAGCCTGCCCCTCCCTTCCCCCATGGGTGGGAGGTCTTTTCTACTTTGAGTTGTACATGCCAAGCACAGAGTCTGGCTCATTATACGTTCCTAGTCTGGGTCTAATCAGTACTTACTGAGCTCCTACTGTGTTCTGGGAATACGGGGGAGAGTGACATGACAATCCTGCCCCCACACAAGTGGGTGGACAGCGGTGAAGAAGGACATGACGGGCACGATGATTTCTGAGGGCTCTGGTGAGTAGGACAGAGAACTAGAGCACGTCCAGGTGGAGGTGAGACGGAGTAAGACCCTGTGGCCCTTACCCCCGTGTCCTCTACCCGCCCTTTGCCTTTAGTCAAAGAATAAGTTTAATCAGGAAATGAGAACATATAAAAGCAAAGGAAAGTAGTCAGAGGAGGCCAAATAATGATAATGTAGCCATTAAACGTAGTCAAGGACCTGGAGCTCATCCTCGAGGGCTATAGATAGCGTTCTGAGCCATGTCCTGCGAGCTGTCTTACAGATACTGAAACACTAGGTGGGAAGAAGTTAACTACCTGATGACTAGACTGTATCCACGACATCAGCTGCCACAATTCTGAAAACTGGCCTCAAAGAAACGGAAACAAGCCGAGCCTGGAACTGAAGCTTAACTGTACCTGAAACAACCAAGAGGACTCTGGCCAGACCACCAGTCTGTGGTCAGACCACTGTGGTGTTTTCCCGCATGTAGCCCCTTCACTTCTGACTATAAAAGCTCTTGCCCTACCGGTTGCCAGTGGGCGGGAGTGGGAGCAGTCAGCCTTCGGACAGAAGCCTGGCCCCTCTCCCCCAGTTGCCAGCATCTGAAATAAAGCAAACTTGCCTCTCCACCAACCTGGCCTGTTTATTGGGTTTTGATCAGCGAGCAGCCATGCCACCCTTTTTTGGTAACAGAGGAACCACGTGGGATCTGGTGGTGATACATGAAGGACAAGAAAGAAGAGCCAGGCAACCATCTGGGCTGGGGTGGAGTTGGGTGGGGCGGGGGAGGTGGCTCTAGGCACAGGAGGCAGCCAGGGCAAAATTCCTGGACAGCAGCAAGCTGGCCCAGTTTGAGAAGCAGAAAAGAGGCCAGCGTGGCTTTGGCGGGGCTGACGAGCTTGGAGAGGTTGGCGGGCATGGATCCACCACGGCTCCTTCTTAAAGCAGTACTGTTGGCATTTGGGGTGAGGTGAGCATGTTGTTCGATGGCATTGAGCCTCTCCGGCCCTCTGTTAGTAGTGACTCATCTCCCAGGTCATTCTGACAACCGAAAATCCCCCCGTGCATTTCCACTGCCACATGCTGCCTATCAGGTAATGTAAGTGTGTTCGTCAGGGTTCTCAGAGAAACAGGACCAGCAGGGTGTGTACAGGAGATATTTATCATATGGACCTGGCTTATGCAATTATGGAGGTTAACAAGTCCCAAGATCTGCAGTCAGCCAGTTGGACCCAGGAGAGCTGATGGGTGTGAGGTCCAGTTTGAAGGTCAGCAGGTTCAAGGCCCAGGAAGAACTGATGTTTTAGTTTGAGTCCAAAGAGAGGAAAAGACCACTGTCCCAGCTCAAGACTGTCAGGCAGAAGGAGATGCCTTAAACTTGCGGGAGGATCATCCCTGTTTTTCTGCTCAGCCCTTCAACTGATTGTGACAGGGACAGAATGAAGAGACAAAGTAGGTGATTAATAGTTAATTGCACTAGGGGACTGTAAAAAAGAAAAATATGGGAGACTCTGTGACGTTAATGATTACTCAAGAAAGCAGATTTGTTTAACCATAAAACCAAGTAGGCCTGCTTAACAACAAAACCATGCCACGGAAGCATGAGACACGCCCCCAAACAACAAAGCAACGTGGCATGAGACCCACATCCTGCCCAGTGGGCTCAGTAAATTAGTGATCCCTAGGACATGCTCTGGAGAAGGCAATGGCACCCCACTCCCGTACTCCTGCCTGGAAAACCCCAGGGACGGGGGAGCCTGGTAGGCTGCAGTCCATGGGGTCGCTAAGAGTAACACGACTGAGCGACTTCACTTTCACTCTTCACTTTCATGCATTGGAGAAGGAAATGGCAACCCACTCCAGTGTACTTGCCTGGAGAATCCCAGGGATGGGGGAGCCTGGTGGGCTGCCGTCTGTGGGGTCGCACAGAGTCGGATACGACTGAAGCGACTTAGCAGCAGCAGCAGGACATGCTCTCTGCACATACAAAAAGCAGGAAATTGTGAACCCAGCTTGACCATGCAGGAACAAGGTAACTCCCCTGCTCATCCTGGAGGAGGAGCTGATGATGGAAACATGACGTCTACTCAAGAAAGGCAAAGAAGGTCTTCTCTCCCTCCCCACTTCTTTGATTATAAAACTGTAGCCCAGTAAGTTCTTGGGATGTGGCATTTCTCATCACCCACTTGTAAACCTCACAAGTGTCCTATTCTAATAAATCACTTCTTATCTACCACGTTGCTCTTGCTGAATTCTTCTCCGTGCTGAGACATAAAAGACTGTGATACCGGAGCTCTTCAGAGCCCCCTTGAAATGACACCAATCAGTTTTAGCTGGCGACTGCGGCAAGACAGTGGTAAGATAAGAATGTCTGGGGACAGGTCCTAGCAGGGCTGTGGGATGTCGTGGGCCAGGAGTTCATGGAGGACACTCTACCAGTGACAGCCCGTTTCAGTCAGGCTGATCAACACTGAATGCCTTGGAGCTCTGATCGAGTGCCTAGGAAAGGCCAGGGGAACAAAGACATGAATGCTTAAAGGCAGAGAATTGGAAGAACATTGACAATTGGCATGGGTTGCTACAGAAAGCTGGTATGGAGATGAGGGGGGTTTCCCTGGTGGCTCAGCAGTAAAGAATTCGCCTGCAATGCAGGAGAGGCAGGAGACACAGTTTCCATCCCTGGGTTGGGAAGATCTGGAGGAGGGAATGGCAACCCACTCCAGTATTCTTGCCTGGAGAATCCCATGGACAGAGGAGCCTGGCGGGCTACAGTCCATGGGGTCAGAAAGAGCTGGACAGGACTGAAGCAAGTGAGCATGCACATGCATGGAGATGCGGAAGGGATCTTATTGCTGGTGCAGGAGACAAGCGAAATGGTATAGGAAAAGGAAGAATTTCACTGGCTGGTGACTTTGGCCAGGTTCAAGTCCTGGCTGCAGAGAAATGTAAAAAGGTTATAGAAAGATTTTGCTGTGCACATCCAATAGCAAGCCAGGGATAAAACGAGCTGCTGTAGAATGTTACAGGATTTCACAATCCACACTCTTTCACTCTGAGGTTTTCCTTCTATGCTGTACATCTGCTTCTGTTCTGTTTCTTTCCTTTTTAACTCCAGAAGATTTTTATTGCATTCACTAGAAAATTCATTCTCTCTTCTCAGTTTATTTGACAAGAAAACAGCTTAATTCTGAGACTTTTCTCTATCCCTGATTAAAACTCCAAAGACTATGTGTTTCTCACAAGGCCTCTTGCCTTTCAAGATGGCCCACAACTCTGACTATGAAATGTGTTTCTCTCTAAACAATTACCCCTCACTTAGTTTCTTGCTGATATTTTTCTGTGATGAGACACCAAAAACCTGAACTTCATCAAGTCCTGAACCCAGGTATGCAGTCTCAATTAAAAGACCCTGGGTTCAAGTCCTAATCTGGGTTTTATGGTTTCAGTCTTAAATTAAAAAAATTAATCTGTAAATTAAGTAGTCAGGGAAGTCCAAGACAGCTGCTTGGCTCTTCTTGCCTCCCCAATAAACCCCATTTTTTCATTTACTGGATTAAAGCTTTCTTGATTATAAAACTAATGCCCTCAGACAAAAAAGAATGGTTAAAAATGTGTTTTTCATTTGGAGTAGACTTTTACAGTTTTTAGTGACCAAGGCATCTTCTTTATTGGACAAAATATAAAAAGCCTATGTGACCAATTAACCAGACTTATTTGGCAAACAAATCAAATTTAATTTGGCTATATTTGGGAAAAGTGAGGGTAATTCAGTGAGAAAATTATTTTAATAAATATGAAATTTTACTTTTGTTACTTGAGGCCCATATTTACTGTTTAAAACACTTTTCAAAATAGCTGTTTGATGTTATATTATTGTAAAACTTAATTGAGTTATTAAGAAGGTATTATAACCTTGTTTCTGAAGCTGATCACTGTAATCTCTCTTTGGGTAAAGACCAAATGCTTATAATCTACAATGAGGGGATATATGTTTAAAAAATCATTTGAAGGACTGTGTTCCATCTAGATAAATGACCTCTTATCAGGTATTCTTCAGTACACTATGCCCCAAAAAACTGAAGGGAATGGACTTCCAAGACTTAAGGTACTTTTCCCCTAATTGCTAAAAGTGCCCAACAGAGAATGTCCTGAGCTTTGATGTCAGTCTTTCCCTTACTCCAACCCTTAAAAATGCTGATCACTTCCAACTTGCAGCCAAACCGCCCTTGCTCACTGTCAACAGTGCTGGGGACTCCTTTGTGGCAGTTTCTTGGAGTTTAACACCTGGTTGGGAGACTGCTTTAGAAGGGATAACATCTAAAGTTGTAAGTACAAATCTTAATTACATGGAAGGTTTTGACACGGGAAGAAAACTCTTGGATCACTCTTACCCCAGTGAAATCTACTATATCCTTGGAAATGGCTGCCCCAACAAAGCTATCTCACACGCAGAAGCCAAGTCTCCAGTCGAGGCTGTTACAGCCAGAGCCCGTGCAAACCAAATGGCAGCCCAGCCCAAGAAGACCATACAGGGCACCAGGTGGGGAGTGACACTGTTCCTGACACAGATCCACAGTGGAATCACCAGATAATGTTATTGATAGAGGTAGATGGGACCATATGATTGATTAATAGAGGGAGTAAAAAAAGCTCACAATAAAGCCTGTTAATTATGGAAAAAATGAAAGAAGTCCAAGAGGGGCAGGATGAAAATCCTGTAGTTTTCCAAAGGAGATTAACAGAAGTTTTTAAAAACTATACAAATGTGGATCCCTTCTCCCTCGTGGGACAAGCCCTTTTGGTTATACATTTCATAGCCCAGTCTTCCCCAGACATCAGGCACAAAATTCGGAAAACAACTGCTGGTCCTCAGACCCCAATGAGCGATTTGTTCCAACTGGCTTATTTGATTTTCAATAATAAGGGCATGGCGAAAAAGGCTGAATGCACTCAGAGAGGTAAACAAAAGGCTCAAATGACTGCAATGACTTTGTCCACTCAGAGATCACCAAAGGAGAGCCCAGGCTTTCTGGCCTAATCTGGCCGTGGTGGACCACAACGCTCATGGGTACCCTGACAAAATCAGTGTGCCCTTTGTGGACAGAAGGGACACTGGAGGAAAGACTGATTGATGTGTCCTTTGCAAACAGCCAAGCCATTGGGAGAGGAAATGCCCCAGATGCCAGTGAGTGATGGGGCCCCTTGGCCATTGATGGTTTCACAATCAGAAGACTGACAGGGCCCAGGCCAGAAGTGGCCCTGTGTAGAAATGGCATCTATATGAGGAAGGCCGAGCCTCGGGTGGTCATTGAAAAGGCGGGCAAATTGATAGAATTTCTCATATACACCGGTGCAACCTTCTTGGTTTTAACCCAAAGGATTGAAAACTTTAACAACTATAAGAAATATTTAAAGAATATGTATACTTAATAAAGTTGTTAAGAAAACTTTAACAGTTGTAAATAATGGGAGTGTCAGGAAAGAGACAGGGGCACACTTTCCTGAGACCCCTTTTCTGCAACATCACCAGCTGGTTGTTTCTACATTGTTCTCTCTTTGTGCCTGATTGTCCTAGTTCTTTAAGGAAAGGGACTTGTTAACTAAATTAGGGGCCACTCTGTGTTTCAAGGGACAAGGAAGCCACTCTCATCACCAAATCATATTAACAGAAGAATAAAGGAACAGATTAAATCTATAACTGAGATGAAGGGCTCAATAGACCCTAAAATATAAAACACTGAGTTTCTGGGCCTAACTAAATACAAACAGATTGAGGCCTTAAGTGATTCTCTTCCACACTTGGAAACTGTTGGGGAAAAAAAATGGTTTGGATCTTCAAAATCTTGGTTATAATCTCTTCTAATGACTTTTCTGAGGCTTACTGTTTTCTTTCTTTTAATTTAAATGCTTTGTAGACTCATCCTCCAATGCTCAACACCTAAGAGAGCTAAAAGGATGATACTAGCCAGAATGACATGGAATAAAATCAATAGTTGCTGTTGTTCAGTTGCTCAGTCATATCTGACTGTTTGCAACCCCATGGACTGCAGCACCCCAGGCTTCCCTATCCTTCACCATCTCTGGGAGTTTGCTCAAACTCATATCTACTTAGTCAGTAATGCCACCCAACCTTCTCATCCTCTGTTGACCCCTTCTCCTCCTGCTTTCAGTCTATCCCAGAGTCAGGGTCTTTTCCAGAGTCGGCTCTTCGCATCAGGTGGACAAAGTATTGGAGCTTCTCCCAGTAGAGAAGAGGTAATCAGCCAATGTTCACTCCTTCCCCAGGCAGTCTATGCCCCGTCTCAGCTGGAAGCTGCTAATGACTGAAAGAATTTTACCCCTTATCCCCTTCTAAGCATAAAAGGGTAAACACCTGGAGGGAGGAATGGTAGAGACAGAATGAAGAGACAAAATAGGCGATTAAATAGTTAATCTCACTAGGGAAGTGTAAGTAGAAAAATACGGGAGACCCCTGTTAAGTTAATGATTACTCGAGAAAGCAGGCTTGCTCAACAACAAAACCATGCAACAGAAGCACAGGACACGCCCCCAAACAATAAAAGCAATGGTGACATGAGACCTACACCCTGCCCAATGAGCTCAGTAAGTGAATGATCCCTAGGACATGCTCTCTGCATACATAAATAATAATAATAATAATAATAACAATAATTTGTGGACCTAGCTTGGCCATGTAGAGATAAGAAAACCCAGCCTGGAGGAGAAGTTGATAATGGTAGCATGACGTCTACTCCGGAAAGACAAAGAAGGTCTTCTCCCCTCCCCACTTTTCCTTGGATTATAAAACTATAGCCCAGTAAGTTCTCAGCAGGTGGCATTTCTTGCCCGTCCACTTGTAAGCCTCAAAAGTGTCCTATTCTAATAAATCAATTCTCATCAACCACACTGCTCTCACTGAATTCTTCTGAGAACTGAGACATAAAGCCTGGGTACTGGAGCTCTTTGGAGCCCCTGTAATGACACCAATCGGCTTCGATTGGGTGAGGCCCACTCCTAGGGGAAGGGCAATCTGCTTTACTCATTCTGCAGATTCACATGTTTATCTCATCTGAAAACATCACGGAAACACGACCAAAATAGTGTTGTCCAAATACCTGGGCATCCTGTGCCCAGTCAAGTTGACACAGAGTTAAGCATCACAGTCATGTCAGGTCCTGATAGTCTTCCCCTGGGTCGGGGCCCATGTGGAGCTGAGCTTGTTGGGGTAAGTCATGGGGAAAGTGGGAGGTGACAGTGCTGAGGCATAAAACTGCCCGCGCTCCAGCTGTGGTGATCAGATGTGGGGTGCGTTGTCATACAGTAAGAACCATTTTAAAATGATGCTTAGCAAATCCACACACGATCTCATTTCACTTCTGGTAGCCTCATGAGGCTAGCCAAAAAGGATGCACGATCACTGCTGTTTTTCAGAGAGGGCAGCCTCAGGGAGGGTCAGAAGTTTGCCAAGGTTGTACACGTGGTGCACCACGGCTGGGGTGACACAGGATTCCCCCCTTGCCGATGCTGGGGATGTGAGTGGATAAGCTGGGTGGCCACAGCGCCTGGAGGGAGCCGCAGAGGGCGGGGGAGAGCCACATGTGCACTGCAGCAGGAGAAGTTCTTCAAGGACGCCAGTGCTGCCTGAGCTGCATACGGTGATGTAGCAGAGCTGTCACTTTCAGGGAGAGGCGGCTGTGGGGACAGACCTGCTGGAGGGGGCAGCTGGGTCACAGTGACTCAGGCTGGTGGGGAGGTGGCCAGACAATGAGGTGAGCAGCCAAAACCTGCCACGTGAAACCTCAGAGGAAGAGACCAGGGAGATGGAGGACAGTGCAGGAGGTGGAGGGGGACACGGACAGCTGTGTCTCACAGCCCCCTTCTGGGGATGTGCTTGGGCTGTTGCCTGCCCTGTTCTCCCTCCGGGTGGGTTGCTGCAACTCAAGGAGTCTGGAGGAGACTGCCCAGGCCTTTCAGTGTTGATGGTCCACACACAGAGAAGTGGGCCAGCTATGGCCTCATGCCCACCCCTCCCAATCCCGGTACCTTTTGGGCATTGTGTCATGTCGGACCTCTGCATGGTACCTGGGGTCCTCTGATGCCTGCCTACTGCAGGGAGTGGGGTGAGGGGTGTTTTGGAGCTGGGTGGGGGCCTGTCCTCGGGGCTCTCCTCGCTGCATAGGGGAGGACGGCTGACTCAGAGGTCCTTGCTGCTCAGGGGTCACAGCGAACCCCCCCCCCCGTGGGCAAGGCTGTCTGGAAGCAGGTTCATGGCCACGGCAGAGCCTGAGTGGGAGACCAGGAGCGAGGCTGAGGGAGGTTGGTCTCCTAGCAGTCCTCCACCCATAAAGCCACCTCCTCTCAGGGAAGTGAGGTCATATGCAGGACGGAGGAAGAAGTTTGGAAAACAATGGCCTTTCTCTGCACAGGGGTCTCAGAGGCAGCCTGGTGGCCAGGGGCACTGGCTCTGGGTGGAGGCCTGAAGTGAGGATGGCGTGGATGTGGGCCTGGATATCCCCCGGAGCTGGACCTATACCGGCCGTGCCAGGTGCCACGGCTGCTCTGCAACTCTGGGCGCAATCGAGGTGGCCTCCTTCTCTGCTGGGGCCCCTCCCCAACTATCTTTCTGGCACTGGGCTCAGGGGCACAGAAGCCCCTCATTTGCCAGCCAGTGTCACTGATCTGTTGCTGGGCTTGCAGCCTGAGTCCTCACTGCAGTGAGGCCAGACTTTCCTGTCAGTTGGAGGCCTGCAGTGAGGATGGCGTGGATGTGGGCCTGGATATCCCCCGGAGCTGGACCTATACCGGCCGTGCCAGGTGCCACGGCTGCTCTGCAACTCTGGGCGCAATCGAGGTGGCCTCCTTCTCTGCTGGGGCCCCTCCCCAACTATCTTTCTGGCACTGGGCTCAGGGGCACAGAAGCCCCTCATTTCCCAGCCAGTGTCACTGACCTGCTGCTGGGCCTGCAGCCTGAGTCCTCACTGCAGTGAGGCCGGACTTTCCTGTCAGTTCAGGACTGTCCTGGAGAAGGCAAAGGCATACCACTCCAGTATTCTTGCCTGGAAAATCCCATGGACAGAGGGGCCTGGTAGGCTGCAGTCCATGGGGTCGCTAAGAGTCGGAAATGACTGAGGGACTTCACTTTCACTTTTCACTTTCATGCATTGGAGAAGGAAATGGCAACCCACTCCAGTGTTCTTGCCTGGAGAATCCCAGGGATGGTGGAGCCTCGTGGGCTGCCATCTGTGGGGTCGCACAGAGTCAGACACGACTGAAGTGACTTAGCAGCAGCAGCAGCAGTCAGGGCTGTCCATCAGCTCAGCGCTGCTCCTCACAGGCTCCACCTCGCCCTGTGTCTCTGCATCCATCACCCCTGTTCACGATGGTCTCTACACCCATCCATCCATCAACCCATCTAGCCATCACTTGTTATCCTTTGCAAGGTTAATTATAATTGATGTATAACATTATGTTAGTTTCAGGTGTACAGCATAATGATTTGATATTTGTGTACATCGCAAAATGTTTACACAGCCAGCCTAGTTAACCTCTGTCACCATGCATCACTACAAAAAACTTTTTTCTTATGAGAACTTAAAAAAAATTTACTCTTTTAGCAACTTTCAAATATAGAAAATAGTGTTATTAACTATAGTTGCCATTCTGCACATCTCCATGACTTATCTTATAACTGGAAGTTTGTATCTTTTGATGTTCTTCATCTGTTTCACAACTCCTCTCCCCCTCCCTTTCCACCACCCTCCCCCACCTCCACCCTGCCCCAATCTGTTCTCTGAATGTATGAACTTGTTTTTTTTTTGTCAATTCCATATAGAAATGAGATCACACAGTATTATCTTTCTCTGCAAATGGGAAATTTACTGCTTTTTATTGCTGCATAATGTTCCATTGTGTGTGTGTGTGTGTGTGTGTGTGTATGCCACATCTTCTTTATTTTTTCACCCATAGATGAATATTTAGGTTGCTTCCATGTCTTGGCTATTGTAAATAGTGCTGCAATAGACATAGATGTGCAGATTTTTTTTTATTTCAAATTGAAGTGACAGTCACTCAGTTGTGTCCGACTCTTTGTGACCCCAGGGACTATATAGTCCATGGAATTCTCCAGGCCATAATACTGGAGTGTGGGTAACCTTTCCCTTCTCCAGGGAATCTTCCCAACCCAGGGATCCAACCCAGGTCTCCCTCACTGCAGGCGGATTCTTTACCAGCTGAGCCGCCAGGGAAGCCCATTAGTGTTTTTGTTTTCTTTGGGTAAATATCCAGAAGTGGAACTGCTGGATTGTATAGCGATTTTATTTTCAATTCTCTGAAGAACCTCCATTTTGTTTTCCACAGTGGCTGCACCAACTTACATCCCCATCCACAGTGCACGAGGGTTCCCTTTGCTCCATGTCCTCACCAACATACTACCTTTGGTTCTAGAGGGTGAAGGCACCCCGGGCAGAGAGCCAGAGATGACAGCGCTCTGAATCTAGGTTCCATAGGGCGAACATAAAAGTTTTCTCCCGAACAAGAATTAAGAGTTTCCTAAGAGCAAATTGATGGGAGAAAGCTTAAATGAATGTATTACTTACTTTTAATCTGCACCAAAAAAAAAAAATGCAGCTCTCCACTGTGCTTTTCTGACTAAATATAACAAACATTTTCCCTTGTCAATAAAAAGAAAACTTTTCTTAACAGTTTTTTTTTTTTTAAAGCAAACCAATGGGGTATTATCAGAATTCAGGCCTCTCGTGTTCCTTTACCCGTGAAAAAGTCCCTTTACCCTCTCCAGTATTCTTGCCTGAAAGACAGAGGGGCTTGGCAGGATACAGTCCAAAGGGTGGCAGAGAGTCAGACATGACTGAGCAAATGATCAAAAACAAAACAAAACACGGAGTCCTTCTTGAGAGGCTTGCTGTCCTGCCTGACTTTTGACCCCTGGTTGGGAGCGTCTTGCCTGAGACGGGAGCTGGGGTCCATCTCATCCTCACAGGGCCTTCCTGCCTGCCAGGGGAGACCTCCCACCCTGAGAGGGCTGAGTGTGAGGGGCCCGTGGACTGGGCTGGGCTGGGCCGGGCTGGCGAGGCTGTGGATGAGGGCCCCGGCTGTGTTCCTTTACCCGTGAAAAAGTCCCTTTACCCTCTCCAGTATTCTTGCCTGAAAGACAGAGGAGCTTGGCAGGATACAGTCCAAAGGGTGGCAGAGAGTCAGACATGACTGAGCAAATGATCAAAAACAAAACAAAACACGGAGTCCTTCTTGAGAGGCTTGCTGTCCTGCCTGACTTTTGACCCCTGGTTGGGAGCGTCTTGCCTGAGACGGGAGCTGGGGTCCATCTCATCCTCACAGGGCCTTCCTGCCTGCCAGGGGAGACCTCCCACCCTGAGAGGGCTGAGTGTGAGGGGCCCGTGGACTGGGCTGGGCTGGGCCGGGCTGGCGAGGCTGTGGATGAGGGCCCCGGCGGCACGCGGGCAAAGGAAGGTCCTTGGAGCAGCCCACGCCCCCTCACATCTCAGGGTCTTTCAGCTGCTCACTGTGTGTTAGGGGCCAGGGCTGCTGGGGACCAAGGCTGTTCTGCTCTGGGCAGGGTGTTCGAGGTGTTTTCCCTGACTCTGATGTTCATTTTTGGTTTTCTAACTAGACATTCATTACACTTCCCTCCCTGTGATGCCACCTCAGAACGAATTTGAGCTCTGACACCCTCTAAATGACCAGGAAGGGGCTTGTGGGACCGTGCCCTCTGGGCTGCTTCCTCCGCGGCCCAGTCCTCGCGAGTGCCACCGAGAGCAGGTGCAACTGTGCATTATCCTTAATGTGGCATCACCCAGAGGCTGCAGACACTCTCCCCTGTTTTCACAGTTTCCCTCTGAGTGGCATCTCTTTCTGTCTGCAGAGTAGGGAAATTAAACTAGTAGACAGGAGTTTGCCCCAAATACCGAGCTGTTTTCTGGGCTTTGGCTTGACACTGGCTGTGAGAAGCTCCCTCCCAGGGGCAGGGAGGTGGCTGGGTCCAGTGTGACTCCACCCCAAGGCCATTTTGTATGACCATTGCACCAATCTTTATTGACTGCTGAGNGTGGCATCTCTCTCTGTCTGCAGAGTAGGGAAATTAAACTAGTAGACAGGAGTTTGCCCCAAATACCGAGCTGTTTTCTGGGCTTTGGCTTGACACTGGCTGTGAGAAGCTCCCTCCCAGGGGCAGGGAGGTGGCTGGGTCCAGTGTGACTCCACCCCAAGGCCATTTTGTATGACCATTGGCACCAATCTTTATTGACTGCTGAGTGCAAACCGTTTCGGTGGGTCTGGACTCCTCCTCCCAACTTCTTCCTTCTGTGTATCTCCCTGCCTCCCACATCTCAGGACTCTGGGGTGGGGGAGGGGGAAGGACCAGCCTTCTCTCCAGCCATAAAGCCGGCTCCCTCTGCCTAGTATGCTTGCAGCCGAGCTCTCTCCTGCACATTAACAGCCGGGGAGAGAGGGTTCTGGAAAGAACCCAAAGTGCCCATTAGATGATTGTTACAATGTCGGTGACTGTTCCAATGATATAAGTCTGAGGTCTTAATAAAATCCAGCATTTTCCAATTAGCTGTTGCTTAATTAGTGCCATGAATATTCAGAGCCACACACCCTTCAGCCCCCCTCCCCAAGTCTCTCCAGGCCCAGCCTGCCTCTCCTACCCCTACCCCACCCCACCCCCCATGCAGCCTTGTTTCAAGGCTGGGCATCCACAGGAAGTCTGAGGTCCTAGCTGTCACTTCCTCCCCCTTCCAGGGGCCAAAAGGCTCTGGCCATCAGAGTTCCCCCTTGGGAAAATACAAAACACACAGATTCCCTTACTTGCCTTTAAGCCTATAAGAATGGTTACTTCTGGAGAAGGCCATCCTGGACCGTTAAGCACAGGCTGTTGGAGCAATTAATAAATCTGGTTGCTCCTGGATGTTGGTGACTCCCTCCCTCCCTCCCTCCCTCCCTCTCTTCCTTCTTTCCTTCCTTGCTTCTTTCTTTTCCTCCTTTATCCAGTGTGTTTCCTGGCAGCTAACCTGGGAGACCAGACAAAGTACAAGCCCAGAGGCCCCTGGTGAGATGGAAGGAAGACAGTCTCCCCTGCCAGAAACAGGACAACAGGCCTGGACTGGAGTCTCATGTGCTTACACCCCATCACCAAACCGAGCCTTCATACCTCACTAAACGTTTCAGCCTCTCTGGGTGTGGACTCTTGACCCAGTACGTCTGGAGTGACCTGGTTAGCACTGGGGAGGTGGTCTGCTGGGTGGACTCTTGCTTCTCATCCCCAAAGGAGGGTGATCTTGCCCCAGCCAACATGCATCCTGGTGACTGTCTTCCCTGCCTCCTGCCTGCAGAAGTCCTTCATTTTGCTTCTCAGAGCCCCTTTCTGTCTGCTAGATGGATGCAGCTGATTCATGAATCTTTGAATCAAGCCAATAAGAGCTTCGACATTCACTGAGTTGTTTTTTGTCTTTTAAATGCCCCAAGCTGCACTAAGGGCTCTTTCCCCATGTTTCTCCACACCAGGCAGCATGGCTCCGTCCACGCCCAGCCGTGTAGGGGGACAGGAGAGGAAGACGTCTGTCCTCTGCTGTCCCTGTCCTGGGCAGCCTCTTGCCCCTCGAAGGCTGAGCGTACTGCAGTGGCTATAATTTGGGCTGAGTTTAGAGGTAATTTCCCAGTGGCGCCTGCAGCTTCTTAATGCAGGCTGTCAAAATGATATAAAATTGTGTTCTGCCAGCTGCCTGGCTGGCTTTATTCAGATACATCTAATGTGACAATTTTGTCACAGCTCGTTTTACAGGGCTGTTTCGACTGGGGGGGTTGAAGCAGCCTTCCCCATCAGCTGGTCCCCTCACCAGGTGTAAGAGGTGATGATTTTCTTGTGGAGAAAAGTCCTGTCCTCCCTGGAGCCTGCCTGGCCTGGGGCTGAAGGCTGAAAGGCACAGGTGAGGAATAGGTGGAGTCTGTGCAATAAGCAAGTCGGTGGACTCAGAGAAGCTGGAGCCAAGAGCATGGTCTCGAGGGGCCCAGCCACTGGGTGACTCAGTGAGGCCTCTGGTCCAGCCTCTTTGCTGGACTGAGGTCTTCCCGCTGCATGTCTGGGCTGAGGAGCAGCCACCAGGGCTCTGGGCCAATAGCAATAGGCACCCTTAAAACTCTAGCCGGGTCCAGGCCGGGCCAAGTCATCTGGCTCACCTGAGTTCCGGTTTCCTCATCAGCAAACCAGTGAGGACTGAATGCGGTGTCATGGGCAGAAGATGCAGGATGGCAGACTTCATCCTCCCATCTGGCCTCTGCTCCTGGAAGGACTGAGTCTGAGCCATGCACGTTCATGAGAGTCCGTCTTCTGCTTCCTCAGTGTCTGTAACAGCCCTCCTCGGTTTTCAAGCTCTGTGTGGGTAAGAGTTGGGAATTTAATATATATTCCAAGAACCCCAAATATTTCTGCAGAATAAGGGTACCTGATTTAGATGAGATGGGGATTCCCTGGTGACTCAGACAGTATAGAATCTACCTGTAATGCAGGACACCCGGGTTCGATCCCTGCGTCAGGAAGGTCCCCTAGAGAAGGAAATGGCAACGCACTCCAGTATTCTTGCCTGAAGAATCTCATGGACAGAGGAGCCTGGTGGGCTATATAGTTCAGGGGGGTCGCAAAGAGTCAGACACTTTTGAGCCACTAACATTTTAACACTTTAGATGAGATGTCCAATCAGCAGTTTGAACTATCATAATTTAAACCAACTTCTCTACCCAGTGAATCTTATCTTCTGAGGAAAGCAGATGAAGAAGGAAGAAGGTGATGGTGGCTGAACTGCTGAGACCTGACCTGTGCAGGTCCTCACTGCCTATTGTACCTGAAAGTTGCTCTGTTGTGTCCGACTCTTTTGACCCCGTGGACTATACAGTCCATGGAATTCTCCAGGCCAGAATACTGGAGTGGGTAGCCTTTCCCTTCGCCAGGGGTGCTTCCCAACCCAGGGATCGAACCGGGTCTCCTGCCTTGCAGGTGGATTCGTTACCAGCTAAGCCACCTGGGAAGCCCACTGTACCCGTGACACACCTTAGCCGAGGCCCCGTGGCCTGCAAAGCATGCAGCTCCTGCCGCTGGGACATGCTGAGCTCTGGTTGGAGCCTCATGGTCCAGCACCAGGCCTGTCCACTGCGTCACTGTTGACCGTGGGGCACTGGGTGCTGTGGCCACTGTAGCTCTGGCCCTGAGAACAGGCAGCTCCATCTGTGGCAGGTCCTGAGAAGTGAGGGGACGGGGCACACCCCTGCCCCCCAAGGTCTTGGGCCAGACTTGCTCCTGGGTTAGTAGCTGCACCTCCTGACAGTCTTTGGTACGTCACCCTTCGTCTGCTTCTCAAAACGTCCCCTGTTCTCTGCAGGCTGTGGGCTACTGACATTTGTTTTTAACTTGCTTTTGATAAAGATGAATCAGAACTGCCCCCATGAGCTCAGGTGGTCCTAATCGGGGCCTTAGGGGTTTAGGCCTCTAGGTCCCCTCTGGGGCTCCCCTTTGTCTCAGTTGAATTGACTCTGGCCACTTTGATGTCCTGTCCTTTTCCCAGGACCCGCTAACTTGGCCACAAGAATCTTTGGTGCCCTCTGAATGCCCGGGTTCCCTATCTCCCCTTTCTTGGCCTCCCTGGGAAAATCTGTACTTTGGAAGACACTTAATCTGTCTTCATCAAATAAGAGTTAAAAATAAAAATCAATGAGCACCAGATTATCAAGGGAGGATTAATTCAACTTCTGTAAATGCTAATGAGATCTGGAACTCTGGCCAGCGGCACAGGCGAGGATTAACGCCCTTCTGCCAGCCCTCGGAGGGCTTACCAAGGCTCTCGCGGAGGCCCGTGGACTCTGGCCTCTGTGACCTCGGCCCAGTGAAGCCTGAGCCCCCAGGACTAGGGCTGCTTCTGGCCCCAGTGTCATCCTGCTTGTGTGCTGGCAGAGTGTGACCAGAAGGCCACCTCCCTGGCAGCAGAATAGTCTTGGGTCAGAACTTTGGGGGAGGTGGTGGTGTGCAGCTGTGGTGGGACTCAGGGAGACTGCTCCCTCCATGGGCACATGCTCGGTGGACTTCGGGTGCCCTTCCACGACTGGCCCCCCAGAATGTCTCATGATATCATGGTCCCTGGTGGAGGCTGAACCCCAGCCTCTGAGGGCATGTCCCTCCCCGCCAGCCGTCCTGTATCGTAACTGCTGCTCCAGCAGGGATCCTCGTCTCCTCGCCAGGCTGCTCAGCCTTCAGGAATCACGAGGCTCCTCTCCTTCCTGCAAGTCTTGGCCCATACGTCTCCTTCTCCATCTCTCAGCGCGGCCAATGCCCACACTGCTCACTGCTCCTGCCCCTTTCTATTCTGTCCCTACAGCACCCAGCCCCTCTAATGCCTCATTATTCAGTTTGTGTGAGCCCCAAGTCACAGGGTGTGCTTACCCACAGGACCCCAGCCCTCACCCTCTCAGGGAGAGAGGTAGAAAGTCCAGGGGTCTTCCCTTCTTCCTCTGCCCACCATGTGAGGATCAAACGAAGGATGCAGTGGACCCAGAGGCGAGGGGAGCAAGCTCTGGTCCATCCCCCTGGGCACTGCCAAGCAGACCACGCAGGAGCTGCTGGGACAGGAATCTGGTGGGCTTCTCGCCCAAACACACCAGGTGAGAAAGCAGCGTCGGAGGCCACAGGCCACCTTTCCACTTGTCAGACACACGTGGTGCTGATGGCTGGGGCAGTGGGGTGGGTGAGGGCTCAAGTACAAAGAGGGGGTGGAGGGGTGGTGGAGCTGTCACATGGCCTGATCCAGTGGTGGTTACGTGGACCTGTACGTGGGTAGAAATTCACAGAACTATTCACCAAAGGAATAATGAGCCATGTTCGCTGCTATATGATAATGATAAGATAAATAAAAATGTCTTTAAAAGAAAAAGAGGTGGCATTTATCCCGAGTCACATGTCCTAGGATCACCCATCACTGGAGTGTGGGCCCTCAGATGGCTCAGGCCCTGTCTGTGAGTTGGGGGTGTGACCCCGCCTTCCCCTCACCGCCTATGTCCAGTGGCAGACATGATGCGGGGTGTCTGTGTGTGCCTCTGAAAGGACCGCGGGGTTTTAACACAGAGCAAGACGTCTTTGGCTGACTCTTTGCTGCGATCAGAAGGAAATACTCCATGAATAGAATTTTCTTTGCAAATCCCTTTCCCTGCCTCAGGCCCAGTTATGGATTTCCTGCTGCTGATAGACTCCGGCTCTTCCCTCGTCTCTTGTCGCCTGCACTGCTGAATCCTCACTAGCTCTGTGACCTGAGAGCTCTAAGTATCCCAGAGTCACTGCCTCCCTCACCAGCGGGCAAGTGGCGGATCCCACAGTGAGAAGTGTGGGACTGTCCCCTGAGGAGTGCTCTTTGGTGAAAGGCCAGCATCCCGGGAGGGCTGCGGGGCTGGTCCTACTAAGGGTCTCTTGCCGCACCGCCCACCCTGGTCCTTCTCCTCATGAGGTCATAGTGTTACCCAGTAAATAGTGTTGTTGGTCACTATCCTCATGAGTGGGTTAAGGACTGAGACCTCTCATGCTGCGTCCCCATAACCTGGCATGGTCCCTCTGCCAGGAATGAAATTCCAGAGTAGAATCTGTGCCTGCTGAGTGAAAGCTTAACAGATCTTTGTTAAGGGAGCGAGTAAGTGCCTGACAAAGCAGGGCCAAGTCAACCTGGACGAGATGACTAGGCCCCATAAGGATGGCTCCGGCCTCTGCCACCTTCTCCTGGATCCTAGCAAACCACCAGAACTTTCTTCCATCTCTTTGGGACCTTAATTTGCCTCCTAGACTTTTCTCCACCTGATGGTGTGAAAGAGGTGCCAGTGGGTGCAAAGATTAAAGATTTGTGGGCTCCAAACTCTGGCTTTGGACACTGTTAGCTTGGAAGATGGACAGAAGAAAATGACCCCCTGACCTCACGTGCAGGAAGGGGTGCTGACCCCATGACCAGCCCCCAGTGGGGGTGGGGTGTAGATACAGGGAGGGCAGGTGTGAAACTCAGGATGCTGGCATCTTTCAGGGACTGAGATTATCATCATTATCCTGTGATTAAAATATGATAATACAATAATCACCAGGCAGAGCTCTGTTAACACAACACTGGACTGGAAATAATACCCACAGGAAATGGCATCTGAAGCCTCTCACAGCATCAGCAGTTTGGCTTCTTACACTGTTCGCTCAGGTGAGGGTAAGAGGACCCAGAGGACAGGAGCTGTAGCCGGCTTCCTGAGGCTCACCAGCTGTGGGACCTCAGACCTGCTGTGCCCTGGGGAGGCCTCGGGGTTCCTCTGTTCATTTCACCCACAAGCAGGAAGGGGTTGGGCTTCCGTGTGCCAAGGCAAAGATGGTTTGGGTCCCAGGTGCTGCAGGTGTGGCCTCTCCGCTAGATTCCAGGGCCTAGGACATTGTTTCTCTCCCACTGGTGACCTGTCCTTTCCTGGGGGCTCCTGGCAGGGGCCTTAGGGAAAAATACTCTGACGTCTGCTTCCCTGTCCTCAATGGTGAAGTGGATGTTGATGGAGAGAGAAGGACACCCTGCATCTCTGGGTGTCACCTCCTCCCCAGGGCACTGAGGCCAAGTCCTCAAGACCATGCCAGGCTGGCACTGTCCGCCCTGAAGGAGCAACAGGGGCCGGGATGGAGACAGGAGGGGCAGCATTTAGGCTTGTGGGCTCTGCACCCTGACTGAGCGTTGTATTCTAAGTCAGGCTTGTGCAGGGTGACAGGAGGGTGCCTCAGTGTCTAGGAGGAGGGGGATGGGTGGCTTGACCTCTGACTGACCTCAGCATCCCCCTGCCCCCTCACCCCATCCGACACCCAAGGCTTCCAAATTTCTAGCTCTGGCTGCTGCTTGAGACAAGGGATCAGGTGAAAAGGGACACTTCCAGAGCAGAGTCAGAGTAGTGTTTCCCCTAGAAGCGACATCCGAGGTTGAAGAGGTGAGTGGTGGGTGCTTGCCGAAGGGCACAGGGAGACGCAGAAGTGAGGGAAGAGTCGAGTCTGGAGACCGACCAGGGCCATGCTGACCAGGCAGACTCTGATGGCCCTCCCCACCCACATTGCCTGCCTCCCCAAACACCCTGGAGCCTGAGTCCCATCTTCTTGGCTAAACCTGCATTTCCAGCAGTTTCCTACCTCGTGATGGTGGTGGTAGTTTAGTCACATCTGCCTCTTTGTGACCCCATGGACTGTAGCCCGCCAGGCTCCTTGGTCCTTGGGATTTCTCAGGCAAGAATACTGGAGTGCCTGGCATGCCATTTCCTTCTCCAGTGGGTGGTGAAGGATCCTAACTATTGTAAAATGCGACTCCATCTTCAGTGCTTGGCTCCACACTGCCATATAAGCCAGAGCCAACCTGGTTGTTGCCCGTGTCACGTGGCCCCAGGAGCAAGGAGCCACTGTGAGTCTCATCTCCTTGGGGACCACAGCAGGCACCTGCTGGGGACCGGGGCTGGTCGGGCTCGCGTGGGCATCATTGCTTCAACATCTAGTCTCCAGACAGATTCTCCAGGACCAGGTGCTCTCACCTTCTCTTCTTGGCCAGAGAGACCGTCCTTGGGTCAGTTTCGCTTGGAGAGGAATCACTCACCTGCTTCTTTTGAAGAAAAGGGCTGAGGGAGGATGGAGAAGGGGAGGTGGTGGGGCTGAGGGCAGAGGAGGTCCCCGGGGCACGATCCTTCCTGGTCTGGTCACTCTGGCCTCACTGGAAGCTTGTTGGAGAGGGTGGAGGACTCACGATTTCTGGCTTAGAGGTGAATAATCAATCAAGCCAAGTTTACAGCTTCTTCAAGGCAAGCAGCACATGGCTCTGATGTCCATCCTCTGGAGGGAAGCCCAGACATCAGGTTGCGCTGGCCCTGTCCCTCCCAGCCTGAAGCCCAAGGGCCCAGGCCACCCTGTGGGCTCCTGGGCTATGGCTGTACCTTTTCTCTGGGAAAGACCAGCTCTTCTCTTCCTCTTTCTGGGCTAAGGGGACACAGAGGACTGACTCAGGCCACACGGTCCCTGTTTGCTGTATCTTAACAAGGCGGTCAGTGCATTCCCAGTACTGTTTTCTGTCCATCCCCAGCTTCTGGATGGAACAGACCTCTCTACAGGCTGGTCAGAAAGAGGGGGTGCCTGATACCCTCTTGCCTCCTGGGAAGATTCTAAGACAGGTGGCCTTGGAAAGTAAGGCTTCTTTCATCTGCTGTTCCCTTTCGTGGCCATGGGTCACTGCACTGTTTAGAGTTTGAAGAGTGAAAGTATTAGTTGCTCAGTCATGTCCAACTCTTTGCCACCCCATGGACTGGAGCCCGTTAGGCTCCTCTGTCCATGGGATTCTCCAGGCAAGAAAACTGGAGTGGGTTGCCATTTCCTTCTGCAGGGGATCTTTCCAACTCAGGGACTGAACCTGGGTCTCCTATCTTCACAACCCAGGGACTGAACCTGGGTCTCCTATCTTCACAACCCAGGGACTGAGCCTGGGTCTCCTATCTTCCCAACCCAGGGACTGAGCCTGGGTCTCCTGCATTGCAGGTAGATTCTTTACTGCCTGAGCCACCCAGGGAGCCCTATCATAGTTTTCATGGGGTTCCCTGGGTGGCTCAGATGGTAAAGAATCTACCTAGAATGCAGGAGACCCAAGTTCAGTCCCTGGGTTGGGAAGATCCCCAGCAGAAGGAAATGGCAACCCCGTCCAGTATTCTTGCCTGGAGAAGTCCATGGATGGAGGAGGGGCCTGGCGGGCTACAGTCCATGGGGTGGCAAAGAGTCGGACACAGCTGAGCGACTTTCACAGTTTACTGCCACCCAAACAACTGATCTGCTTGTGGCTGGTAATAAAAGCCACAGCCTGCAGTTTTATGGGGCCTAATTAATCCCCAAACACCTGCAGGCATAACCAAGTCATTGCTGTGACCATGTTGGTGGGAATCTTCTCCACCTGCTATTCTCAGCTGACGGGGGAAGAAGGCGACTCTTGCAGGAGGGAGGTCGGAGCCAGCTGCATGTCCTTCGGAGGGGCAGACTGCCCTCCAGTCCCGGCCGTCTGCCTCTGCACAGTGCTGCCAGTGGGAGCTGTGAGCAGAGATTCTGCGAACGGTATCAGGGCTGGCCCCTTGTGGTTCAAACGGCTTTCCTCCTGTTTCACGCCAAGGGGTGGCCACTATGGGCAGCAAGGTTTTGACTTGATTTGGAGGGAATGAGAGCCATTCATCCCAGGTCTTGATGAGGGTTCTGCATTCTCCAAGTTTTCAGTGCCTATGGTGGCAGGATGGAAGATCACTTGTCCAGAAAGTCCTCAAGGAAAGGTGGGTCTTCAGAAGATGGGATAGGTCCCTGATGATACCTGTGCCTTTTCTACTACTGATATTCTGTGCTTCTGTGATTTGACCCAGAGGGGGTCTGGTGTGAGGCTGGTGGCCTGAGTGTGTGTATGTGTGAGGGTGAGTGGATGAACTTGACCTCAAGGGCGGTGGGCTGGCAATCTGAGGCCATATTGGGGCTTGACCTCGAGGGCAGGGGACTTCTGCATGGGCCATATTGAGTGGGGGTCCCATTTTGCCTTCTCTCTGCTCCACACTTGACCTCTCTTCGTCCCCATACTTCAGTCGGGCAGAAGTGGCCTGCTGGCTGTCACTGTGCTTTGGCTTCTGGATGGTTCGGCTCCCGTTTCCCATCATTTGGGGTGCAGGAGCAGACACAGGCCACGTGACCCTGTGGATGGAGGTGTGGAGTGCACCTGGAGGGGCTGGAATTGGCTCTGCCAGGTGAAGAAGTTACGAAGGGCACGTCCCGGAGGTGTGGGTACTGCGTCCCACACGACAACAAGGGTTTCTGCCTGGGGCATGTCAAAGCACATGGGTCTCCCACACTGTGAGAGAGTCAGGCCCCGAGTTTGTAGCCCAGGGTGGGGGTGGGCAGGCCTGCAGAGGAACTGGACATCTGCTCTCCACTTGGCCAGAGTGTGCTTGTGGTGCTGAAGTGCCTCTTCTCCTAGCCAGCAGCGTGTGTGAGGCCTCACGTGTGTGTGTGTTTGTGAATACGTGTTCAGATGTGCACGAAGGCACTCAGGAATGGGGGTCAGACTATTTCTGTGTCTCCATGCGAAAACCTACTTGGGCCAGTGTGCACGTACTCATCCATGTGCCTTCCTGGGCACATGTGTATGCACATTTGTGTGTGCAGGGGTGCATGTGTGTGCAGGAGTGGACCTGTGTGTGTGCATGTGTGCACGTGCAGGGTTTGGGTGGGCAGGCCTGTGCGGGGCTTTGCTGCAGTCCTCCATTTCCTGGAGGGGAGTTTGGGTTGGTCCCCCTGTTCCAAGTCGATGGCATTGATTCAAGAGGAGTGAAGGATCAATCGTAATTTGGTTGCAGGGCTGGCGCCAGAGTGAGTGTGGAGTAATTAGAGATGGGGAGCTGATGCAGAGGTCTGGTCCCTGCCCTTGATGGGCCGGGCATCTGGGGGCAGCTGGGAGCGCCAGGGAAAGGCGAGTCATTCATGGGGGTCCCAGTGGTTCTCCCTCAAGCCCTTGTGTCAATGTGCTTTCCTTCCTTGCTAGGCTCTGGATGGGCTTGAGGTTAGGACCGGGCCTGTGCTTCCTGGCCTTGGCCTGGCTGCTGGTGGCACCAGAGCAGGGTCCCTTGACAGATGCTCTGTTGCCCCCTCCCACGCATCACTTTCATAATAACAAAACACATGTAATTAGTCAAGGCTTCTGGCTTCTCAACAAGGTTTCACTTTTCTCGTCTGAACCTTAGAGCTTAGTTACGGGGTGAGAGAACAAGCATCACCCCCACCTTACAGAGGAGGAGGCAGAGGGCACGTGCCCGGGGACAGTCGGGGTGGAGCTTGGCGGCACCCCAGCCTGGCACAGTGCTGCAGGGGCAATTCCCCAATGGGGCACAGAGTGCACAGACTATCTGGTGGGGAAGGCTTGTGACTTAGAAGTGGCTTTGGAGGCTGGCTCTTGCGTGTTAGGGCAGCAGGTCTTCAGAATGTGGGCCGGTGCCACAGGGGACTCTGCAGGGTGAGTCCTCAGGCCCTTCCTGCATCTCGGGAGGGCTGGGCTCAGATCTGAGCTTTTCACGATGCTCCAGGTGATCCTAACTCATGTGGACTAGGAGTCCTGTGTGTGGAACTCAGGGTTAGGGGCTGAGAGGAGGAGAAGGAGGACATCAGGAAAAGTGTGTCTCAGCTCAGGGCGAGGACAGCTGGCAGGAAGCATGAGTGGTGGACACCCTGTGTGCCCGTGGTAGGTGGAAAGAGAAGGGAAGGTGTTGGGGAGGGTCCCAGCCACATAGAGGGGGTGGGGTGACAGTCCTTTAGAGCCCAGGATGTCTGGGGTTTGCTGCTAACCCTTCATGGTGTTTCCAGCCTCTCCAGTCTTTTGGGCGCTCCTGAAGAACCTCGTTCTTTGGCATTTTGAGGAGAAGGTATTGTATCTTTCTTATGTGGGAGTGGGATCCAGGTTGAGTTGAGGGGGACACAATAGGAGACAGGGGTGGGAAAACACAGTTATTTGGGAGGCTTGTGTGCCTTCAAGGCTCTGCTGACGGTGTCAGGCTCACAGTCATTCCCAGAGAGCACCTGGGTTCACGCCGCCAGCTTGACGGGCAGAAGGAAAGCACTCTGTCCTGATAGGTCATCAGCAGGAGACGAAGGTGGGAGGGGCCAGGCTGGGGAACATTCTGGAAAGGAGGGTTGGGAAAAGTAGGAGTTGGGGTGGTGTGAGGGGTTTGAGAGCCCCTCCAGCCCTGGCCAGTGACTGGTCTGTCTTATGTGGAGCCAAGTGAGGAAAGGGAGCCAGGGCTTCTGTGGGCAATTCTTTTCTGAGAATCAGAGCATCTTCTCTAGCATGAGTCAGGCTGGGGATCAAGGAGTGTCCATGTGCATACTCAGTGCCTCGGTTGTGCCCAACTTTTTGTGACTCCATGGATTGTAGGCTCCTCTGTCTGTGGGATTTCCCAGGCAAGAACTTTGGAGTGGGCTGCCATTTCCTTCTCCAAGGGATCTTCCCGACCCAGGGATTGAACCCTCGTCCCCTGTGTCTCCTGCATGGGCAGGCAGACTCTTTACTACTGTGTCACCTGGGAAGCTCCCAAGGTGTGTCCAGAGGTCTCCTTTTCCCAAGGTAAATTGCACACAGAGTTCCTGCTCTCTAGACAGCAGGGGTCTGCTCTAATCCACACTCGAGTTGGCTCTGCTCTGAGATCCTCCTGGGATGCTCTGACCTATGACAGTGGCTATCCCATCACAGCAATTCGCAAACATGTTACAGCAGGCGACACGGTCTACCCTGGGGGCCTGAGTAGTTGAGGCTGCAGACAGGAAAGGAGCTGGTGAGGCTGTGGGTAGAGCTGAGAGGCGCATTTCAGGGAGACTTGGAAATGATCTTAATGCTCCACAAAGTCATTTGAGGCCAGGCCTGTAGTGACCTGAGAAGAGTGTAGCCCCACTGAAGGATGACCACGGCTGAGGCCCTCTCTCTTCTGGAGTGACGTGCCAGGCTCAGGGGGCGGTGCTGCCTGCCCCATTCAGGTTCCTCCTCCAGAGGAGTTACTCAGAAAGAGCCGGGCCGGGAGTACGACAACCTCCCCGTGGAAGCGCCGTCCACAGACTTTTACACCCGTGATGTTGCTGGTGCTCACGACCCTGTAAAGGCTGCAGCCCCAGGTTAGGCTCCGGGGGCAGTTGCCTGGGGTCCGACTGTGTCTTGGCTCCTACTGCTGCTGGAGTCTTAGGAAGTGCTTTCCTTTCTTCTTCTATAAGAGCGGGGATGATAACAGATCATTCCACTTGCTATCAGGAGGATTCGGTGTCGCTCTTTGTAAAGTGCTGGGAACGGGGTCGGGTGAGCTAGTGTGAGCCTCTCCAGGCAATAAAAGGAGAACCCAAGATTCAGTGGGGTGAGTGAGCTGCCTGGTTTCAGAACAAAACTGACAAGGCTGGAGCTCACACCCAGATTGTCGGCTCGTAGCCCCTGGTGCTCAGTTGCTCAGTTACGTCCAACTCTTTGCGACCCCATGGACCGTAGCTTGCTAGGCATCTCTGTCCATGGGATTCTCCAGACAAAAAAATACTGCAGTGGGCTACCATTCCCATCTCTGTCATAGTCCCTATTACCAGTGAAATCAATGTTCTTTGCATGGACCAGTCAGCTCTGGGCTGGGGGTTCACGGGGCGAACCTAGGGGCGCTATCCTTTGGGCTGAGCCAGGCATGGTGCTGGGGGCCTGTAGTCTTCAGCTCACCTGATCCTCAAAACAGCCCCCATTTATAAGACCCCAAAGTCCACAGATTGGGGCTTGAACATCTCTGACTCCAGCGCTGTCCTGGGTACAGGTCAGGGGTCCCACAGGTGGAGGCCTGTCTGCAACAGTGTTGAATCTGCTCTCCCAGAGTTCTCAGACCAGGGCCTCCGGTCGCTCAGAAACTGGGAGTCAGTGGGGCTGGGAGAGCTACCTCTCCTGGGGGTGGGGGCCCGGAACGTGAAAGTGTGCACACGTGACAGGGCGCCAGGCACCAGTGAGCGTCTTGGCATCTATATGTATCCCCCTGGCTCTGCACGGGGCTGCAGAAATGTGTGAAAGCGCGTGGGCGGGCAGGTCCATACGTGGAGCCACAGCACCTGCCCACGTGGGCGGCGAGAGCGTGTGTCCCTAGAGTGTGTGGTGTGGAATGAACGAATGCGGCGCAGGGTGTGGTGTGGAGCCCCATGAGCTGGGCTTCATTTCTGCCACTCCCCGAGCTCACACACAGATGCACACACAGGCACCTGCATCCCAGGCCTGTCCACACCTGTGTCTTCCACATCCATGGACACCGATTTCACAGCAGCCGTGCAGGGCACACGCACCCACAGAGGTAAGCACACGCTGCCGCCCTGCGCCTCCCCATCCTGGCCTTGAGCTCCTCTTCTCGGGGCTCCTGCTCTTCTCCCCGCTCCTGCCCCTGGGCAGTGCGCTCCTTGGCCCGGTGCCCATGCCAGCTCCGCTTACCAGCTCAGCGACACCAAGAGGAAGGTTACGCACCTGCAACGTGGTTTTTCCTTCAAAGACTGGGACCTGTTCTCCTCAACACCAGTCGGGTTCCAGGAGGCTCCTGCTGGTGCCACCTGCTGGTGGCCATTACCCAGTGTCTGCACAGGTTAGGGTGCAGAGCTGGGCCCATCCCCGAGACCAGCATTGGGGTGAAGCCCAGGGCTGGCAGACAAGGTTTTGGGGTGAGCCTGAGGAAGGTGGATGTCTCTGGACAAGACTCCCCGCGGTCTGAGCTGGGTAAGAAGACCGGATGCAGTGCTGGAGTTCCTGGCTGGGAAGGTCAGTTCACCTCGGACCCTTGGCGGGGTGAGAGGCTGTGGCACCACCTGTCACGTGGCAGTCCAGGAGGATGTGGACTCTGCAGGCGTGGACACAGGTGGACACGATGTGTGTGTAGTTGTCGGAAGAGATCCTGCCTGTGGACGAGGGCACGGGTGTGTTCTGCATCGTGTGTGATTTTTTTCGTGTGTGAGTCCCTGGGAGGTATGTGCACTGTGTGTGTTTGTGGAGAGATGTGGCTCCAGTGACAGCAACACGCCACGTGGTACAGCTGACAGCTTTGGTGTGCTCATGCCTTCCACCTCGCCAAGGCCCTGGGACGTGTCCACATTCCTCCTGGGCAGTGAACCCTGTCCCTGCCCTCTGAAGGTGCTGGCTGAATTCCAGTTGCTTCCTTCCCCACCCCACCCCTCCATGCCCCACTGTAAATACCTGTCATCCACTGGGAACAGTCAGATGCTGGAATTCCACTGGAAGAGACCTCCCAGTCTAACATCTCAGGGGCCTGAAGGCAGTGGTGCCAGCCGCTGACCCCCTTCTTGTCCACCCAGGCCAACCATTTGCTGCTGAGATGGCAGCCCATGCACTCGGCCCCCGCCCTGTGCCTTTTGGCAGGGTTCATGCCTCAAAGAACCTCCACAAAGGACAGCATCCCAGGGCACAGAAAGGCCCTTTCTCCCTGCAGCAAATGCTCTTTTCAGACCAGCCTCCCTCATGCTGGAATGGAGCAGAGCCTTCTTGATGCTCCTCAATTAACCTTGGGACTCTGCCAGGAGAGCAGCCGGCACGCAGCCTGCCCCTGCGCCCCCCTCTGCACATCCTTCCTTCTATGGGCTCATTGTCCTGGGGCCCCCGGGGCTCTTGCAGTGCCTCAACTGGTCTCTTCCCATAAGCCCTCCAGCCCCAGGATCCCTGGCAGCCTGTGACCCCCCCACTACCACCACCAAGGCCATGGGCTCTTCCAAGTGGCTTTCCTAGAAAGGGAGTGGGGAGGGAGCTTAGCCTTTGAAGCCCCAGAAGTCGGGGCTCTGGATGAATTCTCCTCTTTTCCCTAACAGTGCCCATCACTGTCTATGTCTTTCTCCTTCCCCACCCCCAGGAACACACCCTTCTGAGCACAAACACCAGAATCTCCCTAGAGCTGGGCCTTCCTGGGTCGGCAGTCCTATCACTATGCAGATGAATCTCCAGTGTATCACACTGTCTCCTCGTTTCTAACCACCTAGAGATAGACACTAGGGTGTAAGCAAGGTTACAGGTTCAGCTCTATCGTCTGATTTAAAAAGGCACCAGGGCAAACTGCCTCCCACAGCGGCTTCTGGTACACCTGTGCACAGACTGCATTGACCCCTTAGCTCTCCTGATGCTCTGAACAGTCCTTCGGGCTGTTAGCTCTACTTTCTGTGACAGCAAGGATGTGTCTGTCTTGCTCTTCCTGCACCTCGAAGGGGGTTTGGCCCATAATAGGTGCTCAGTACACATCTGTGAATGCCAGCTGCCAATTACATGGTTGGACATTCATGGAATCCCCAGTGAGGCTGAGGGAAGCCATACAACTTTCTTAAGGATGCCTGGTTGGTGAGACAAGCAGGGAGGGGACTCAGGTCTCCCGACTCTGAGTCCAGCAACTCTTTCTTTACACCATATTTACCTTGTGTCCAAGCACCATGGCAACTTGTTGCTGTGGTACCCTCTGTCATGGATGCTTTTTCCAAGAATAAATCCGGGTCTGTCTCCAGGCTCCCCATACGACTCGGAAACCCAACCACGGGAGGAACAGAGAGGGAGAGAAGGAGAGAAAACTGGGAAGTGAGGGCTTGTGAAAGGAGGAGGGTGCAGGGATAAAGGGGCAGGGATGAGGCTGGGGGCCCTGAGGGCAGACTCAGGGAGGAGGCACTGGGAGCAGGGGAGCCCCTGGGATTGGGAGGCGGGCTGCCGTTTGCACCCTGACCTCTGGCTCCATCTGGTCCGCAGCCCCTCTTCCTGCTTCCTGCACCTGCAGAGCCACACTCCTGCCAAGGCTCCGGGAAAGGGTGGGGGTGCGGAATGAAGATGCGCCGGGCAGCCCTCGCTCTCCGCACAAGGCCCTTTTGTGTGGGGGCTGAGAACCCAGCGTGGAGAGGCCTGAGAGAGAGGTCTGGGGGTCGAATGTGTGCCAGAAATAGACCCGCTGGAGCCTTCCAGCTGTGGCTGCTCACCCACCCCCCGGCCATCCATCTGCGGGTCCAAAGCAGAAGCACACCCCCCTCCCCCATCTCTCAACGCCCATTTGCCCCTCGGAAACCTACTGAGATGCTTCTCTTCAGCCTGCTTCTCACCACTACCTTCTTCTCCTTTCTGCTACCTGCCTCCACCTTTTTCCCTGTCCTGGCCTACCGGTCCTTCAGTTCCCCTATGGAGTCTCTGCTGCCCCTGCCTCCTCCCTTCCTTCATCCCTCTGTACTCCATCCTCACACGTGCCCACTGAACGCTGCTGCCTGGCAGGCACCATGGCATGCAGAGCAGGGAGCAAGGCAGACCTGCTCTGCCCTCGGGGCTCCCAGGCCAACGATCCCTGGTAGCAGCGCCCGTTCCCCATCCTGCCTCCTCAGCTCCTTTATCGAAGGTTAAACTCTTTCCTCGTGCCCTCTACTCAGCTCTCATAGTCTCCACCATCCCCACCTCCTGGAGGTTCGAGCCTGGGCCACAGCCTCTCCCCAGGCTACTGCTGACAGAGTATTCAGTGTTGCTTGAGTGCTCGGCCTCATCCTTCCAACGATGCCACACTCCTGGGAGACAGGGATGGTGCTTGTGACTCCCTTGCCCTTCTCCTGGGTGCCTGGCACAGTGCTGACTATAAGCCAGCTGCGAGGCTGCCTGTCCATTGCAGCATTCCTTCTTCTGATGGTCTGGAGTCCAGCCCCTGGATGTGTCCATCTTCTGTGTGCTTTTGTGACTTGTTCTTTGCTGGATCCCCATAAATTCCTGATCCTCTGCTGACATTAGCCTTTTGCCATTTCCAGCGATGCCTGGAGCTCCCCTCCATGACTGCACAGGCCTCTACAGAAGCCCCCACACTACACTAGAAGCCCTGGACATCAACAGTCATGGGATGAGGCCATGTGCAGTCTCCCTCAGCTGTAAGGCAGCCGGGGCACAGAACCAGAGACAGATAGATAGCACATGCAGCTCTCAGATTCCTCTCCTGCAGACCCTCATCCCTTCTACTTAATACCTTCAGTTAGCCCCTCTATAGATGAAGAGACGATTACTCAGACCTCCAGCTTGCCTGGGCCAGAGCTGGATGGCTCCCTTAGATGCCTGGAAGCCAGAGCAGTAAGTGGGGACCACAGTTGTCCACCTTCAGCTCTGGGCAGGTGAGGGCAGACTCAGGTGGAGTCCTGTGAATCACATTTTCTGTGACGCAGCCCTTAGCAAGGTGAGGGGTTTCTGAAGAGTGCCAGCTGCATATTTCCATGGACACTCCACAGGGAGGGCTGTCATTAGGGTTCCTGAGCTCTATAAGACAGGTCTGATGCAAAGAAGAGAGCCTCTCTTTGGCAGTCTTAGATGAAGCCACAAGAACACAAAGCATGTCTTCCTTGAGACTGTTCACAGAATTGGCTGGGAAACCATAAGGAAGTGGAGTGGGGTTGTTAAGGCTGAGAGGATCATCATCTAATTTTCAGATAGAATCATCCCAAAGTATGGATCTGCTTTCTTCCGAAGGCAAGAACTTCATCGCTTTTCAGCCAGAGAAGAAAAGGATACGGTTTGGCTAAAATTCTAAGAACTGATTTGTCGTGTAATTTCTATGAAAGATGCTATAAACACATCTTTAAGGACTCGGACTTAAGGCTCAGCGTGTGAGAAGCCTGCTCTGCAGATACACAGCAGGTCGGGGAGGGTGTTGTTCCTCACCTGCTAGATCCCACCACGTACCCGGCGCAGCAGTGTCACACTCTGTAATGGGTGGGGTCCTGGTGGACCCTCTCCTTGCCTGGGGACCCATCTGGATGAGACATCATAACATGATCCCATGTGGCTGGAAGAGCTGTCTTAAGACAGGAAGGACTGGATCTGACTCTGGGCTAGTCAGCACCTGCATCTAACCAAGACATGGCCTTCAGGGAAACTGTAACTGAGTAGGGGAACACTGGCTATTCTGGGAAATTTGAATCATAATGAAGTTTGAGTTTTAATAAGGAAAATCTCCAGGAATTTATTTTTGGAGAGGACAAAGCGGACTGCTAGAGTAGCTATCCAAGTCCAGAAAAACAACGTGCGGCCGGAGGCTGCAGGTGCCTACGAAGAACTGTGAGCAGTTTGAACAGAAATGGAAAATTCTTATGAAGAGAACATTTAGAATCCTGCAAAGCTCCCCCCACCCCCACTCCTCCTGCATCAGATCTTAAGATGAGATATTTATACTTCGGAAATCCAATTTCCTTTGTTTATTTTCTTCTCTCCTTCCAAGTTCTTTTAAACATGCTGACTGGTCTCTGGCATACTGAGAGAAAACAAGGTGCAAGAATTCACTTCACAAACGGTCTAGGCTTCTGACCCTGTGTGCCTGGAACTGGTGTGGCAGCTTGAATTCAAGTGAGAAAATTCTAAGATCTAGATGCTGTCTGTCTACAAACCCTTTCTTTCTAGGGATTCCCTCTAGAGTAATTTTTGGCTACACTTTGGAGACTGTTTTTACTGCAAATTGTATCATCCCTCAGAGGATACAGCACGACCTCCCAGCCCAGAAGCCATGGACACCACTCCTATTGAGAGACAGATCTACATTCTCTGCCCTGGAATCAGAGCAAGGTTTGGATGCTGGTGGAAGAGATGCTATGCTTCTTCCAGGGCAAGGACATAAGGACATAAGAACCATCTTCTGCCTGGTTCTACTGGAATGCCAGCTCTGGGAACCCAGCCACCATGCTGTGAGGAAGCCCAAGCACCCATGGGGAAGCTCACCTGGAGAGGAATTGCACTTGTTTGCCTGCAGCCCTGGCTGCCAGCCGCATCACTTGCTGATCATATGAGCAAGCATCTACAAAGCACAGTTTCCCTCACCTGGTTGGTCAGATGTCCCCACCATGCCCTGCCCAAACTGCAGATGTGTGAGCAAATACATGACTCTTGTTTTGAGTGAGTGAGTGTAAGTTGCTCAGTCATGTCCAACTCTTTGTTACCTCATGGACTATACAGTCCATGGAATTCTCCAGGCCAGGATATTGGAGTGGCTAGCCTTTCCCTTCCGGAGAAGGCAATGGCACCCCACTCCGGTACTCTTGCCTGGCAAATCCCATGGATGGAGGAGCCTGGTGGGCTGCAGTCCATGGGGTCGCTAAGAGTCGGGCACGACTGAGCGACTTCACATTCACTTTCCACTTTCATGCATTGGAGAAGGCAATGGCAACCCACTCCAGTGTTCTTGCCTGGAGAATCCCAGATACAGAGGAGCCTATTGGGCTGCCATCTCTGGGGTCACACAGAGTCGGACACGACTGAAGTGACTTAGCAGCAGTAGCAGCAGCCTTTCCCTTCTCCAGGGGATCTTCCCAATCCACGTATTGAACCCAGGTCTCCTGCATTGTGGGCAGATTCTTTACCAGCTGAGACACAAGGGAAGCCCGAGAATATTGGAGTGGGTAGCCTGTCCCTTCTCCAGGGGATCTTCCCGAACCAGGAATTGAACCAGGATTTCCTGAATTGCAGGCGGATTCTTTACCAACTGAGCTATCACAAGTCATTACATTCTGGAATTAAAAAAAAAAAACTTATTTATTTACTTTTGGCTGTGTTGGGTCTTCATTGCTTTTGCAGATTTTTTCCAGTTGCAGTGAGTGGGGGCTACTCTCAAGTTGTGATGCATGGGTTTCTCATTGCAGTGGCTTCTCACGTTGCAGAGCATAGGCTCAGCAGTCGTGGGGCAGGGCTTAGTTGCCTGGTGGCATGTGAGATCTTCCCAGAGCAGGTATTGAACCTGTGTCCCTTGCATTGGCAGGTGGATTCTTAACTACTGGATTACCAGGGAAGCCCGGGGTGGTTTTTTGTACAGCAAGAAAATTGATATGGTTCCCTGACTATAGAGACATGAACACCCCCTCTCGGTTACTTAACTGTGCACCTACTCTGATGAACTTCCTCACTAGGATTTCACAAAGGGGTCTGGAACCACTGAGCAATCAGGGTGAGTGAACTCCTGGTTTTGAGTCCTACAGCTCAGCGGACGTGAAGAAGTCCCAGCCTCCTCTTCTCCTAGACTTGAAGCTTTTGCAGACACTCATCCTCCAGGGGCCCGGGGGAATGTGTGGATAGGTGGCTAGCTGGTTTTACATGGAGAAACCCATAAGACTAGCATACTGCATTTCCAAAATGTGGGAGAGATGATGTAAGGTATTATCACACATCTGTATTATCAGAGATGCTGATGACTTACCAGGTACACTGAGAGTGGTGTACATCCTGGGAGTGGCTCACACCCTCCCTCACGTCCTTCTTGGATGCTGGGGTCCACACTCGCCTTGACTATCAGTGGATGTGTCTCATCCTTCCTGAGTCTAGAGATAAGCTATGTGGCAAGAGGGAAAGACTTCTTTGGTCTCATTCCTCACTGTGATCCGATACTCTGTATCTTTTTTGAGCTGATCTGAAACCAAATCTGAGACACATCTGATGATGAAGCTAACTTTTTCCTTTTGAATCTCAACTCTCCTCCCTTTCCTCTCTGCCTTCACCCCCTTCTTCCACTGCATTTCCAATACATTTATCCAGAAGAAATTAGTCTTCTTTTCAGATAGTTCTTTTGAACCGCTTCCCAACTCAACTCACGCTCTTAAGCTCTTTGTGTTACTTTTTCCTTTCAGTTTGACAATTTTAGTTTCCTAGTAGAAACTACCATGCAAAGTGGGAAAAAGTCAATGGCCAAGAAAAAACAATCAAGAAGATGGTGATAGTGGCTTTGCCCCCTTCCCTACCTTTCAGGTCTCTAGAAGAACGTTTCCCACTTGGCCATGTTTCTACCTATAAAGGGCTAGGGACATGGGCAGCCCTGAGGGTTCGCATTTCTCTTCAGGCCAGATAGATGCTTAGAGGTTCTGGAAAGAGAATCCCGTTACTGCCAGTTCTCCAAGTGGATCCTAGCGAAGCTCAAAGCCCTGGGACCGTGGGTTCATGTATATGTTGAGGGTGGAGCTCTAGCTCTTGGGCATGCTGGCTGAGAATTAGCTTCCAACTCACTTCACATCCCCAAGAAAGGCATCTTGGCAGAAAAAGAGACCCTAAAGCAAGGGCTCAGGGAGAGGAATCTCTGCATGAGCAAAGTTACGTCTCATAACTAGAGTGGCTGGACAGGG
Source organism: Aepyceros melampus (assembly GCA_006408695.1). NCBI lineage: Eukaryota > Metazoa > Chordata > Mammalia > Artiodactyla > Bovidae > Aepyceros > Aepyceros melampus. Next base: position 143,512 of record SJXQ01005683.1, read on the forward strand.
CAGGAGGTCATTTAAGCGTTCTGGTTCTCCAGGTTACATCCAGGTACTAGATTGCCCAGTGTATTTGCTGCTGTGCCAGGAAGGAGCCTTTCAGCTTTCCATGCACTGGCTGGTGGTGAGCTAAGAGGCTCACCACCTTTCAGGGAAGAGTGTTCCTCCCATGTTCAGGCCACATTCCATGTGTGGAATGTGTGTGTGTATGTGTGCGTTTCTTACAAGCAAATTTCCCTCATTTTTTTTTCCCCTTTGAGCTTCATATGCTAGAGCCAGTGCTTTGTGGCTGACAAGTGCTTTGTGGTGGCGACGAGGGTGACCTTCCTGAGCCCCCTTTGCTGCCCATCCTGGGGAACTGAGCCCCTCTCACCTCTGCTCTCGCTCTGTGAAAGATCAGACATCTTCACTGCAGCCTCAGATCCCTGGTGTGAGGGCACTGTTTGTAGATGTTTCCATGACGCTGGTTTATTTCTTCTGCAAATACAACTATAATGGGGGGAGGGGGGAGGTTGAGAAATATGAACACCTTCTAGGTTCCTCCTTATCCTCTTCTATAAAGATAAGAAGACCACCTTCCCCTTCCCTGGGTCCCTTGTCCCAGATCCCTACACTGCTCCCGAAATCCATCTTGGCTTCTTCCTGCTGAGATGGGGCCAGGCTCCCAGGCAGGTGGGGACGGGGGAGGAATCTTGTGCTTGAGGAGGCAGTCTTTTTAGAAGAAGGAACACTTTCATGCTCAAAGTGGAGACTTCCTGGCGATGAGCAACTATGACCCGCACTGGGGGTGGCAGTGTGCACACGTGTGTTCCTGAGGGGGGCCCGTGACACTCCTGCAGCTGAGCCAATGACTCACCCCAAATCTTAGCCACTTTTAGAGGTCATTTTAGTCATCCCCCTGCCTTCAGGCTGGATGGAACTTAACGTAATCTCAAGTTTGGGTGGCAGGGAGTGCGCTGGGGAGGAAAGAGTGGCCGAGTGTGGAAGGGAGGAGGGGAGGTGGCGGTAGCGCGTGACCCCTTTGAAAAGATCTCCAGTGAAGGACGTTCTCAGCTTCCCCAGGCTGCTGTTCCCGGGTTTCCCCATCACTGAATCAGCACCGTCCTCCCGGGACGCCTTTTTGCGGGATGGAAACCGGATGCTGGGTTCCCTGGATGGGCGGGGGCACCGACCCCTCAGACCTACAGTGTAGCAGAGACTCCAGGGTCCCGTTGGCCGGCCCGGCGGCCACATTCCTTCCCCCAGAAACTTGCCATGCAGTGGGAGCAGGGATCAGAGCTGAGCGGAGACGCGGCAGCGCCTTCTCCCCAGCAATGCGCATGATTCTGCGGCTCTGGGCTTGCCACACGTCAACGCACCTTGAATGGGCTCGCCCCCCTCGACGCGACGGGCAGGCATCCTGGCCAATCGGGCCCCGGGCTCTCTGGCCGCGCCCAATGGGAGGGCAGCGGGGGCGGGCCCGGGGCGGTGCGGCCGGGCTTCTCCGCGGCGCTGGCTGCGCTCCGCCCGGGCTCCAGTGCAGGTGCCGCTGCGCCGGGCGGGAGGCTGCGCGCCGAGCCGAGCGGATCCGCGGAGGGATGGGGAGCGGGCCGCCCGGGCTGCAGGAGCCGCAGGAGCCGCGAGAGCACCGGCGCGGGGCGTAGGCGGCGCGGGGCACTTTGCGATAGGATGAGGCTCCTGGCTGGCGCGCGGTAGTACTATGATTTGGTATGTGGCCACTTTGATAGCAAGTGTGATCAGCGCCCGAGGTCTTGCGGCTAAGGTGAGTTGAAGTGCAGCGTCCCTCCCCTGCGCCTCCCGCGGATCTTGCTCCTCCTGCTGAGCCCGCGCCCTCCCGGCGGGCGCGCTCCGGGCACAGTGAGGAGCGGGGGGGCCGTATCCGCGATCGGCGGGAAGGGCCTGAACCCGGGCTGCCGGCGCTCTAGAGAGAACGCCTCGGGCTAGGGTCCACGCCGCCACCCTTGGCACCAGGGCTTTGCAGCGAGTGCCGCGCCTGGTGCCCTTCGCGGGCGCAGCCGCCGCCTCGAGCGCTGGGGAGGCGGCGGCTTTCTCAACTCTGCCGCCAGGGAGTTTTCGGGTCCTCGGTTGGCTGCGGCACGCTGGACCCCGCGCAGTGCCACCGGTCCGCAGGGGAGCCGGTGCGGGCTCGGCTTGGGCTCGAGTCCCTCTGGACCACACGTCGTGACAGCCGGAGATCGGATCCCCTCGCAGGGCGGGGCGCACGGAGCGCCGCGAGAGGAGAAGAGCTGGTTCCGCGCGGGGTCTCTCGCTTGCTCTGAGGAGCGGCCGGATTCGGCTGGCTCTGCCCGCGTCCGGCTTTGCTGCACCTGAGCCCGGCCTGGCCGGGCAAAAGTTCCCCGGGAGCGCGCCGCAGCCGGCTACAGCTGGCGACAGCTGCTGTGGGCGAGAGCAGCGGGAGGGGGTCTCCACTGCCGCGTCTCGGGGCGGAGGGAGGTTTTCCTCTTTCTGTGTTTCCGGTCTGAGCTGGGAAGAGGGCAGAGGGAAGCCAGTGAGCTGGGTGATCCGCGCGTGAGCACGCGGACTCTTGCTCTGGAGACCGCAGAGCGGCCCGCACCCCTCTGTGTGGCACCTCGGCTCTCCGCCCTGCTATGGAAGCTGGAGGTGCCCGGACTCTGAGCGCGCGACGTTCAGCGCGCAGACACGACCCAGCTGCGGGCAGCTCCCCAGGGCCGGCTGGGATGGCTTCCGGGGAGAACCGTCCGGTGGACAGCAAGCAGTAGGAGGACCCACAGCGGAAGAACTAGCGCCCGGCCGCGCTCGGCAGGAGGACCCTTTGCTCACCGTGTCTGGGGCTGTGTAGGGGGAGGGGAAGTGATTTGGGAAAGTTTCTGAAATGGGATCGGTCTCGCTGGTGTTTGCGGGGGTGTGAAAACAGAGGCAGAGGAAGGCCAAGAGAAGAGTGATTTTATTATATGATGTGTGACCCCGGGTGGTTTTAAAACTCTTCCTTTGTCAGGTGGGGAAACAGACCAGAAACTCGTGGGGATGGGGTGGGGGTGTGAGGTGGCTTGAGCTGCGCTTGAGAACTTGGCTCCAGCCTCAGTGCGCGCCCTTCACTATTGCCTTGTACTCTTCTGATTCCTGCATCTCCTCCCCTTCAGTTTGTGGTATGTTCCTGCTATGGGACTGTCTCCCAAAAAGGATGTATTGGGATGTTTGAATAAAAGAGAGACGTCGAAGGGAGACTCTGAAGTAGGATCCCAGCCTGAGAAGTCCAGGGAGGAGGATGGACTTTTTGCAAGTTTAAGCACAGAATCAAGGGAAATGTGTGCTTATATTACATCAGCACACAGAAGGGCCAGACAGAAGAAAGGACTTCCCAGCATTGAAGGTTGTTGGTTCTGGAGCTTCTAACTTCTTTCTGGGAATGGAGAGGTCCTTCTGCCGGGGGTGGCTGGACATGAACCCCTGCCTGCCATCCCTGTGGGTTTTGGGGAGGGGGGTGTCTTTTTAGCCTAGGGGCTCTGTGTGTGGTGGTAAAGGATCTGGACTCAAGTTCCAGCATTGCTACTTGCTGGCCTGTGACCTTGGACACATTGCTTCGCTTCTCTGATTGTCACTTGCCTTATTGGGGGTTAACAGTATGAGCTTGTAGGGTATTTGTGAACATTAGTGCCATGAAGAAATGAAGGGCTGGCTGAGTGTTCTGTGGTAGTGGTGGTTTAGTTGCTAAGTCATGAGTAAGTAACTGATGATGATCTGGGTTCCATTTCTTTCCCCTGAATGGGGTTCAGGGCACTGCAAGCTGGGAATGTCCCCAGGGGGAGTTCAGACAGTTGCCCTGTCCAGAACCAAGTTTGCCTTCCCCACTGACCTTGCCCAGGGAGATGTGGAGGGCTGCTCGGAAATCCTCTGAGAGATCTGCAGAACTGGAGTTGTGTCAGTGGCTGGAACCTGGTGGAGAATCTGCAGGATACCCAGGAGGCATGATCTCTACAGCCTCCAGGAATGGGAGATGGGCTGACGGGCCAGCATTTCAGATGCTGCTGTGAGAGCTCAGCTGTTCTCTAACTGGCAGAGGTGACTTCCAGGAGATTCTTGATGGGAGGGACTTTGAGATGCTGGTCTTGGGGTCTGGCTGAACAGGGGTTGCTCCAGCAGAGGAGTGAAAGGCTTGGGACAGAAAGAGGGGTGGGCTTGCATCCTGTGTGTCTGGGGGTCAGTGTGGAGGCTGGGGAGGACGTGCAGAGAGCCTGGAAGGTGGTGAGTAGAGTCTGCGTCTGAGGCCTTCACTGAGCAAGCTGATGTGGAGGACCCCAGCCTTTATCACCAAGGCTGTCTCTTCTTGTGGACCACAGATTCCGTGCCTGGCTTACTGCTTTCCCCAGATAAAGCGGGTTCTAACTCGGACAGTGCTGGTAGCTGGACTAATGCCCTCTACTCTCAGCCTGGCCTTCCCTCCCTCCCTTTGGTGGTGAAGGCATGAGGGAGGGCATTTAGGTCTGGAATCTGCTAGAGAGACCCCCACAGGCAGCCTCTCAGCTGAGCGGGACTTGGCTCAGGACATGGCATGTGTGTTTGTGTCCCCAGCACCCGCGGCTGGAGGCAGGCAGGGGTGTGTCTGGCAGCACGCGTTTGGGAGAAGCTGAGGAGGGGATGTGTGGGAAGAGTCAGCTTTCAGCTGCTGGCCTCAAGCTCGTCTTGTGTGCTGACCCGGAGCTGCCAGGTCCCAGGACTGGTGGTGGTTTCAGGTTTGAGGTTCTGAGACAGAAAGCTAGGATCCAGTTACGCAAAGGAGCAGAGGCTGCCTGGCTGGGAGATGCTGAACCCCAGCCTCTCTCTGGCCGGCCTCTCCTGGCTCTGACCCTGTGCTCTCCATCCTCAGATCTCTCTGCCACAGGCCTAGCTGTCAGGGCCTTGCTGCGCTGAGGGGATGGGAGTGGACCCGGCCCACAGGGAGAGCTGCGCTCTCTCCCCCACTCCCCAACCCTCTCCAGTCCTCTGCCTCCTTGGGCTAGGCCAGAGTCCCAGGGCAGCTCTCTCCTATCTGTGCCCAGTGATGAGTAAAGCAGGCTGTGTGAGAGAGTGAATGAGAATTGTGGAAAGAGCCATCATTGGTGGTAGCTGCTAGAAGTGCCTGCATACATCTGTGTGTGCGTGTGCCTGCTTGTGGGTGCAACCGTTTGTATGCGTATGCACATGAATGTAGCAGACAGGAGACCCAGAGTCTCCAGGCGCGAGGTGGGGCATCTTTCCTGTCTGATTGCTGTTGGCCGTGGGTGGCAGTGAGGCTAGACTTGGAGCAGATGCCAGGCTTTTCCCACCCTCTGCCCCACACCTAAGTGTGGACAGCCCAGAAGCTCCCAAAGTTGGAGGCTCGGCCCTGGGGCTGGGTTGAAGGGAGAGTGAGCGCTGAGAGAAAGCCTCGGTGGGGGACGCACAGGCAGAGCCAGGGGACACAGAAGACGGGTCTGACTTGCTGAGAGGTGGCTCTGACCTTGGCTACCCAGTAGCCCAGACTCCCGAATGGAAAAGGGACTTGGTCCCCAGGGGTTGGGAGCTGGGTGCAGAGGCAGCTTGTAGCCTGGTCCTGCCGGGGCACTGCCCAAGGGAGCCAGCTCAGCCTGCCTGAGGCAGCTGACCTATTTTTCTTAGGAATCTTCCTGCTTTTCTGTTCTCTCTTGCGTGATTAAGCAGGAGACTGGTGAGCAGAGTCAGGGCCTCCAGAAGAGTTTTGGAGAACAGTTCCTTGTGGGCCAGGCTACGAGCGAGGTCCCAGCCAGCCTGCCTGTCCTTCTGAAAGGGCGGTGACTGAGTGGTGCCCTCTGCCTGCCCTCACCCCCGAGCTCCCTCCTGGTCCAGGCCCCTGGCGAGCTGGGCTGTGGCGGTAATACACTGTCCAGGTAACATGTAGGAGCTGCTTTCCTGGTTTTCCGGCTTCCAAGTAGGGAGTGCTGACGCTTCATTGTGAGTAGACTCGAGCTTCGATCCCCTGCTTACTTGCATCCACCTGGCGCCTCACCCGAGGCCCTCCCCGGTTCAGCTTGGCGGCACTTGGACCAGGCCCGCACCAGCAGTGGGCAGGGTGGGTGTGGCTGGGCCTCTTTGCGGAGGAGCTGCTGCAGGAGCAGAGCTGAGGTTGGATTACTGACTGCTTCCTGCCAGTGGCTCCTGGGGAACAGGCTCTTGGAAATACAATCTAGCAGAGAGCAAATTAAGGTGGCTAATAGCTGCTGCCTCCTGGGCTGCCTGGGCCAGAGAGTTAGGGAGGAGAGGCAGCCATGGAGGAAGGGTGTCCTGTCCCTCCCCCAGTGCCTTGTTAGGTGACGGGAGGGCCAATTTGGGCTCACTTGATCTCTGACTTCTATCCTCAGTGGTTGATGGGGAGTGGGAGCAGAAGAATAGCTACAGGGAGACCTTAAAAGGTGGGAACTTCTCCAAGGACCTCCTAGGTAGGGTGTGGGGGTCCTGGCTGGAGGCAGAATGTCCCAGTGACCTCTGGCCCACCCACCTTGTGCAGAGGACACCCAGGGTGCAGTCTTATGTGGACATGGCTGTTTTTCCATCTCACACTTGGCTACATGTGTATGGAGTCTCTCCTCTGCTTTCCTCATGCAAGCCTCTGGGTCTGCATCTCCCGGGTGGGGGGAAAGGACGTCCCAGGGGAGCCCGATTCAAGCTTCCTGGGATCTCCTGGAACCCCCTGGCTTGTCACAGAGGAGCGACTGGGGGACTATTGGGGGCTGTGCCTGTTTTGGACTCAGCAGGGATTATTTTTAGGCTGGCAGATGGAGGTGGCGGTGGCTGTCGCTGGTATTATTAGACAACAGGCCTGTGGTTTGGGAGTCTGGTGCCCGAGGGGGCGGGGGAAGTGGGGAGCCTCCCTGGGGACGTGCGTGTACTCACTCCCAAGGTGGGGAGGTCTCCCTGTGTTGCAGCTAGATGGGGCCGGGCTCCTGGGTCCCAGGCAGAGTGGGCTCAGCCCTGCACCCACAGCTGCCTGCTGACGCAGGCCTGCCCTGCTGGCCTTCTCGGGTTGAGGACTGCAGGGGTCTGGCTGTGAGAACCTGTCCTGAGTGCACTGTGGAGGGGCTGGCCTCCAACTCAGGGAACAGAGTGGAGGGGGCTGCTTCTTGGGTCAGTGTGGGAGGGGCCTTGTGCCTTGGTACCTAGCCTGTGGCGGGGAGCAAGTGGGGGCAAAGGGGAGACAGAACAGCTGGAACCTGCCCCTACCTAATTGCCCCCTGCCTCCGCACCCTCCCCCCCCCCAGGCCGCTGGCCCAGCCAGGGGACCCTCCAGTCTGCTCACCTGTGAAGCAGAGATGGTGGTACATCTGTCAGATGGGTGTTGAGGTCCCACAAAGACCTGGTATTAGTAGTGACCTAGAGGAAGCTGGTTTGCCTGGCAGCTGGCCCTCCCTGCCTGGTTCCCAGACCTTGGCTGCTGCCACCAGATTTTGCAGTCCTGCTACCTCTCCTACCCCAGCCCCGCCCCTGGAAGAGCTCCAGCTTGGGAGTGGGGGTGGGGGCCGTGCCAGGCCGTGGAGGGCTCGTGGTCCCGTGCTCACAGGGATCCAGTGGCAGCCCTGGACCCGGCGACCCGCCGGGCACCACCTGGCCCAGAGAGCAGGAGGTCTGCACCCTGTGGGCTTTCGGAAAGGTTAGCCAGACCGCGGGGCACCTCCTCCTCCTGTGTCCTCTCTCCCTACCGGGGAGCTCCGGGCAAAACCCCAAAGTGCAGATTTGCTCTGCTCCTCCGGGTACAGCTGGGTCCTGCCGTCTCTGAAAAGGGTGTGTGGAATCCAGGGCACCTCCTGCTCCCTGCGGTGCTCACCCTGCGGGTGCCAGAGTCCCCTTGAGGCTGCTGCAGCCCTCTGTGGTGGGGAGGCGTCTGGGGCCTCCCCTCCTGCAGCCCTCCCCCTTTGGGCACTTCCATCCCTGCCTTCCCCTCCCCTCTTCTTCCTCCTCCCTGCTGCTCCTGGAGCCTGGCTCTGTCCCCTTCTGACTCTCCTGATTCTCCATCCTCTGAAGGCCTGTGTCTCTGTGTCCCTGGCAGAATCCTGGGTGCCCTTGACCTCTCTCTCTGTCTCTGCCTGTCTGTTCATACCCTGACTGTCTGTCTCCATTCTTGCCCCTGGAATCTCTTTTGCTCTTGACTTGGGTTGTGTCCTGGGTTTGAAGGCATTTCTCTCCTCCATCAAACCCCTCTTCCATCTCTGCTGCCAGCCTGTTTACTTTTTTTTTTTTTTTGCAGCAAGCTTTTCTGGAGAAAGTGTTTTATTAGACATGCTTTGGCTCAGAAAGGCTCAGGCTGAGGGGGAAGTACTCGTGGGTGATGGAGTGAGAGCACACGCAGTGTGTGTGTGTGTGTGTGTGTGTGTGTGCTGAGATGAGGAAAGCTGATAAATATTTTAGGATTCTGAAAGCCAGAAAGACTGGCCTGAGTGCGGGGGCTGGGACAGGGCCTCCCACTCCACTGCCTTCATCCTGCAAGCCTGTCTATTTTGGCTTTGCTCACTGTGTCTGTGCTGCTGGTCTCACCATGTCTTCTTTCAGCTGCTGTCTCTGGTGGAGGGACGTGGGAAGAGCTGTGGGGTGGGGCCCAGGTCTGGCTGGGTCTCAGGTGGGGTGCGCAGCCCTGAGCCTGGGGGGGTGTGGAAGAGGCCGCCTCGTTGCCCAGTTGCTGTGTGGAGAACGAAGCAGTCAAGGTCTTGCCTCCCAGAGCCTCCAGAACCTTTTCTATGAGAGGAGGGCAAGCAACCCTGCCCCCTGCCCCAGGTGGCCACCCCGGGAGGCATCCCCTCCTCTTGCCCTTGCTCCTGTATTTCCTCTTTTTTTCTCCAAAGTTGACACACTTACGTGTACATGTACATGTGTACACACATGCACTCATGTGTACACATGTCTGTTGTTTGCCCACCCCTCCAGGACCCAGGGTCAGCCTTTGTGCCAGGTGCTGTGAGGCGCGCCCAGTCCCTGCCTGGTGCCCCCAGGGGATGGGGTGGGGGGCTGGGAGGAGCCTGCAATACTTTCCCCGAGGGGCTGGAATTTAGCCTTTGCCTAAAGCAGGTCTAGGAGGGTTGGGAAACCTGCTGGGGCCTCAGGCAGGTGAGGGCAACACTGTGCTCTGCTCCAAAAATACTCTGTGATCTTAGCTCTTTCTCTAGAAAACAGTGATGTCACCAGTAGCCAATCAGCTTCCAGAAGGGTTGCCTCCTCCTTCTTCCGCAATTTGCGGGAGGAGGAGAGGGAGCTGGAGCGGGAGGGAGAGAAGGAGAGACATGGACCTGGAGAGGCAGAGCACATAAGCACGCAGGGGCCAGGCAGCAGAAAAGCAAAACCCCTTTCCCAGCATAGGCGAATGGAACCCCACATGTACCCCCCAACACACGCTGATAGAGTCACACAAAGGAGGGGAGCAGGTAGACAGCATCACCCGTGTAGGTGGGAGCTAGAGAGACAGAAACACAGAGAGACAGACATGGAGGAGGAACCAGAGAGAGATGGACACAGGAGAGACACTGGAGAGAGAGAAACAGAACCAAACAGAAAGACACATAGAAAGAGCCAGATACACCGAGACACAAAGGAGAGCCAGACAGAGGCGCCTGGCAGGAGCCCACAGAGGTCAGAGGTGTCAAGCCAGAGCGTCAGTGGAGCAGCCGCTGTCCGTGGTGCTGCCTGGAGGGGCCCAGCCAGCTCTGGAGGGGAGGGACGGGGTCTGGTGGGTTGTGTGGGTGCTGGGAGGGGCCTCCTAGCGGGCTCTTTCACTGGAAAGGAAGGTGGACAAGGTGACTTTGGTGTGGCAGCCCGAGTCAGGCTAGAGGTGGGGCCGCACCCCTGGAGTGGAGCCTGGGTTAACCTGTTCTCGCTGGGGCTGGGGCTGGGGCTGAGGCTGGGGGGTGCGGGCCTCTCCCTGCCTCACTTCCCATCCCTTCCAGTCCCTTTCTGGAGGATGTCAGTGCCTTATCCAGCACGTGCTTTGTCCTCTGCCAGGTAGGGGTGATCCCCATAGCTGGCTGAGGTTAGTGGCCCCAGGGTCCTTCTCCTGTGTCCCCAGCATCCTGTGGTCCAAATGGTGGTGTCTGGGGCTTCTCCTGCTGATAGACATGGGGCTTGTACATGGCAGGGATGGAGGCCCCTCCCACTCCCTCCTCTGCGGCAGGCACAGTGGGCAGAGGGAGGAGGGGCAGAGAGGCCAGCTCAGGCCGGTGGGGTTTTCCCTCTGGCGGTGCCAGGAGCAGCCTCTGCTCAGCTTGTTGGGGATTCCCCGCTCCTGTGTGGAACGCTCTTGTTTGGTGCTGTGAACATCAGGCTGAGCTGGGGGTGGGGCGTGGGAGGACGCCGGCTCCGAGTCTCCCCGCTGTGCTCTAGCAGGAAGCATCCTGGTGCAAGAAGAGGTCCCCGTTCACCCTTGGCTGCAGTACCTGCCTGGACCTTGGTGTCCACAGAGGGGCCGAGGCCCCTCCACCTTCCCAGTGGCCACCCTCCTCAGAGCTGGTAGGAGTGTCACTGGGAAAAGGCATGGTTGGGCTGCACTCTTTAGGGTTGGGAGGGCAGAGGTGGTCTCTGGGACAGCCTGGCAGGATCTCCTGGCCTCTCCTTTCCCGCGTCCCAATGTGGCTGTCCTACTAGGTGCCCACGGCCTGCGAGAGGAGCCCGAGTTCGTGACCGCGAGGGCTGGCGAGGCCGTGGTCCTGCGATGCGACGTGGTCCACCCGGTGACGGGGCAGCCCCCGCCCTATGTTGTGGAGTGGTTCAAGTTTGGGGTGCCCATCCCCATCTTCATCAAGTTCGGCTACTACCCGCCTCATGTGGACCCTGAATATGCAGGTAAGGGCCGCCCCATTGCCCTGGCTTCCCGCCTGGCTCCGGGGGGCCCCCCGCCCTGTCCCTCCTGCCTGTGTCTTGTAACCTCTCGTCCTTTCCGATGGGCCTCTTATCTCTGTTTTCCAGTCGCTGCCTCTGTCCTCCCATCCTTTGCATTCTGGTAGGTTTAATTAAGTGGCGAGAGGAGAGGGACAAGGAGGTGGGGCAGACACAGGGCTTCCTGAACAGCCTCACCGATCCGCTGCGGATCTGGAGGCCAGAGGAGAAGGGAGGCCCAGAGCCCGCCGCGTGGGAGAGGAGGCCGGCTGGAGGGCGGCTCAGTAGAAGCAGCTGAGTCAGAGCTTCGGCAGGCAGCCATGGGGTTTGCTCTGTCTGGCTTCGCCCACTCCCTCTCTCTGGCTCTGAAGCTGGGGCCTCTCGTCCGGGTGGAGGGAGCGTCTGGGCGCCCACTCTGCCTCCTCCTCCTGGCCCCCTGTGTCTTGTTCTGCAATGACTCCTGCCATTTGGGCCTCACTGAGTCACTGCCAGGGCCTGCCCACCAGGGAGGAGGGCATGGGGCAGTGTGAGTGCGTGCTCGAGTGTGTGTGTGGGTGTGTGTGTGCGCTGGGGTTTAAAGGAAGAGGGGAAGCTGGCAGGACATGGGTTTTATCTTTACCTCTGGGCTCTGAGGTCTGCCTTGCATTTTTGTCAGCTTCTGTTTCTCTCTCTCTGCCCCCCCCCTCCTCTTGTGTCTGTGTCTCTCCGGCCTTGGTTGGTTGGGACTGTCTGATTTGTAGGCAGATTGCCAGTGTCAAAAACAAGGAGGAAAGCAGAGGAGGTTGTGACATTGGGGTGAGGAGTGGGCTGGGCAGAGGAAGGATCCAGAGGGCCCTCTGGGGAAGGGGTCTGAGTTAGGGAGGGTGGCTCGGAATGGATCAGTGCTCTACCTGCCAGCCGCTCTGCGTTCTCAGGCTATGCACAACTCCCAACCTCGACCCCCACTCCAGCCAAGCTCAGGGCCTGGGCTCTGTCTGGACCAGTGCTCTCTGTTCTCTGGCCCCAGCGGCAGGACTGGGAGGGGATGTCAGCACCCTGTCCCTCGTGGCCTCTCCCCTGGCCACTGTAGGGAAGCCACACAGACAGGGTGCTGGGCATGGCAGCCACGGAGACCCCTGGGACAGGATGTTGCTCAGCCTGGCCAGAGGTCCCAGGCCCACTCATCCTCTCCTATCCCACCTCGCCAGAGCTCCTTCCTCTCTTCCGCCCCTAGAGAATGGGAGGGTGCAGGGAACTGAAGCCTTCTTGGTGCAGCTGGTGGGCAGAGAGAGCAGGGCTTCTGGGGCTGCCCTGCGCTGGGCCTGCCTGCCCTGGGCTGGGGTCGAGGGAGGCTGTCCCTGTGGGGCTGGGGCTGCAGGGAGCAGCTCCCTGCCCTGACCCTCTTGGTCCCTCTGCCCAGGCCGTGCAAGCCTCCACGACAAGGCATCCCTGCGGCTGGAGCAGGTGCGTGCTGAAGACCAGGGCTGGTACGAGTGCAAGGTGCTCCTGCTCGACCAGCAGTACGACACCTTCCACAACGGCAGCTGGGTGCATCTCACCATCCACGGTGCGCTCTGTGTGGGTTGTGTGCCTGCATGCAAGCATGTTTGGTGTGTGTCCTGCGTGTGCTTGAGCCTTCTTCCCACAGCCCTGGGACTCAGCCCCTGACCGTAGCCTGCCCTGGAGACCCTGGTGCAGCTGTGCGCCGAGTTCCTCAGCCTTCCTGGAGACTGTGGCCTGGCCCACTGGTCAGATACTAGCTGCACTCCTGACCCTTTGGTCATCCTGGAGTCCCAGAGGCTGGGCAGCTCCCGGCAGACGGCGGTCACTGTGAAGGGGGTGGGAACTGTGTTCTGGAATCCGGGAGGGTTGAGCATCTGCAGGGTGGATTCTAGGGCAGCTGCAGGAAGACCCTCTTCAGGGATCCCCTGTTAGAGCCTTCCTTTAGTCCATTTGCCTGAGTAACCGTTGAGTGTCAGCCAGCCATTGAGCTGCAACTGATGGGCAGCAGCGGGACACACCCAGGGCCGGGTGGCAATCGTGCTGGTCCTGGCCTGGAGGCTAACCCTTCCGATGCTAGTGGGTACTTACTTCCTAGAGTGAAGGGTGATGGTCTCTCACAGGGCCAAGGTCTTTCTTGGGACCAAGGGACTCCTGTGCCCCTGGGAGCCCTCCCTTGGGAGGGGAAATTCCCAGGAGCCGGGGACACTGGAACCCAGAGAAAGTGGAAGAGGAAGTGATCCCCATGGTGGAGGGGAGCAAGGTTTTTGCTTTGCTTTATTTTACTCTTGATTCAGTTTGTGACATAGTGTATTCAGCCGCCACGTGCCACGCATACTAAACTGATTGTCGAGGCTTCCACGGCACATGTACTTTGGACGCCCAGGCACTGCTTAAGTCCTTGTGAGTGTGATGTCTGTGGCCCTGAATTCCATGCTCAGCAGAGAGGAACTGTCAGTATCCTGGCTTATGAGTTCCCAGTTTCCCCTGGCCTTGTCTCATGAGGTTGGGTCAGGTCGTGCACCTTCTGCCCTGAAAACCCATTGAGGGCCCTGGGAAAATGGTGTTTTAGCCTGAGACTGGCCTCTGGGACCAAACAGACCTAGGAGTGGTGGCGTTGGGGCAGAGGCACAGGCTGCTGACTCAACTGCACACAACCGACTCCTGTCGGTCAGCCCCCGGAGACCAACGGGAGGCTTATTTTAAACCTTGGGTGGGCTGTCCCCACTACCGGTGAGCTTTGAGTCAACTTCCTTTCAATGCCAGCTGTTGTCTGTGCCGAGAATGAAAACTCAGCTTAATATTAGTCCAAGCAAAATGTAATTAGGAAGGTAAACCTACCGCTGATGGCACCACTGATGGAGCATGGAGCCAAGAGCCCCCACGCTGCCTGCTTTCTTGTGCCGTCTCCCGAGGTGGGCTGGTGCCGTCACAGCCCTGCCTGCCTCCCTCACGTCGCCGCTGGGTCCTGTCCAGGGAGTGGAGGCGGGTGGACCAGGGGGGAATGCGGCCCGACGAGTCTCCGCTTATGTCGTGAGGCCACCTCGTTCGCTGTCTGAGCCAGGACACCCGCCTCCCCTCGCGGAGCTTCACTATTCTGCTTCCAAGAACCGTGCCTGTGTGCAGGGATTGTAGTGAAGATCAAATGAAGGGCTGCGGATGAAGACGCCTGGTGCCGCGTTTGGAACGTCGGCTGTGCGGGGATCCCTCTGTGCCGATACGGGTCACCCTCCCCGTCACGGGAGAGAAAGACCAAGTCGGGCAGCCCAGGAGGGGCCTTGGGCTGGCAGAGGTGGCCTGGGTGGTCGAAGAGCCCTTGGGAATTGACCCATGATCAATATGTGTTCCTGAATGTCCACTCGGCAGGCTCTGGGGGTGTGCAGACTGAGCTCTGAAGGATCGTCAGGGGACAGTCAGATCCACAGGCAACTACAGTACAGCTTTGGAAGCATGAGGGACAGGGACTTCTCTGAGGAAAGGAGCCCTGGGCAGAGACCTTTTGGGGAAGAGGAGTTGACCAGGTGAGGGGGGTCAGGGGGTCAGGTTGTCAGGGTGTTTCAGGGCAGAGGGAACAGCATGCTCGGAGGCCCAGAGGAAGCAGAGCCACCACATTCAGGAGCCTGGCTGGTTGTTGGAACGAAGGGCCAGGCTCTAGCACTGGAGCTCAGCTCATCATGGAATGCTTTCCTACCAGGGCCCTGCTCCCAAGGTGAGCGACCTCACCCTCTCTTCTTCCCTCCCTCCTCCTGCATTCTGAGGTTGCTTCCAGTGTAAATACTTCCCTTATTGAAGGAAAGAGTCTGGAGCACAAACATTGCATTTCTTCCAAACTAGAATGTTTCTTATCAGGCATTTCTGACTGGGATCACCCTGGGAAAATGAAGAATTAGAATCACAAGTTGTCTCCTTCTCCTTCTGTGTTTTCTTCAAGGCCAGTTGGGAGGAAGCAAATCCAATTATTTCCTCATTGCATATGAAATACTAGAAAAGGCCGAGTCAGGCCTTGCTTTCTGTCGGTGAACTGCTTGGAGGAGAGGCCAGCCTATTTCTAACCTGCATGATTAATTATAGGGCATGTGTGAAAAAAGAAGAATTAAGCTGGAAATGCAGCTGGCAGGCTCACACCTAATCCAGTAAATAATCGGGAGTCAAACCATTATTTTCCTGAAAACTTGAAATTGTTCAAAGTGCTTTCCTGATTAGCACCTAAATAATAAAGTAATTATGTAATTAGTAATTATTTGTCACTTCAGGACATAATTTATTGTATTATCTTTTCCTTAAGTGTGACACAGAGGTATTAGAGGCCGAGGCTGTGTGAGCTGTAGTTCAAGAGCAGGCTTGGCAGCAGGACTCTGCTAGGATGGGCTCATGGGCCAGGGTAGGAGGCAGTCTGGGGCTCGGAAGCCAGGTTCCCTTTGCAAGAGCTTAGAATGTGTTTTGGGGCTTCCCTGGTGGCTCAGATGCTAAAGAAGCTGCCTGCACTGCAGGAGACCCAGGTTCGTTTCCTGGGTCGGGAAGATCCCCTGGAGAAGGGAATGACTCCCCACTCCATCATTTTTGTGAAGAATTCCATGGACAGAGGAGCCTGGCAGGCTGTAGTCCACGGGGTCACAAAGAGTTGGACATGATGGTGTGACTAACACAGAATGTGTTTTACCATCACTTTTGGTGTGTTTAACGTCAGGTTAGGATTGGAGAAGGAAAAGGCAACCCACTCCAGTGTTCTTGCCTGGAGAATCCCAGGGATAGGGGAGCCTGGTGGGCTGCCGTCTATGGGGTCACACAGAGTCGGACACAACTGAAGTGACTTAGCAGCAGCAGCAGGATTGACTTTCTCAAAGATGTTTGTTGTGCGTGATGAGGACCGCTTCCCTGGTCACCCAGCCTTCACTCGTGGCCACCTTTATGGCCACACTGAGCGGAGCATTGGAGAGATTGTTGAAGAAGGTCATCTCACCATCATCTTGTTTTCAGTTTTACATTTGCATTTGTGTTGGTGTGTGTGCGCGTGTGCGCGTGCGCTTGCAGGCATGCAGCTATTTCATTGCATTCATCCGTTCATTCAGCCATTTGTTGAGACTGTAACTTGCCACTTCAGTTCTGTTCAGTTGCTCAGTCATGTCTGATTCTTTGTGATCCCATGGACTGCAGCTTGCCAGGCTTCCCTGTCCATCACCAGCTCCCGGAGCTTGCTCACGTCAATCAAGTTGGTAATGCCATCCAACCATCTTATCCTCTGTCGTCCCCGTCTCCTCATGCTTCAATCTTGCCCTGCATCAGGGTCTTTTCCAATGAGTCAGCTCTTCACATCAGGTGGCCAAAGTATTGGAGCTTCAGCTTCAGCATCAGTCCTTGCAATGAACATTCAGGACTGATTTCCTTTAGGATGGATTGGTTGGATCTTGCAGTCCAAGGGATTCTCAAGAGTCATTTCCAACACCACAATTGAAAAGCATTGATTCCTCTGCACTCAGCTTTCTTTATGGTGCAACTCTCACTTCCATATATGAGCTGCGCTAAAAGCTGAGCACATACTGGGATTTACGGAGATCTCTGCTCTCAGGAGACTTGATCGTGAGTGCTTTAAACTGTCTCGGGGACAGGACTGCAGCAAGTGCCTTCCTTGACCGGCTGACCAGGTGAGGTGGAGGTGGCATTTTAGCAGAGATGTAGAAGCACCACAGAAGGGAGAGATGTGAGTATGGCCCAGAAAGGGGGGATGGCAGGTGCAGCAGTCCCAGGGATGGAATTTCTTGGCACTTGTAGGAAGACAGGAAGGCTGGAGTGTTGGAGTTGATTTGAGGGATGTGTGGTGGCTGGTGGACAGCTGTGACCCCTAACATTGCTTGGGCCTGGGGCAAGGCTACCTCCTAGGAGACCCCTCTCACAGCTTCTCCTTGGGGCCTCAGAAGCTCTGGGCAGCTAACAGCAATGACAGTATGGCAAGATGACCACCATTCAGTAGCTTTATGTTTTACCAGCTCCTCTCACAGACTCTTCCTGGATCATTCCTCCCATCAGTGTGGAGGGCAGGGTTTTAGGTAGAGCCCAGAATAGCTGAGCCCAGGGCTACAGGGCGAGTGGCTTTTGGACATAAGCTTGGAGCCTTGAGACAAGGGCAGAAGTCCCGGCCCAGCCTGGTGTTGTGGGCCCTCAGGCCGGGCCAGAAGACCCCAGGTGATTGTCCAGAGGGTTGAGGGTGATCGGGTGGCTTCTAAAAGCAGCTTCGACAGATGAGACGGGGTGTGTTAAAAGCTGATTGTTTCAACAGGGTGGGATTTAGTCAGGACTCCTAAGCGGGTGCTGGGGGAGCAATTTGGGAGGCAGTGGCCATGGCTGGGCTGGGAGAAGAGGTAGGATTGTTTCTTCAGGGTCTAGGTGATCCCACATCACCTGGTTTGTGATCCACGTTAGGCCGATGGGGCTCAGATGGTATATGGCCTGCAACCATGGGCCTGGCTGGGCTGGAGTTTCAGAAAGACTGGTCTCTGGATGGTCGAGGTGTGAAGGGCTGCAAGTGTATGGGTGCCTCGTTTATCCCTGTGTCCCTGGCGCCTCTGGGGCACCCTCTGGTGCTGGACAAACAGTCCTTTATCTGGAATTAGGCGGATACAACAGAGAAAATTTAGAATGGGGATCCAGCCAGACTGTTGAGTTCCAGGTCTGCCTTCCAGAAGGCAGGCGGGCAGAGCCTGTCTCCTGCTTACCCACTGCCTCCAGGAGTGCCCTGGACTTGTGAGACGGGCCCCAGAGCAGGGTGCCGTGTGTGGGACAGCCAGCTGATCGACCCCTTGTGCCTTGGGTCTCTTGCAGCTCCTCCCACCTTCACAGAAACACCCCCTCAGTACATTGAGGCCAAGGAGGGTGGTAGCGTCACCATGACCTGCACAGCTTTTGGGAATCCCAAGCCCATTGTCACCTGGCTGAAGGAGGGGACACTCCTAGGTGCTAGCAACAAGTACCAGGTGAGTGTGGGTCTGTTGCGGGCTGCTGCACCGCCTCCTGGCTGCCCCCCGCCTTCTGTCCTGCTACCAGTTCACCTTTGTGGAGGCGCAAGTGGGGCTGGAGGTGGCAGGCTGAGTGGGCTGTACCTGGGACCTTGGAGGTTCCCCAGTGCACAGGGCCCGAGGCCCCTCCCCCTGGGAAGGTGTCTGTGGGGCCCAGCGTGGGAGCTGAGTGCATCTGCTTGGCTCCAGGTGAGTGAGGGCAGCCTGACGGTGACGTCGGTCAGTCGGGAGGACAGAGGCGCCTACACCTGCCGCGCGTACAGCATCCAGGGGGAGGCGGTGCACACCACCCACCGCTGGTCCAAGGTGAGGCCTTTTGAAGGGAGTCCCGGCCCCACTGAGCTGGGGGTCTTCCCAGGGTGTGGGTGGCTTAGCTGGGGATAGGGGGAACCAGGTGGGGTCTCATCCCCGTACTGTGGGCTCCCTTTGTGGCCCTCAGTGGCCCTCCTGTGGGGTGGCAGGAGGCGCCAGGCCGACTGGGTTTCTGGTTTCTCTGAATGTCCAGATGGTGTCCTGCGGTGTCTCTACCTTCCCCGGGGGAGGACTGCCCCCACCCCCCCCCCCACAAGACTCCAT
>SJXQ01005683.1:162123-174122 GCA_006408695.1 Aepyceros melampus
CTGCCTTAATAAGTAAAGGTTTGAATTGAGTCCAACCCAAGAGGCTTAAATAACATGGAGGGCATTGGCAGGGCTGGCGTCTGTGGGGTCAGCACCTGCGATGCTCTGCCTGAGGCCCTGAGCCCCCCCACTAGAAGGGGTGGCCTCTGTCCACCTGCTCCACTTCCCCCACCCCTGCTGGAGGGAGCCTGGGGGTGCCTGCACTTGGCCTCCTGACTTTGGTGAGAGCTGGTGACAGCCACAGAGTGTCTGGAAAGTCAGCACCAGGGCTGCTGGAACTCCAGCCATGTCCTCTGCTTTTCCTGCCTCCTCTCCTGACGCCCCTTCACCTGTGGTCAGCCTTTTGCTCCTCTAGAGGCAGGCCGGTTCCTTCTGTGGGTCAAGAGAGTGGCCTTTCTCCTTGTCGTGTGTGTGTATTTATGGAGGGGTTAGCTGGCTATTCAGGGGGCCAGGCTGGCAGAGGGGCTGTGCGTGGGTGGGTGTCTGCCACGGGCTGTGCACAGCCACACTCTGGGCCCCTTGCATTCTTGGGAGCTGCAGGGTGAGTAAGAACCTGAGTACAGGCAGCAGCTGGATGCGTCTCCATGACAACTGCTCAGTTGTGCTGCCTGCTTCTGGACCACTGCCGGCCCGGTCCCTCCTGGGGCTAGTGGCGCCCCTTTCCGAGGGGCAGAGCCCCCTGGCAGCAGGTGCTGTGGTCCCCCCACCCCAGGAGAGGTCACATTTGTCCCTGTCCCCCAGGGCCTCCCTTCATCGTCTCCCCTCCTGAGAACATCACTGTCAACATCTCCCAGGACGCGCTGCTCACCTGCCGGGCGGAGGCTTACCCCGGCAACCTCACCTACACCTGGTACTGGCAGGATGAGAACGTCTACTTCCAGAAGTGAGTGCACGCCCTGCCCTGAGCCCAGCCAGGCCTCTTGGGGGCGAGGCTTCCCAGCAGGGAATGCCCTTGGGCTCTAGGAGCTGGTTGGGACGGGAGGGTGGGCTAGAGTCCCCTTCCTGTGCTCCGTCCGCTGAGACAGTGTCGGTGGGGGGTGCCTATCCCACACATCAACTATGGAGAGGACTCACGGGCACACTGCCCTGGCATCGCATGGAAGACCTTCTCCTCCTTGTGTCCTGTGTCCCTGCAGTGACCTGAAGCTGCGGGTGCGGATCCTCATCGATGGGACCCTGATCATCTTCCGGGTGAAGCCAGAGGACGCGGGGAAGTACACCTGCGTGCCCAGCAACAGCCTGGGACGCTCGCCCTCGGCCTCGGCGTACCTCACTGTGCAGTGTGAGTGGGCGCACTGGCCATGCTGGGGACAGGAGGGCGGCCTCGGGGAAGGTGGGCGGAGGAGGGGCCGGGGCAAGGGAGGGGGTCAGCCCTGGAGGAGGCCCGACCAGGGCTGGTTAGTGCAGGTGAGTGGAGGCCACTCTGGGTCCTTCTCCTGGCCATGCGGTTGTCCCTCTCCACTGATCCATCCTGCGGGCCTCACCTTGGCTGGGCTCGGGGCCAGGCTGGCCTTCTGGACACCGTCCTCGTGCTGGTGCCGGCCAGCTCCTCTGTCTGCACCTGGAATGAGGTGCTTTTTCTCACTATCTGAGGGCGTGTGGCTCACACCTGGTGGGGCGACTGTTCTGCCAGCTCTCTGCTCCCCCGCCATGTCGGCGTGGGGCACAGGCCCTCTCCTGGTGGCTCGTCCACTCCTGCCAGCACCAGGCCCCTCTAGGCCTTTCCTCTGCGGCTCTCGGGGCTGCCTGAGACCCAGAGCAGCCGAGGGCTTCTGTGCAGCATCATTCAGCCTGCTGGTTGTGGTGGGGAGAGGACATGTGATGAGGGCTCGTCCCTCCCTCCTGATTGGCCTATGGCTCTGTCACTCAGGCAACACGGGCCCCTCTTGATGGGGTAGATGACAGGCACTCCATCACTTGACGGCTCGTGTGGGAGAACCAGGCTCCCCCACAGCACGGAGGGGCAGGCAGGCGAGAGTGTGACTGTCTGGAGAGGGCCTGGAGGCGGTGTCTGAGCTGAGGATGTGAGCAGAACAGCTGGTGACCAGGAGGCCAGCAGAGCAGGGGCCTGGTGGGGGGGTGCCCGAGTGCTGGCCTCATGCCCTCGTGCAGTGCTGCTGCTGGTGGAGTCAGAGGCCTCCTCTCCAGTTTCCACAGCAGAGGATCACTCTCAACTGCTGTCCTGTGAGTCCCAGGTTCTTGAGAGCTGTGTGGCCCCAGGACAGCTGTGTGACTGGGGCATCAGGTCTGTCCCACTCACACCTGCTGGAGGAAGAGGCTCCTTTGCAGACTCCTCATGGGGCAGATCCCATCTGCTGTGTCATGGAGCACAGAGGGGCAGAGACAGAGGCACAGGGCTGGTAGGAGTGGTCCCAGAGGACCCTGACCTGCCTGGACGAGGACTCCTATCCTCCAGCTGCAGCCGTGTCTGCCAGGGAAGCGTGGTTTCCCGTCTCCCTCCAGCGCATCACCCACTCCCACTTTGTCCTTTCTTACCTCCTTCCTGCCTTCAAGGAGAATCCAGGGCGGGGGAGGAATGAGATTTTCAGGTGGGTGAGACAAGGATCTTTATTTCTACTAAAAAGCAGTGTTCAGAGTATTTCCCATTCATAAACCCTTTGAAAACCTTGGAGGGGGAAAAAAAAAAAGCCTCCACCATACAAAAGTAGGAAGCTATGTCTAAATATATACCTCGGCCTGGTATTTATGTAATGCTCTTCTGCGAAGGGCTCCAGACACTGACAGAGCCGCCCATTCATCCCCACCGCCTCCTGGGGAGTTCTGGATCGTTCTCCTGCGTGGCCCCCGGGTGATGACTCACCCGCGTCGTGGGGCTGCTGCTCTTGTCGCCCGAGAACCTTCCAGACGCTCCATGGCCGACTTTGCACCCCAGCTACACAGACGGGAGACCAAGGCGGGAGGGAGCGCACAGAAGCAGCCTTGTCCGGAGGGTGTGGGGAGAGGAAGAGCCTGAGATCCCGCCTACTTGAGAAGGATGCTGTCATCTTACTGGTCTTATGAGTGGCCAGACACTGGCTTTGAGGTTGGGGTGCTGAGGGTCCCTGCGGCCGTCAAGTCTGCGGACAGAGGTGTTTGGGGGGAACTGCAGGTGGGCAGGAGCGGCAATGCCTCGGTGCATTCAGACGGGGGTTCTTAAGGATGGAGTGCTGGACAAACGGGATGGCCGTGCTGGCCTCTGGGCGGTCAGCCCTGGGGGTGGGCCGTGTCGTATCGTGGCCCCGCTGGGCTAGTGCCTCATGCTGCACAGAGGTGGGCCCTGGGCTGTGGGGTGGCTCGGCCTCCGCCGTGCCTCCTCACCCCTCCTTGCCCCAACTCCCGCTCCTGCAGACCCAGCCCGAGTCCTCAACATGCCCCCTGTGATCTACGTGCCCGTGGGGATTCATGGCTACATCCGCTGCCCCGTGGACGCAGAGCCACCGGCCACCGTGGTCAAGTGGAACAAGGACGGCCGCCCCCTGCAGGTTGAGAAGGTGCTGGAGGGCCGCGTGTGGGTCTTGGGGGGCCCCTGGCTCTGAGATGCTGCCTCCAGGGATCTGGTTCCCGGCAGGACCCCTCCACTCCCCTGAGTTCTGGGAGAGCAGAGAGCTACTTCCCACGGGGCCAAGTCTAGCAGGTCTGGCCGTCCTCCCAGACCCGAGATGCCCCTCCCCACATACCTGCCCACAGAGGGGCGGCTCGGGTCTGGCCAGTGGGGCTGGACTGGACATCAGCACTGACCACGGCTCCACTCCGCTGTCTGTGCCCGCAGAACCTGGGCTGGACTCTGATGGAGGACGGCTCCATCCGGATTGAGGAGGCCACAGAGGAGGCTCTTGGCACTTACACCTGTGTGCCTTACAACACCCTGGGGACCATGGGCCAGTCTGCCCCCGCGAGGCTTGTCCTGAAGGTGAGGCCGGGCCGCGGGCGCCTGCATGTGGGCAGGCGGGCTCCTGAAACGCCTGGTGTCACGGCCTGGCCTGCTTTCCTAGGACCCCCCGTACTTCACGGTGCTACCGGGCTGGGAGTACAGGCAGGAGGCTGGCCGGGAGCTGCTCATCCCCTGTGCCGCGGCTGGGGACCCCTTCCCGTCATCACCTGGAGAAAGGTACCTCTGGGCTCCAGGGCTCGTGGGGAGTGTGGTGGGGCCCTTTCCCTATCATCACCTGGAGAAAGGTACCCCTGGGCTCTGGGGCTCATGGGGAGCGTGGTGGAGGCCCTTTCCCCATCATCACCTGGAGAAAGGTACCTCTGGGCTCCAGGGCTTGTGGGGAGCGTGGTAGGGGCCCTTTCCCCATCATCACCTAGAGAAAAGTACCCTTGGGCTCCAGGGCTCGTGGGGAGTGTGGTGGGGCCCTTTCCCCATCATCACCTGGAGAAAGGTACCCCTGGGCTCTGGGGCTCGCAGGGGGTATGGTGGAGGCCCTTTCCTCACCACCACCTGGAGAAAGTTACCCCTGGCCTCTAGGGCTCACCTGGAGTAAGGTACCCCTGGGCTCTGGGGCTCACAGGGGATACAGTGGGGGCCCTTTCCCCATCATCACCTGGAGAAAGTTACCCCTGGACTCTGGGGCTACAGGGGTTATGGTGGGGGGCCTTTCCCCATCATCACCTGGAGAAAGGTACCCCTGGACTCTGGGGCTGCAGGGGGTATGGTGGAGGCCCTTTCCCCATCATCACCTGGAGAAAGGTATCCCTGGCTCCAGGGCTGCAGGAGTGCAGTGGGGGCACGGCCAGGACTGCTCCGTTCCCAAGGGGCCGAGGAGGGCTGTGGGCTGAAGCCCAGTGCTGACCCCCTTCTGGAGCCCTGAGTGTCGGTGGCTTCTCTTCTGTCCTGGCCACCCGCTCCCGCCCCCGTGTTTGGCCAAGGTAGGGAAGCCCAGCAGAAGCAAGCACAATGCCCTGCCCAGCGGGAGCCTGCAGTTCCGCGCCTTGAGCAAGGAGGACCACGGGGAGTGGGAGTGCGTCGCCACCAACGTGGTCACCAGCATCACTGCCAGCACCCACCTGACCGTCATCGGTACGGGCTCGGGGTTGGGCGGGGCCTGGCTCAGGTGTCCCGTTTCCTGGGGCTCTTGCACTGTTGGAGACATTGTCCGTAGGACCCCAGCTGGACATTATGCCTGCCCCTCTGGGACAGACAGCCACTGTCCTAACAACAGCCATTGAACATTTACCACTGGCTTTAAGCTCGGTACCTAGTGGTACAAAGTGGAAGCTGATATTCCTCCCAGGCTCACTCACAAAGACTGAAGCCAGCCTCGGTGGGACACCTCGCCTGGCATCACCACACTGAGTGGTGGGCCCTGGATTCAAACTCCTGCTGGAGGTGTTGAGGGCCTGCTGGACTAGGCTGCTCTCATGATGGTGTGTGGGTCGCCAGAGTCATGTGGGACGGGCTTTTGGCTTTGCTGACCTCCATCAGGTGCACTTCTGGGTTCTGCAGACGAGCACAGTCCTGATGACCAGGGGCTGACTCCCCACTCCCGGCCTGCATCCCTGATGTTCAGGCCATCTCCTGCTGGAAGAACCATCCTCCCTGGCAGGACAGGTTTCCTCCTCCATCCCCAGGGCCCTGGGCTGGACCCAGCTCTTCAGAGCTTTGTGGCCTCCGCTGCTCCCCTGGGACCACTGTGCTTGCAGGGTACCCGACGTCACAGCCCTGGTCACGTGGGTTCACTTTCCCCCTGCCTGAGGTGTCTGCTTGGTCTCCAGGCACCAGCCCCCACGCCCCGGGCAGTGTCCGGGTCCAGGTCTCCATGACAACTGCCAATGTGTCCTGGGAGCCAGGCTACGACGGAGGATTTGAGCAGACATTCTCTGTTTGGTACGGACCTCTGTGAGTCACCCCTGCACGCCTCGCTCTCTGCTTATCCCTCCCCCATCAGTCCCTGGGGCTGGGGGGCAGATTATGAGGAGGGTGTGGATCTCTGCCCGCTTGACCTTCCTTTGGATGGTGGGTGTGTGCTGCCTGGTGACGAGGCTTCTGTGGGTGGGGCGTCTGGGATGATGCTGGGGCTCGAATGGCCCACCATACTGTGCTGAGTGTCCTTAGCTGATCTTGCGGCCCTTCCGTGTCCTTGGCTCGCTCCTCTAGGTTCATCTGTCCTCTGGAGTCTGGAAGAGACTCCTATCTTGGGCATCCTAAGACAGCCCAGCTGCAAGCCTAGGATTAGCTTTATCCTGACCCTTCCCCCATGGTTCCAGAAACCAGTGTGAAGTGGCACTCACTGTCCTGCCCTCGTCTGCACACATGCATTTTGTCTCTGGGACTGTATGTCCATTGCCTTTGTACCTGGCTGTACATTCGTTTGGTGAGACTCAGTGATTGGAGATCTTTGCCGAAACCTTGGGGTCGACCGGCATCTCAGTGACGTACGAGTCAGGCTGAGGACAGGCGGTGTAGAAAAACTGGGAGGAGAGCGCTCAGTTGAGGTCCACACTCACCTAGGATTTTCCCGGGCCCAGAGCCGGCCGCCTTCATCAGGGGCGACGCTGTTGATCGGGGAGGGTGAGCCTCAGCTCCTCCTCTCCAGACCTGTCTCCTTAGGGTGCGTGTTGCCCCAGGCTCACCAGGCCTGGAGAGGAGGAGACATAGTTGGGGACTGTTAGTGACTCAGGCAGAGCCCTCCGTGGACTTGCAGCACAAGGGAGGTTGAGAGGCACCTGGCCTGTTTCCTAGACTCTGAATACCTGGGCTTTGAGTTCTGGACGCAAACCGGACCTAGGTGGTGAACTTGGGGGGGCTCAGAGTTGAAGCGAATCCCGTCCCACCCCCGTGGGGCAGGCGAGGTACTGCCAGGGGCTGTGTGGCCAGGCAGGCCATGTGGCCGGCTTCGGGGAGGCCTGAGCAGAAGGTCTGGGCATGGACTGGTCCCCTCACTGCCTGTGGCTCTGCTTCGCTGTGTCACCCTGCTTGCCTGCTGGGGTGCCAGGTGGGAGGGGCAGTCTCGGGCTGGGGGGCTCCTTCCCCCCTTTTCTCTGCCTGCCTCCAGCTCTCCCATCCTGACCTCTGATGCTGGCTTCTCTTTGCTGTGCGTTCCGCTGCCCTGGCTCTGATTCCTAGGCAGAGGCAACTGTGAGCTGTCGGTGTGTAGGGACCTGGCCTCCTCGGGGGTCCTCGATCTGCCCGGCCAGTCCAACGGGAAGCCATCCCTCCCTGTAGTGGCACTGGACAGTGTGCCTGGGCACGGGCTTCATGGCTGGTGGGGAGTGTGGCAGGCCGCAGAGCAGGGGTTGACCCTCTCGCCGGATTCCAGCATTCTGCACCCAGTGCAGGCGTCCTCGGTGACTTCTAACCCGGAAGGCTTTAGAATCCTGTCCCCATTGTGGGGAAGCTCTCTTTGTTTTTGTCCTGTGCCCAGCTCCTCCTCAGTGACACCAGCCTGCTTGAACAGAGCAAGCCCTCTGGGTCACACAGGCAGGCCCGCTTTGACCATCCCAGAGCAGCCAGGCAGCTGGGCACCTGGCCTCCCCTCAGGTCCCGCTGGTGCTCATCGCTACTTTCCCACGTTAGCACCTGCCTTGTTCCCAGTGTCCTCGCTTTCAGGGCAGGGCCACTCTTAAGACTCTGCCCAGGGTGAGGCTCTCTCAGAATGCAACTGGAAATAGATGAGGCACCAGCAGTGGCTAGGGACCTGGCCTCATGGGGACAGAGCCAGCCATAGCTGAGGGGTCGCAGCCTGTTCCTGACCTCAAACCTGGGGAGGCCAGGGTGCCCCCCACCTCCAGCACTTGTGTGCCCTCTCCTGTCTCCAGTGTAACCCACCCCGTCTTGTCCCCAATCCTCTCTCCCTTTTGGGCAGGATGAAGCGGGCACAGTTTGGGCCCCATGACTGGCTGTCCCTGCCCGTGCCTCCAGGACCCAGCTGGCTGCTGGTGGAAGCCCTGGAGCCCGAGACAGCGTACCAGTTCAGTGTCCTGGCCCAGAACAAACTGGGCACCAGCGCCTTCAGTGAGGTGGTCACTGTGAACACTTTAGGTGAGGCCGGGCCGGGGCGCTTCTGGAGGAGCTGGGATGGAGCAGACGTTTCTTGCCCGCTCTATGCAGGCACCTTGCTAAGTGCCTTATATGACCGTCACTGATGTCACAGCAGGGGTCTGTCCCACCATCCCTCGGGCTTGGTCTGGAACAGAGTGCCCTGGCTGAGCACTTTGGGCGCTGTGGGCCAGCCTCTATGTCTTCAGGTGGATGGGAAAGCTTTGGTTTCATTCTTCATGGCTGACCACCTGTTTCCATTTTCCTGTGGCCTCATGGGGGGATTGAGGGTCCTTTTCCTCCTGGTCTCTGCTGGCTCCTTCCTTTGGCCCCAGCTTCATCTGGTGGCAGGCATGGACCCATCTCCTCCTTCCGGACCCAGGGGCCTCGGAGGGGCCACGCCCTCCTGGCTGCTGTTGCCTTTGTCCCCTCTCTGCGGCCAGTGAGGGCAGCTGTGGCTGGGCAGCTCCACACCAGTGTTGCCTGGGGTCGTTTATTGCCACCAAGGGGGCAGCTGTGCAGGAGGGCTCATCCTGCCCCAGAGTGCCTCCCATGGGGACCAGCTTTCCACCTGGGCCAGAGGGGACTGCATGGACAGGGCAGTGCTGAAGGAACGTTTTCCTCCTCCTTCGGAAGGGAACAAAAGTATCTTTTTAAAGATACTGCCTTACTTCCCGGTGGGTCCTGATGGTTTTCCTGTGTGGGACGTGATGCCGTCCCTCGTCCCTCAGTATTGTTGCACGTGCTCTGGAGACAGAATCAGGAAGCTCAGGCCCGCTGCCCGGCCTCCTTCCTTTGGATCAGGAGGGCTTTTCATATGACTCTGGTCCTTAAATTGATGCCTGCTCCCAGGGGATGTGACCCTCACCGCCTTGGGGTCCCAGTGCTGCAGGAACGCGTGGGTAGAGGGGGTGCAGCAGCCTCAGCAACCTCCTCATCGTCTTCCCCCTACCCTGCAGCATTCCCTGTCACAACTCCAGAACCCCTGGTGCTGGTTACCCCACCAAGGTGCCTCACAGCCAACCGGACCCAGCAGGGCGTGCTCCTGTCCTGGCTCCCACCTGCCAACCACAGCTTCCCCATTGACCGCTATGTCCTGGAGTTCCGTGTTGGAGAGCGCTGGGAGACGCTGGATGATGGCATTCCCGGCACCGAAGGGGACTTCTTTGCCAGGGACCTATCACAGGTGCGGAGCCTGGCGTTTGCTGAAAGTGACTGTGATTGCTTCTAGAATCGCTGGGAGCTCAGGTGTTGGTGGGCTGGCTGCGTACTGCCACATCTGCACTCCTGCTCTCCCAGGGCTGCTGCCAGGGTATGGGATTCTGGGGTTACGGCAGCCAAGGTCTGCAAGTTCAGGGCCAGCCCTGAGGGGTCTCCACATGCCGCCAAAAGCCAGGGAGCACGGGGCGGGCTGGAGTCCGACCTGGGCAGCCCAGGATGGGAGCCCTCCTTCAGCAATTCTGAGTCCCTGGAGAACACGGTATTTTTTCCCAGCTGACTCCCCTTATACCTTGGCGTCTCTCTAGCTGGAGAGAGGCAGCCGCTTATCGCACATGTGCCTGTTATCTATCCCGTCTTCCTTTCTCCCTTCCCTGGATGCTCTAGAGCTGGGATTGGTCCCAGAAGCCCACATAGCATCTCTTTCTAGCTCTGCTTTCAGTGACCTCACATGTATAGCTGGGAATCTATCACAGTCCCAGTATTTAAACCATGGAAATTGGCAGATACCCCAAGTTGCAGAGTTGGTTGGGGGGGCTCAGTTGGGAGGGGTACTGGTGGCTGTCACAGGTTGCGTGGCTGATGAGGTGTCGCCTCTGGGGCTGTAGGACACGTGGTATGAGTTCCGGGTCCTGGCCGTCATGCAGGATCTCATCAGCGAGCCCAGCAACATTGCCGGCGTCTCCAGCACAGGTACTTGGGGTCGGGGCAGCATCGGTGCACCAGCTCGTGTGGGGAGAGGCTGAGCTGGAATAGAGGAGGGGGCGCCAGCTGACTCTTTTTGTGTTATGACCTTCATGTGGGTAGGGTTTCTCCACCTGAAGAGCCGAATTCATGACCATTTCTCTGCGGTAGCCACAGAAGGAAATCTAGCTCACCTTCTCATTAGAATAGTCAAAAAGAACTTCAGTCCTTTTGCTGTCAAATTTCTGTTCCTCTGGTGTTATCCACTTGTGGGGTGATGTGGGGGCTGCAAACTGGAGCAAAGAGACAGAAACGGGTCAGCGGTGCTTACCGATGCCTCTGGTAAGGCAGCTTCATAATTAGGGTGTTTCATTTGGAAAATTGCTGTTTGGTGTTGTTTTCCTCCGCTCCTTCCTCTCCCTAGATTTTTTTCAGGCTAAATAAAGCCAGCTCCCAAGCACTGTCTCCATTTATCTTCCTTTCTCTTGGCTCTGGTCCCAATCTACGCATGTTTCTCCGTTACAGTCCCTGCCAAGTAGCAGATCCCTCCCCCAGAAGTGGTTCCCTCGGTTTGGGAAGAGGCTTTTGCTTAGCAATCAAGTTGGGGCACATGTCCTTGGGTGGTGCTTGCAGCGCCCCCTGGAGGCAGGGGGCAGGAGGGGGCCTGAGAAGCTCACGCTTGGGATTCCTGGAGATGCTGGTACGGTGGGGTGGGCAGGGAAGTGAGCCTTCCGGCAGGCCTAACACAATTCTGTCTTGTGTGTTAGGCACTGTGGGGCTGGTTTCTTTTCTCTATTTTTTTAGTTTATTTATTTTTGGTTTTGGCTGTGCTGGGTCTTTATTGCTGCCTGGGCTTTTTCTACTTGCGGCAAGCCAGGGCTAGTCTCTGTTGGTGGTGTGCGGGCTTCTCATTGCTGTAACTTCTCTTGTTGTGGAGCGTGGGCTCTGGGCCGTGTGGACTTCAGTAGTTGCGGCCCCTGGGCTCTAGAGCTCAGGCTCAGTAATTGTGTGCACGGGTTCAGTTGCTCTGCAGCATGTGGAATCTTCCCTGACCAGGCATTGAACTCGTGTGCCCTGCGCTGGCAGGTGGCTTCTTAACCACTGATCCCCTAGGAAACCTGGTCTTGTTTTTTTTCTCCTTGGAGGTGCCTGCTGTAGCCCAGCACACTTCTGTCTTGACATCCATCTAGGGGAGAGAGCTGCAGCCCAGGCTGGGGTAGAGGAGGGTTTGGGAGCAACTCTTGTGAACTGTTCTGCTCAGTGGCTTTATGTCTGGTTCCCAGTAGTTGGAAGAGTCCCTGGTGAACGTCCTCTAACTGCCTCAGCATTCCCTGTCTTTAAGCCTCCTGGTTGCAAAGGCTGGCCTTCATGTTCTACTTGGCATGATCTGGGTTGTTTTAATCCATGTCCTTATCGACATGGGAGTGGGTTCTGGCCAAATGTATCAAAGATTTGTGGGCTTCCCTTTGATGAGCCTGTGGGGTGGCACTTCCTAACGAGCTGTTGGGTGATGTGTGATCCTGGGGACCCATCCAGTCCCGCTGTCTCTCACAAGCTCTGTGAATCTGAGCCCTTCTGCCAATAGGACAGGATGTTGTCTGATGGCCCTGTCCACGCCAGCATGTGCCCATGATGGCTGGGAAGAGCTGACCCCCTGCAGGGGTGGCTTGCCTGCACCGTCGTGGTAGAACGGGAGCCTGCATTCTGGAGTGACAGCCCCGCGGTGCTGTAGTCACCCTCTTGGGCCCTGCTCCTGTAGAGAGGCTGGCAGGAGTCCCTGTGGCCATGTGATACTTAGGCTCCCACAGCATCTGGTCAACCAGGCATGGCTTCTGGGTGGAGCATGCTGCTTGGTGAGGGCACCTGGTGAGGTCATCAGATGAGTGATGGCCTGGTCATCACCTGGAGAGGCTGCCCCATGGGGAGGAGATGTAGGTGGCGACTCCTCAGCTCACCGATGCTGTTCTGCCTCTTCCCACCAGGCCGCCTCTTCAGTGTTAGGGCAGAGCCTTAGACATGTGGATTCTATGTGGGTGGAGAGGCACTTGGGTCCCTGGGGGAGGGAAGAGTCTCACCTGTGCTCCATCCCCCACCCCCACCCCCACCCCCCCCAGACATC
>SJXQ01005683.1:178374-231072 GCA_006408695.1 Aepyceros melampus
AGCCCCGCCCAGAGCCCCCCCTGGTTTCTGCATCCAGACACCCGCATCCTGCTGTCCAGAGCTTCCCACAGAAGCCCTGGCACCTGCATGAGGGCCTAGAATGCCTAGAGCGCTTTGCATCTCTGCACTTGGGAAATCTGTCTGGCCCCCAGGGTATCTGTGAGCACTTTGCTCTCTTCTGCCCGGTTTTCCCAGCAGCCTCCAGCACAGAGGCCCCCTCCCTCCCTGGCCCCTTGACCTGCCCTGTTCCCTCCCTGTCCTCTGGGGATCCTACTGATAACCAGTTCTCCCCGTAGCTTGGGGCTGGGCTGTGGCCTGCTCCTTTCCTCACCAGCTGGGTCTTTCTCTGGTCCAGGCCCCGCGTCGTCCTGTGAGGGCCCTGAGCAGTGAAGGTCACCACTCCTGAGCCCTCACGGCAGCCTGTTCTTGGCCGTCGCAGGACTGAGGCTCAGACCTCGCCCGGAGGCTTGCTGCTCTCAAGGCCCCTGCAGCAGCCACTCCTGCCCTTTCTGGGCCATAGCTCTGGGGGCTTCTGGGAGGAGCCCCCTAGAGGAGAGAACTGGCCCCGGGCAGGAGATTGGCAAGAGGCTGACCAAACACCACTTTCCTCCCTCTGCTCCTCTATGGGTGCCTCCTCTTCTAGGTGGGGATCTCAGCAACTTGACAGCAGAAGGGTACCGAGCCTCTTAAAGAGGCTTCTGTGGTCCCCTTAACCCCATCACTCTCATGGTGGCTAAGAAGATGCTGCTTTTTGCCATGGATGCTTCTGGGGACTAGCCGGTGAGGGCACCAGGCACTCAGACAGGAGCGGAGCCTCCCTGGGTACTTCTGGCTTCCAGGAGGAAGCCTTGTCTCCTCCCCTTGTCTCTTATCTCCCCTGGAGAGAGCAGGGGGCAAGGGAGGTGGGGGGCTGCCTGTCTCCTCGAGTCATGAGAGTGGCCTCCCATCAGCCAGAGCCTGTTTGCCAGCTCCTCATGATCTGCGGCTGGGAAGGTGTCTGCAACCAAAGGCCCGGGTCCTGTGAGTTGGCTGAGGTCATGCTCTGGGAGCCCAGGGACAGCAGTTGCAAGCGTCCAGCTGAGTGACAGTGGCAGGCTGGCCCTCCACCTTCCCTCTCTCCTCCCTGACCCCAGTTTGACCCCCCCTGAGGAGCTGATGACTCTGGGCCCAGCACTCCCCCTTCATTCTTGAAAAGTGCCCGGCCCTGTTCTCCCCTTTGACCCTTCCCTGGTGTCCTAGACCTGCAGGCTGAGTGTCCCCTCACTGTTGTGACAAACCCAGAATCCAGGGGCGTGACGCGGTAGTTGGGTTTCTGCCTGGCCAGGCCGGCTCCTCGGCCTCGAGAGTCAGGCCCTTGCTGCGCTGCCTGTCAGGAGCTCGGGCAGAGGCCGGGGGGCCCCCGCAGGCGCCGGGCTCCCCCATGGACGCTGCCGTCTTGCCCCCTTTGCATGTGTCCCCCTGGGTCTGTTGGAGAAGGTGTGACTCGTCTCGTCTACGTGCGTTCTCGCTCTGTCCCCCCTCCCTGCTCCCAGCCCACAGCCGTCCTGGGCCGCTCCTCCTCTCCTTTTCCTCCTCCTCCAGCTCCCTTCTCAGAGCGGGCAGTGGTGGGTGATTTCTGGAGGACTCGGCCTGTTAGTGGCCGGGGCTCTCAGCTCCCTGTCTGCACACCAGCAGCCACCCGGGCCTCCCATTCTATCAGGTTCCCTTTCCTGTTCATGCTGACCGTGGCCTCCATGAGGCAGGCGTGTTGGAGTGTGTTGGGGACCGTTGTACTGGGTGACCCGAGGAAGGCGGCCCCGTTGGTAAAAGCCTGTCCTGAGTTGGGAGGCCACACACTTGGCTCACTGGAGGGGCTGTCGGTGGGCGTAGCAGGAGGGTGCCCCTCTGCAGAGTCCTGCTGGCTGTGCTACAATGGAAGGTGGGTTCACCCATGTCTTGGCCACCCCGTGGATGGGAGTAGGCTTGCTTGGTCTCCTCCCCAGTCCCATAGACAGACAGGCAGAGTGTGCACTCAGGAGAGGGAGGCCGCACTCTTTCCCCTCTGTTTGCCATTGCCAGGAGGGTGACCATTTTTGGGCAGGAAAGGCCTGGGGTTTCGGCCATCCTGTGCTGTGGCTTGCCTTTCTGAGCTGGGCTGTGTCTTCCCTCCACTACTCCAGGTGGGCATAGCAAAAGCAGCTGAGAGGTCTCTGGGACTGACTGATTTGGGTTTTGTGTGAATTTTATAATGAGTAACAGTCAAAGAGAATTAAGGTATATTTCAGGCCATCTTTGGTAGGTCTGAACCACAGAGAAACACTGTGGGACATCGACCTGGAGTTCACTGGGGATGCCAGGCTTTGAGGCCTCACCTTCCAGTAATGCTCGTACTTTCTGAGAGAAGGGTCCAAGTTTGATGACTCTGTGTGTTCTGGAAGGACTGGGGCTGAATGGAGAGAGAGTTCTGGCTTCACCTCCCTGTCTGAGCTCCTTGGCATCAAAGTGCATTGCTCAGAAGTCCCCCAGGGGCTTAGCCTGGACAGGGGACAGGGTCCCCCTTTCCAGAGAAGCGGGCAGTTGGCTTCCAGCCTGCTGGGATGCTTCGTGTGACTTTTCTGCCTAATTAACTATGACGGCCCACTGTGCCCCACTCCCTGCACCCCTGTCTTTCCAGACCCTGCCTTTTTATCTCTGCCTCCTGTACTGGCAAGCAGCCCAGTGCCTCAGGGCTTCTCCTGTGTGCACCAGAGTCTGAACACTGAGCCAAATGCAGGAACAGGTGGACAGCAGGTGTCCTGGAAGGGCTGGAGCTTGGTTGCTTCACAAGGAAAATTGGCTCCCTCTGTGTCCACCTCCCAGTGGCTTATTTCTTCCTTTTGGGAATCCTTACTGAGGGCACACCTGAGCCAGCTTCCCTCCTCAGGCTGTCTTCTCTGGCTCTGCCACCGACGGGGTGAATGTCCAAGACGGTGGCAGCGCAGGTGTCCAGGGCAGGCTGACTGCTCGGGTATGGGGGGGCTGCAGGGTGAGAGCAGTGTCCTCCTCCCGTGGGGCTTGTGCCTGTTTCCATCAAGAAGAAGCTGCGCAACAGCTTATGGGACGTTGAGAGTCTTGGCTGTGTCGCGTTGACAACTGGATTATGAGACAAATGGCATAAGCGCTTTAACTTCAATTTCTCCATCTGAAAAATGGGGTCCGTCTCATGTTTGCCCCTTAGGGATGCTGTCAGGGTTCAGGGGAATTACTGCAGAGGACACAGATCAGTGCCTGGCATGGTGAGTGGTGAACCAGTTCTGTATGATGAGAGCAATAACGACAGTGATAATGATACTGACTCTGGAAGCCTTAGCTGCCTGGGAGAATCCCTTGCAGTTCTGGGGGCATCCTGTACCTGTTTCTGTCATGCCCAGTGGGTCACCCTGCACTATGTTGTTTGCACACTGGCCCCTGGCCTGCTGGCTTGTCATACGCCTCCTTGGATGGTGTGCCACTCACTTGTCTGCCCCTGGAAAAGGCCGGCCAGCACCAGCAAGTGGATGACCCGAACCGTGTGTTCACGTCTCTTTCCTTCCAGGCAGCACCAGGAAGCCTTAGTCCAGGATGAGCGGGGTGAGGCCGCCGCATCGGCTCCGGGGAGTCACGCTCCCTCGTGGCCTGGCCGTCTCCATTCTTGGTCTGCTTCCAGAATTCCTTCCAGCTGCTGCCATGTAGGGCCTCCAGGGGTAGACGGCGTTGTCTGTGAAAGAGGAAGGAAGGGGGAGCTGGCAGCTGGGTCTTGGGGTGAAGACCAGACCTCTGATGGTGAGCTGGCCTACTTCTCTCTGAGGCCGTGCGTGTGTGTAGGGAGGCTCCTAGCTCTGTGTTTCGAGGGGGCTGTTGAAAATTGAGATGCTGTCTCTGGCCTGGACTTGGGAGGAGCTTCCCCGCACTGTATCTGTGGAAAGGCCATGGAAGGATGGCATCCATCAGAGAAGATGCAGGTTGCTTTACTGTCAGCTGGATCAAGAAGCCCCAGGAACCAGAGGCTCGTACAGTTAGCCTCCGTGTTTTCTTCCTTGTCCCTACAAAGATCCCCGAGGTTGGGGAGATGCGGCTGTGGTCTTCCTGCCCTCTTTTTTTTTTAACCTTAGATTGCTTGCTCACCGCTGGGGACTTCTTTCCCCTCACAGGTTTGGCTATCCTTCTTCCTTCAATCAGGATTTACCAAGCACTGATTGGAATGGAGATGGAAGAGTGAGGTGTGGGGAGGGAGATGGGGAGAGTGACTCCCCCAAGCCCGCAGGGTTTTGGGGGTGGCCCTGATTCCCTGATGGCGTGCTGAGAGCATCACAGGCCAGAAAGAAAGAGCGACCCGTGTCTCTCTCTCCCCCTTTACTCCTCACGCTCCAAGTTTGGCTTCCTCTGAGAAGAAACGGCAACGATCTTCTAGATTTTCTTCTGACTCTTGAACTCTTCTCTCCAGTGCGTGGAGATCGTCACCGCCCATCCTCTCGGCTCTCTCTGAGCTTTCTGTTGTCTTGGCGGCGCGGGCTCTGGGTGTCACCTTTGACCTAATTGCACAGGCACTCCATTAAGGGAGCTGCTACCTCCACTCCTCAGCTGGGGCAGGAGGAGACTCCGACACAGGTCTCCTCTCCCAACAGCCTTGGTTCCTCTGTATCTTAAACCGTGGAGACACTCGCTGCAGGTGTCCTGGGCTTTGCCAGACTGCCTGATTGGGCATTGACCATCGTAATCCACTTCTGCGTTCGTCTGTTCTTTCACGTGACCGTGAAGTCTGAGCCCCGTCTGCTGCCGAAATGTGGGTGGATGACAGCCATTTGTTGCTGTTGGCTGCAGCGTTCTGCCTGACTCTTGGCAAAGGAGCAGCTGATCTCACGGGACACTAGGGCCCTGTCTGGCCGGGCCTATCTTTCCTGGGGGGCGGGGGGAACAGTCAGGGGTGGGGTTGCTCTCCCCCCAACCCCTTCAGTCTGCCCCTGTACTTTTCACTTAAAGGTCTTGACTGTGATGGTCCAAGAACTTAAGACACGGAAGCTGCTTTCTTCTCCATGCTGCCTTCCCCAGCTTAGGGCCACATGACGGGTTCACCATTAAAGCCTGTCTCTCTCCCTCTCCCAGGTCTCTGGTGCCCGGCAGATGGGCCTCCCGCTGCAGGAGCTCTCCACTGGGACTCTCTCTTCCAGGAGCAGCAGGGAGGCAGGTGTCTTCTCCGGGGCAGCTGCTTGGCTTTCTCCAGGTCCTCCTCCAAAGCTCCCTTGTCTGCGAGCTTACCTGTGCTTCTCCAATTGTCCCTTCCAGGACACATCCGCCTGCACCCGGGAATGCTGCTGCACCTGAGAGGCTGGAGGCTCTGAAGTACCAACGGATAAAGAAGCCCAAAAAGTCATCCAAGGGCTCCTCGAAGTCAAAGAAACGATCCGGTAAATGTGGAGCGGCGCGCCATCCCTCCCTCTCCACCCTGACCTGCCTTTACAGATCCCAGCTCTGGGTTCTCTGCAGAGTCAGCTCCTCTAGTGTGTCTTCTTCTTTGCTTCTCTCTAGTGCTAATTGCCAAGTGATATACAAATAGAGTTTTCATGTCAAAAAAAGGAGAAAAATAAGGTTAAAATCTGATTGTCCTCCCAATTTTGTTTCATCCAACCTAGGGACCATCCTTCCTGGGGACATGTGTGTTCAGAACCCTTTTAGAAAATATACCTTTAGAAAATACATGGCATTGGTTTAGTGTATTTTAAAAAATATTTATTTTTGGCTGCCCTGGGTCTTTGTGGCTTTGCGTGGACTCTCTAGTTGTGGTGAGCAGGGGCTACTCTTTGTTGTGGTGTGCGGGCTTCTCGTTGTGGTGGCTTCTTTTGTTGTGGAGCACATGCCCTAGGCTCACGGGCTTTCGTGGTTGTAGCATGCGGGCTCAGTTGCCCCAGGGCATGTGGGATCTTCCTGGACCAGAGATCGAACCTGTGTTCCCTGCACTGGCAAGTAGATTCCTATCCACTATACCACCAGGGAAGTCCTAGTGTATTTTTTTTTTTCAACAATATAAATAGTACTTTTCCCCTGAGTCTGCCTTATGCCTTGGACATATCCCTGTTTCCTTATGTGTTTCCTCTTTATCAGGGCTCTGGTTGGACATGGGAATTCTGGGGTCCTACTAGTGTTAATCTTAAAGGAAATCAGTCCTGAATATTCATTGGAAGGACTGATGCTGAAGCTTAAACTCCAATACTTTGGCCACCTGATGCGAAGAACTGACTCATTTGAAAAGACCCTGATGCTGGGAAAGATTCAAGGCAAGAGGGGAAGGGGACAACAGAGGATGAGATGGTTAGATAGCATCTGCTACTTAATGAACATAAATTTGAGTAAATTCCGGGAGTTGGTGATGGACAGAGAGGCCTGGCGTGCTACAGTCCATGGGGTCACAAAGAGTCGGACACGACTGAGCAACTGAACTGAACTCAGTGTTAAGGGGTCCCTATGGCATGGACTCAGTGTCTGAGGGCAGGGCAGACTTCTCTCCATGAGTTAGAGTGAAACTGCCTTATTTCATAGAAAGGGCATCTCTGGCTGAAATGGATGCTGTTTACCCAGCAGTTGTACATAGCTTCTAAGATACTGCAAAAATAGTTCAGCCTCATTTCAGACTAAGAAAACTCCTTCCTATTTATCACATGCTCTCATTCTACCAGTGGATTTTGGAGCACTGTGACAGGCTGTCTGAGAAGACCACTGCACGGCTTCCTTGCTGGTCTGTCTTATCTACCACAGAGAGCCTTCCATATGGGAGAATAAGACACTGAGGCTCTTGCGCTTGGGATGCAGCAAGCTCTCAGTTCTCACTCAGCCTTTGGGTGGTACTATTATCCTATTAGTTTATAGCTGAGGATACTGAAGTTTAGAGAAAGAAGACAAACTCTTTTAGGTTTTGGGAGAGAAGAGTCCAAAGCTGAATTTTCAACCCATTTAAGCCTATTCTATCTACCTATATATTATTTATCTATCATCTGTTTTTTGGCAAAAAAAAAAAAAAAGTCCTATGAGCTGCCTATGTTCTCTTTTTTTGTTTAAGTGGTCCTGTCCATTGTCATGTGTTCACAACTCCACAAAGCTCTGTCTTTAGCCCAGCCCTTGTCTGCGAGCTGGTCTCATATTTCTGGGTGCCTGCTGCCCATGCCCTGGGTGTTCTGTCTCAAATAGTTATGGATAATCTTCCATGTCTGCTTCTTACCCAGTCTCATAAAAGGCTCCTCTCCTCACCTGGTCCCTCAGGTTCCTTGATTCCCCTCCTCTTCTCACATCTGGTCCATCTGGTGAGGTCTGTTGACTCCACTTTGTTTTTTAAATATTTTTCTTTTATATGGATCATTTTTCAAGTCTTTATGGAATTTGTGACATTGTTTCTGTTTTTGGGTTTTTTTTGCCCACAAGGCATGTCGGATCTTAGCTCCCTGGCCAGGAATTGAACCCGCACCCCCCTGCACTGGAAGACAAAGTGTTAACAACAGGGAAGTCCCCTGTTGACTCAACTTTTAAAACACACACTTTATCTGGCCACTTTTCTCTGTCTCAGATGCTAAAGTTAAGTTCTGAGTCATTCCTGTCTCTCCCCTGGACCAGAACAGCAGCCTCCTATCTGGTCCGCCAGCCTCCGTCCCAGCTTCTGCAGTGTATTCAACACACAGCAGCCTGAGTGGTTTTAGAGAGTCCCGTGAGTGTGTGCAAAGACACGTGCAGCACACGTACACACACTCACCTCTGGCTAAAACCTCCGGAAGGTCCCCCTGCAGCCAGAACAGGCTTCTGCCTGCCCTCCCGCCTCACCGCCTCCGCTCCCCCTGTGTTAGTGTGGCGGCCCTCCTTTTGGCTCCAGCTCATGTCACGTTCACCCCTCGCTTGGGGCCGTCACACTGTGGGAACACTTCTCCCCTAGGCCTGTGGAAGGTTCGTAATGCGAGACTCGCCTCGGTGTTGCCCCTTCAGGGCAGAAGCAGCACCCCAGATTTTCTGTCTCAGGGTTCTGTGCTATCTTTCTTGGTAGCACTTGCAGCATCTGAAAGGTTTATGGTT
Organism: Aepyceros melampus; assembly: GCA_006408695.1. Taxonomy (NCBI): domain Eukaryota; kingdom Metazoa; phylum Chordata; class Mammalia; order Artiodactyla; family Bovidae; genus Aepyceros; species Aepyceros melampus. The sequence goes on from SJXQ01005683.1 coordinate 186,421, forward strand.
GTAGTTTTTAAATCTCTATTATCTCTTCCTTCCCATCCCCATGTTGAAGTATAATCTTCTAGAACGAGAGGGCTTCACCTCTGTGTCCCCAGAAGCACCGTGCTGCAGAGGGATGGCCCGGCAGTCCAGGTGGGCCAGACCTGACTGTGATGTGGACAAGTAAAATCTTTTGAGATATCCATCCCTGCTTGTGGGAGTGGGTGGGGGGAAAGCGTGCTGAGTCCCAACCCCGTGCCTAGAATGCTGGCCTGGTACCCAGGAGGCACTGAGAGAGATGGGTAAATATTTCGTTAAAAAAATAGAAAAAAAAATTAGATAAAAGGTACTGAATATATTCAGTATTGAATACAAGATGAGAGATATTGCTTGACTGGATCTGAGTCTGCAGGAGGTGCAGCCATGCCTACCCTGCTTTCTGGCTCCCACTAGAGCAGCACCTGGGGTGGCCGGGGCGTTGACTTCTCTGTTGCGCTTTCTGCTCTGGTCTCTGGACAGGTGGGTGGCTCCAGCATGTGGCCCTGGGGGCCAGGCAACATGTGCTGCAGGGGGCAGCGGGGGTGCACCACTGGCTTCTCACTCTTACCATCCTCTCCTCCTTTCCTGTCCTGTGTGCACCTGCTCCCCTCCCTAGATGGTTCTGCCTCCCAGGCTCAGCACCTTCCAAACTCTCAGGTCCTGTGGCCCGACGAAGCTGTCTGCCTCCGGAGGAAGAAGAGACATTCCCGGCCCGACCCCTTCGCCCGTCTGTCGGACTTGTGCCACCGCCAGCTCCCGGAAGACCAGAAGGCAATACTCAGTAGCGTGGAGCATGACGACCCCGGCCACGCCACTCTGCTGTGATGCTGCCACTTGAGTGTCCCCTGAGCGAGGCTGCTGGCTGAGGGCAAGGGCTGGCATGGGGCGATGGGTGTGCGGGACTCCGTCATCCCCTGCCAGGGGAGCGGTGGCCCGGCTGTTGGCTTCCAGGGCTGTTCAGACCCTGGCTCTGCTTGTTCTCCCTCTGGCCTGAGTGGGCCTCTCCTTCGCCTCCCGACCTGCTGGCCTCGTGTCCGGGAGAGAGGGCAGAGGGCTCGCTGGCAGCCATGGCTGTGGGTGGAGTTTGGGCAGTGAACTGGGGACAGGGGGAGACCTGCCTCCTCCCCCCCTCTCCCCCTTCACTAGGTGGATTTCCCCACCTTCTCAGATACCAGTGGAGTGAAAGAGGAAGCAGTGGCTCGCACTGTGCTCTGCTTCTGTTCAGTTTCTCGAGTCCTGAAAGAGGGCTGGATTCCGCCGTCTTCCAGACTCCACGTATATATAGCTATAGATGCAAATGTGTATGTGTGTAGTTTGTGGGTTTCTCTATGTATATATATGTACGTGGGAGCAAATGCTCACTTCTGTGATCAGTGGAAGGAGGGAGAGGGCAGCTGGCGTGTGGGCTGGGCAAGGAGGACCAGCGGGAGCTGGTGGGGGCCCTGGTGTCTGTCTTGGGAATGAGTCCCCCTGAAATGGGGTTCACGCCTTCTCAGCTGGGTCCCCTGGTTGTCTTGACCTCATCGCGTCCCGGGCAGAGTGAGGGCTTGCCACGGTGACCGCTGCCGGCTCTGGGGGCTCAACAGTCCGTTACCATGGAACTAAACACTGCCTCCATTTCTTGGTCCTGGGTGGAGAAGGGTGGCTGGTGGACGGCCAGGCAGGCATCTCTCTTGCTTTCATGGTCTGGCTCGGAAGTGAAGCTGCTTAGCAGTGGGGCCGGGGGTGGCCCTGTGCCCACATTGGAGCTCCTCATTAGCCCCTTGGGTCCAGCCGGGCCTGGAGCCCTGTGGCCAGGGGCCTCCCGCTCCAGAGCCATCTGTGCCGAGCACCCAGCGCTGCGGCTCTATTTATATCCCATGCCCTCCGGAGCGCTGTTCCAAAGCTCTGATTGGATTCCTCCTCTCCTTTTGTGGGAGCTAATTCCCCAGATTGATTAATTGCCATGTGTGGGGAGCCCGCCCACACTCCTCTCCATGCTCCCCATGTGCCCCCCGCAGACCTTAACTCCCACAGGATGGGATCAGATAAAGCTGGGGGCCTGGATACTGGGTTCTGGGGGTGCTCTGGCCCCCCCCTTCCCCCAGGGCTGTATGTATAGAACTGGCTGAGGCCTGGGGTTGAAGGTGGAAGGAGTGGGAGGTGGGAGCCAGGCTTCACCTTTCTTTGTCCAGTTCTCTCCCTAACTCAGACTCTTAGCACCCAGAAGCCTCTGCGAGGTGGTCTGACGGCTACAGGAAAGGTCTTTCTTGCGCGCGTGTGCAGTGTGGTACTGCCCTCGGTGGGCAGAAGGCCTGTGTGTGGCTAGGGTGCATTTAGCCTCTTTCGCCTCCTCTTGTGCCAGAGTCTGCTCTTCTGGCCACCCGAGATCACGGTGGCAATCAGGTTCCTGCAAGTACCTCCTTCCTGGTGCTGCTCTCTTGGTGGGTTTGGGGACAGCCCCTGTCCCCAGTTACCTGCCTGGATACTGGCCCCGTCACAGCACTGGACACTTCTCTGGCTCTCATTCTGGGGACCTTGGCAGGCTAACCTGAGTGTGGGAGCGTCCATCCTAGGGGTGAATCCTCAGCCCAGTGCTTCCTTCTCATGCCCGGTGAGTGGGGACCCGGTCCACCCCTGGGGCTCTGCCTCACACGTCACACAACTACAGTTTCTCTCCAAACATGACCACCGTGGAGAAGGAAGTGTCAGGAGCAGTGTTCGTGGCTGTGCCTCGTCCACTGCCCACCACTGACCCCGTGGAACCTGCCCCTTTTGGCCAATGTACTTCGCTGGGCACCGTGTCCAAGCCCCACCCAGGTGGCGGCTCCAGTGAAGCAGTGACTCCGCTTCCTCCCCGAGGCAGCACTACCTCTGCCGCTGTGCCCGACGGGGGGCTCACGGGCACCTCTACCGGGCCCAGGGGTCGGTTGTGGCCTTTGTCTATACTCTCATGGTGGCTGCTTCTTGAGTGGAGCAGGTCCTGGTGGACCGTGCATGCAGCGTCAGGGCTGTGTATCTTCAGGGTGAGCTAGGCTGCTGTCTCTGAGTCCTGTGCTGGGACTGTAGGCCCTGAGGTTACAACAGGAGAGGAGACAGAGGGGATGGCGTTCAGGGCCCTGCCATGTGCCATCGCCAGCAGTAACAACGGTGCTGGCTCCTGCCTGTCTGCCTTCCCCTGGCCAGGCCTGGTACCTCAGCAAGAAGACCAAGTGGTTGGAGTTGTGCTTTTTGCTGGCCGCTGGGTGTCAGCTGTTCTGGGCGTCCCCAGGACTGGGGAAGGGCACCAGGCCAACCTATCTCTCAATAGCTTTGGACTTATTACTCCTCCCAGAAGGGCTTCCTTCTTGTGACAGTGTATGTGGACATGGGCCTTCCTGCAGTCCGGGGAGCTGGTTCAGCACTTCCTGTAAGGACTGTGATGGAAATCAGCAGAATACAGTCCACTTTGTCCATGAGATGGAGATAGAGCTGTTACAGGCACATGCTCTAGTGCTGGGCGTGTGCAGGTATGAATTTACGTGCATGGGGGTGCAGCCACGTCTAAGGACCAGATGCCCTTTGCCCTCTGCCCGTCACCAAGTGCAGGGACGACTCTGAAGCTTCCTCCAACTTTCAGGCCCCAGTCCGCGGGAGATCAGGTGTCCTCCAGACTGACCCTCGGCCCATCCGGTAACCTTGCCTAGAAGTAGCCTACCCGTCCTCCTGCATCGTGCCTGGAGGCTGCACTGTTTCAGGTTAGGTGACTTGGAGACCAGGGAAAGGCTGAAGTGCTGCCAGAGGGAGCCTGAGGCTGTTTGGGGGAAAGCAAGCAATAAGGAGAAGGTGGGGCCTTTTCTCGATTTGCTGGCGGCGTCAGTGGGGTTGAGTATGGACACAGCCCAGCACTGAGTGACCTCTGTCTACAAGCCCTCAGCCTGTCTCTCTCAACTTTCCCCAGAGACATGGGTCTGAAAGGGGGATGATGGGCGGGCAGGGTCTGCCCCCGCTTTGAGGAGGCCCATGACCTGTGATCCTGTGCATAGGGGCGTCTTAAGTGCAAGGGTGGACTGGAATCACTATTACTATTTTTCAATGCTATCTCTTTTTGATTTAGTATTTAAAATATTTGGGGTTAAACTGATTTCAGCTGTTTCCTTGTGCCCTTTTCATGCAGAGGAAACCTGGTAGGATCAGATGTGAAATTTCCTAGGCTTTTTTTTTTTAAGTTTGACAAAATAGCTTAGGGAGGAGGCAGACTTCAGAGAGCAACAGGGCGACCTTGTCACTCTCCAGGATTAGAATTCAGGGCCCAAGCACAGCTAGAGCTGTTACTTCCAGTTTTGTTAGAAAAAGCCTTTCAGGGGATTGGGGGTGGGCTGGGGAAGAATTGTACATAAAGTACATTTTATTACCATATAGAGAAACATAGGGAAAGAAAAGCTAGTGGCTAATCTGGGGCTTGCTTTGCTTGCATGTGATGGAGCTTTGGGGGGCAGGGATTGTTGGGGAGCAGCAGGGAGGCAGAGGTAGGTAGGCGCCTGGGGGCTCCCTCAAGGAAGTGGGCATCCTTGATCAGCTCTTTCCTCTCCAAATAAAGGGAGGCTGGAGCTTGGAGCCCCCTGGGGCTGCACTTTTCCTCTGAGAAGAGTTGCTTTCAGCAACTGGGAGTTTGGTTGGGGTGTCCACCACCACCCCACTGACCAACAGTGGTCCACCTTGGTCCAGTGCTTTACTTCTGGGGCTCTCATCAGTGCTTCCATGAGCAAATGTACTATTTTGCATGTTGGGTTACTGAGAGGGTAGAAGTGTTTTCATGACCCATTCTAAGCTGGAAGAATAAATAGGTTGAGTCTGATCCCTAGACAGGCCCATACCCCGGGGTGTCTGTGTAGGACGAGGAAGAGTGAGGTGGATGTGCAGACAGCCCTACTGGCGCCCGTCTCTTCCAGATGAGCAGCGCATCTGGACTGCTGAATCCTCAGTAGACAGCAGCCATTAATGACATCACTGGGCCAGTCTTCCTTGGTGGGTCTGAAGCAGCCTGAGGAAACAGTGTCTGCTGCAGATCGCTTCTGGAGAGAGCTGGGCTAGGTGGGAGAGAGAAGTGCTGCAAGTTCTCAGACCCTGGCCCTGGTCCATTGCCATCTGTCTGTCCCAACTGCCTTGATGGTGACACAAACAGCTGCTGGGCCTCTTGAATCTTGCAGAAATGTGCCCCACCAGTTCCACCAGTCTCTCCCTGGCACTGGCTTCTCTGGGTTTTTTAGGACCAGGCCACGCTCTCCTTTCCACCCCAGATACATACCAGTTACCTCGTTTCCTTCCTACCCGAATTCTTCTTGGCTCCAGCAATCCTGACCTCGTGCGTGGTTTGCATCGGGGAGGTGGTTGGGCAGGGAAGGGAATCTGAGGGGAGAAGGGTTGGGCTCGTGGGGGAGGAGTTTCCATTTTCCACCTTAGAAGCCCTGTGAGTGTGCTTCTGATGGTGTGTGGGGCTTCCACATGTGTAGAGGGAAGGGCTGATGCCGACTCCTCATGTTGGTGATGAGGGCTGAGAGGCTTTTTGCCCCTTTTGGCTTACAGCATCTAAGAGATCTTATTTCTGGCATGGGGACAGATGTCCTTATAGCCATCTTGCAGTTCTTCGAAGGGAAACTGTCTATCACTGTCATTGGAAATCTCTATTACCTGCTGAGAACCTGAAGGGTCTGTCGTGAGCAGACAGTGTCCTGGCTGGAGCAGAGAGGTGGGGCTGTCTCACCTGGCCCTCTGCAGTCACCAGACTAGCTCTTTGGCCTCCAGCCCCAGGTGGCTATCTTGTCCATGTTCCTTTCCTGGGCTCAGGAAGTAAGAGTGTGTGTGTGTGTGTGTCTGTGTGGTGTGTTCTGTATGTATGGTGCCTATGTGTGTGGTATGTGGTGTGCATTTGTGAGGGTGGTGTATGTGGTACGTTTGTGGTGTGTGTGTGTGTGTGTGTGTGTGTGTGGTATGTTTGTGGTATGCATTTGAGTGTGCTGTGTGTGTGTACAAAAGATTTGTAGGGACACACTAATTTGCCTGAGTAGCCTCAGGCCTAGCAGGCCCTCTTTTTGGTTGACTCTTTTCTTTGCGAGGCAACTCCTAATTTGGTAGGAGGGTGAAATTAGTAATATGCCATCTTTAGTGTATTTTTTATGGAGATTGTATATAAAATTATATAAATATATATGATTTGTTCTATTTTAAGGAGAGAAGGGAGCTTATGTAAGGGGGTGGGTGGGTGCAGGGACCAAATGCAATAGTCGTGTTGGGAGCTGGGGCCTCTGGGGAGTGGGAGATGGGAGGGCAGCGGACCGCAGCTGGGGAGAGGAGCGGGGTTGTGCCTTTGGCACACGCATATATATGAAGTCTAGCTAGCTAGCTTGTCTATATATCTATATATCTATATGCAGTCATAGTTTGCTTTATTTTTGTACTCGTGCTTAGACATGTTTGGAGCACGACCATCTGGGGTGGCCTGGGTTCTAGCTCACGCCTTGGTGCCCTCTCTCCCCACCTGTCCTTCCTCCATGCCTCATCTGTCTTTTGAGACATTCTCTATTCAGAGTCGCTTGGGTCTTTCTGATGGAAATGTGTACATATGAAAATTTAACAAAGCCTCCTTCTGGCACCTGGCCAGGGACTTCTAGAACAGAGCAGAGTATCATAGAGTCTGACCCAGAGCTGGAGCTTCTGGGGGAACAGGTACTCACTAGCATTTGAGCAAGAAAGTGTGTGCCCTGAAGAATACCTCTCTGAGAACTCGAGACCTCACATACGCTGCAAGGATCTCACACCTCGCGGCTCAACAGTTGTCCCTGGGTGCTAGCTCTTTCTCTGACTTGCCAAGGGTCATGTGTTTGAAGCTGGTGCAGGGCTGCCAGGAGACACCTGTGGGTGCAGTCTCTGCTCGCATCCCGCTCGTCAACTGAAGAGCCAATACTGACCCCTCCTGTCCAAGCAGGGTGTCACGTAGGCCAAGAGGTTTTGTCTTATGGAACTCGGTCATTAGAGGAGCTCGCATGCCTCAGCCATGGGTGGGCCTTTTTTGCTTTTTTTAGAGTACCATGAGAAGAGGGGGTGAGGGTGCAGCTCGAGTCTGACCCCTGACCCATCTCGTGCCTCAGTGTAGCTTTAAGGGGCCCTGGCATTCACTCAGGCCTGTCCTTCAGCCCCTGGCATACCTGCTCAAGACGCTTTCCGTTTCCCAAGGACACTGGAGGACGGTGGTCTCTGTCTAGTCTGCACTGGGGGAGCTCCAGCATGGGGTCCAGTGGCCACGTCCGTGCTGGCAGGTGACCAGTTGTTCCTGCAGTCTTCTCAGGAGACCGGGGGGGATGCAGCTAGATGTTCCTTGTAAGACTTTTCAGGCAGGCCAGGCAAGAAGGCAACACAGTCTCTGTCCTGTTCAGCCTGCCCAAACCTCCATGACAAGAGGGCTTTCATTACCGTTCTTTTGGCTCTTGGAGCAATCCTCTCTTTCTCCACAGACCCTGTCCCACTTCTGGCATCTTGCATCACAGTACCGCACTAGGTCTGGGGTTACTCTGAAACTGCTTCTTTTTACATGAAACCTAAGGTGTGGTCCTTCGCACGAAGGAGTCACTGCCCTCAGCCTTCCCATCCCACCTCTCTACCTCTAACTGGAATCAGTTACAGGAAGAAAAGGGAAGACAGGTGACATAGCCCTACCTTGAAATGTTAGAGCTTGGAGGGGTTGTAAAGTTTATCTCTACCCTGAGCCTCAGGAAGGTGGGAAAGGGTACGTAGCCCAGCCAAGACCTCCAATTTCTCTGCAGAGCCGGCCTTTCACAAAGGCACATGAGGCCAGTGGGTGATGGAGACCTGATTATATGTAGAGGAACAGCATCTGCCTTTGAACCTCTGTTAACAGGACAGGTTGGTGGGATGAGTGTGCTGACTAGGTCTTTGAGGCCACCCCGTAGGCTGTGCCTGCGCCTTGGTGCCCACATGGTGGGAGGCCCACTGAACGCTGGTGCTCTTCCCCTTTGGTGGGTGCTGAGGGTATCTGTAGAGTTGTTTTAGCTCTGCTACCTCTGGCTACTTCATGGAACGGGGTTTGGGGTGGACAGAGTCACTGGGTGTTCCTCACCCAAAGTCAGCGTGGGTGCATCCTTCCCCTGTGGGCATCAAGCAGTAGCTTGGGGAAGTGGGGTTCCCACTGCCCTCTGGCCCTGTATCTCCTGTCTGATGCAGGTGCTTGTGCTGAGCCACTTGGGGCAACGTCAAAGCAGTAGCGGGGAGAGCAGGAGAACCCACACAGCACGTTGCCTGTCCCGAAGGGTCTGGCCCGATGTCGGCCTGTGGGGCTCTCTTCTGTGCCCAGGGCCTGGGGGACACTCTGTGCAGTGGTCTTCATCGTTGGGACTTCAGACTGAACGGCTGGTTTAGGGAAGAACAGCAGTTTAAAGCCCCCCTTGCCAAGTTGTATACATCAATCTCCAAAGGTCTTAACGCCTCGTTCAGACTTCATTTCCGAACTGCCATCTGTGGGGCCAGAGGAAGGGGCACAAGGTGGGGGTGGTGCTCCCACCAGGGGCTCCTTCTTTCCACAGCTGCTGACCTCAAGGGACTATAGCAGCTTCCTGTCAGTGATGCCCGGTTCCTCTCGTCCCCGACTTTTTCTCTTCCACCAGGAGATACTTTATCACCCTGGGTATGATTCTTCCATAGAACACCTGGAAGCAATGTGTCTGGATTTCTTTCCCCAGTTTTACCCAGTGGTCTGTAGACACACAGAGGGTGGGCCGGGAGGGGTCCCGCGGCCACCTCCCAAGACCCCAACTGCTCTGCACCTCTGGATGTCCAGGGGCCTCTCGCCTCATTTCTTCTAGGAATCTGAGTACGACTCAGTGTGCTGGTGGGAGTGCCTGCTCTCATAGCACACGTTTTCCTTCAACTTTCTTTGGGGGTTTTCCCCCGTCCATGCCAGGTCTTCTCGTGAAGACACTTCAAACCTCGTTTCCATTTCTTGAATGTCGATACTACCATGTAACTGCGCTAGGGTGCTTTATGGTGCTGTTCTTGATGAGGCCAGCTGGACTGAACCTCCTTCGTCCCACTGGTTCCTTAAATCTTGCTGTATTTTGTCCTCTATTTTTCCCCTAGGGGGTTGGGGTGGGAGATGTAGGGGTGGCTTTTGTGTTCTCTCTCTCTCCTGTATGTATGCACTGGATAAAGTCCGTAATCATGGGCAGCTGACTTCATGATACTGGTTGGCTGACTTTGGTTAACTATTAAAGACAAATCAACAAATTGTACAGCTGCACACAGAACACCTTTGAGTGTGAATCTGAATGGCAACTAGAGGCTTCTTTTTGAACTTCAGGTATGTAACTCAAAAGTAAATAAAAACACTATTTTTTCAGTAAGCTTTTTTTTTCTTCTAAGAGATAACTTAGAAGTCAAATGATAAGAACATTTAACCGGTGCTGTACCAAAGCCTTATATGAACATAATCCTACACTCTGTACCACCTGTCTCTGGTGAGTGCTCTGTTCTGTCACCCTCTTCTCAAAAGCCTGGGAATGCCAGCATGTGCCAAGCCTGGGGCTGGGTCTTGGGAACCTGTGGGCCAAGGAGACCCCTTGGAGCAGAGGGCAATGGTGAAGATGGAACGCCATCTGCATCCTGAGTAGACTCTGGGAAGACACCAGGCATTTGTGTGTGTGTGGGGGGGGTGGGGGACTGGGGTATGTGTGTGTACATTTGTGAGTGGGTGTGCTACAGGTGCACAATGCCAAAGTGAATGCACCATCTGGGGGTCTGAAGGGGAGACCCAGGCTGGCTCTGGAGTGGGCTGGTTGTAATGAGAGGGGAGAGTACCTCCTCCTCCCGTTTCCTGTCTCCTTCCCCTATCCCCTCTGTCAGGGAGTGGAGGTTTATGGAAGTAGCTACACTCTTAACCAGGTGCTTTTTCCTCAAGATCTCCAAAGTCTAAGCATTTATAAAGGGCCTGTCCAAGAGGCAGGCACCGCCAACCACCAAATCACAGACTGCCAGGACGGGGAGGGAACTTGCTTCCCCTCAGCTCTGGCTGCTTTCTTAAAGAAGGGGTTCCTCCTGCAGGGTCCCCTGACCACCCGTCCTGGGCCTTGGCCTGTTCTAGCTGCCACCCTTCAGGCCACCCGACCCTTTCTTCCCAATCCACACAAAAGACCCAGCCAGAGGTGCCCCTTGACCATGCCTGCTCTGTGGCCTAAGCAATAAAGCCTGCCCTGCCTACCACAGACAGTGACTTTTGGCCTTAGGCTCCTGCCAGTTGAAAGCTGAGTGACACCCCAGACTCAGTTAGGAGAGGACGTGTGGCCAGCCTTGGCTTGGGTTGCCATGCTGGCTCCCCTCGCTGGCATTTCCAGGCTTGCCAGATACTAACCAATGCATCGCCAGTAACACTGCATGTTCATATCGTGAGTTAAAGAGCAAAACAAGCAAAGACACATGGGCAAACGAGCAATGGGAGAAGAGAGGGCACACAGGGAGACGAGATGTGTAGCCAGTGAAGGAATGCTGGGAGTGTTGCAAGTGAAAATTCAAGAAGTTTAGGGTTTAACTGCTTCTCATGTAACATTACTCTGCTTCAGAAATGTTTTGTATTTTGATAGAAATAAACATTTGCTAAAAAAAGTTCATTTTCTAACTTTTATTTATACTTAGGAGGTCATTTCTGGTGGTATCTACTCTCACCTCTGGCTTTTGGTCCTCCTGATTGACCCCAGATTTTACTTATGGCTCAATAAGATTGTGGAAGGATTTAAGGCTAGAGATGAAGGAAGTTCTCTTTATTCACTGAGCAGACGTGCCGAGGGCCAGTCACGTGCATCACCGTTCCACTCACTCAGGATCTATCACGAGTGAGCAGGCAAGGCCTCTGTCCTTCCAGGAGACAGACAGCAAACAATGGTAGTGCTGAGGAAATCACACCCTGTAAAATATGATGTATTAGGTTGGTGCAAAAGTAATTGCAGTTTTGCATTATTGAAATTTGCCATTTGATATTGGAATACGTTCTTAAATGTGATTATGTTATACATCATTTTAATGCACATTTCTCGCTTTATGTTTTTTGATAATGACATTTCTTGCTGTTTATATTTTATACATGTTTTATACTATGGAAATGATGTTAGACAAAAAGCAAATTTGAGCGATTTTCTTATTTGAGTTCACAATGGGTCTTAAAGCAGTGGAGACAACTTGCAACATCAACAACCCATTTGGCCTAGGAATGGCTAATGAAATACAGTGGTGATTCAAGACATTTTCAAAGGAGACAAGAGCCTTAAAGATGAGGAGCATAGTGGGTGGCAGTCTGAAGTTGACAATAACCAGCTGAGAGCCATCAACTTAGCTGATCCCTTACAACTACATGAGAAGTTGCTGAAGAACTCAATGTCGGCCATTCTATAGATGTTTGGCATGTGAGTTCAGTTCAGTTCAGTTCAGTCGCTCAGTCGTGTCTGACCCTTTGCGACCCCATGAATCGCAGCATGCCGGGCCTCCCTGTCCATCACCAACTCCTGGAGTTCACTCAGACTCACGTCCATTGAGTCCGTGATGCCATCCAGCCATCTCATCCTCGGTCGTCCGCTTCTCCTCCTGCCCCCAATCCCTCCCAGCATCAGGGTCTTTTCCAATGAGTCAACTCTTCGCATGAGGTGGCCAAAGTACTGGAGCTTCAGTTTTAGCATCATTCCTTCCAAAGAAATCCCAGGGCTGATCTTCAGAATGGACTGGTTGGATCTCCTTGCAGTCCAAGGGACTCTCAAGAGTCTTCTCCAACACCACAGTTCAAAAGCATCAATTCTTCGGCACTCAGCCTTCTTCACAGTCCAACTCTCACATCCATACATGACCACAGGAAGAACCATAGCCTTGATTAGACGGACCTTAGTTGGCAAAGTAATGTCTCTGCTTTTGAATATACTGTCTAGGTTGGTCATAACTTTTCTTCCAAGGAATAAGCGTCTTTTAATTTCATGGCTGCAGTCACCATCTGCAGTGATTTTGGAGCCCCCCAAAATGAAGTCTGACACTGTTTCTACTGTTTCCCCATCTATTTCCCATGAAGTGATGGGACCAGATGCCATGATCTTCGTTTTCTGAATGTTGAGCTTTAAGCCAACTTTTTCACTCTCCTCTTTCACTTTCAACAAGAGGCTTTTTAGCTCCTCTTCACTTTCTGCCATCAGGGTGGTGTCATCTGCATATCTGAGGTTATTGATATTTCTCCCAGCAATCTTGATTCCAGCATGTGTTTCTTCCAGTCCAGCGTTTCTCATGATGTACTCTGCATATAAGCAGGTTGGAAAGGTAAAAAAGCTCAATTAGTGGATGCCTTATGAACTGACTGAAATTTTTTTTTAAAATAGTCATTTCGAGTGTCTTCTCATTGTATGCAACAATCATTTCTCGATGGGATTGTGACATGCAGCAAAAAGTGGGTTTTATATGACAACCAGTAGTATGAAAGAAGGTCCAAAGCACTTCCCGAAGCTAAACTTCTACCAAGAAAGGTCATAGTCACTGTTCGGTGATCTGTTGCCAGTCTGATCCACTGTAGCTTTCTGAATCCTGACAAAACTATTATATCTGATGAGTATACTCAGCAAATTCATGAGATGCACCGACAACTGCGGTGCCTGCAGCCAGCATTAGTCAACAGAAAAGGCCCAGTTCTTCTCCACAATAATGCCTGACCGCATGTCATACAACCCACGTTTCAAAAGTTGAATGAATTGGGCTATGAGGTTTTGCCTCATCTACTGAATTCACTGATCTCTTGCCAACTGACTACCTCTTCTTCAAGCATCTTGAAAACTTTTTTGCAGCAAAAACGCTTCCACAACCAGCAGGATGCATAAAATGCTTTCTAAGAGTTTGTTGAATCCCAAAGCACAGATTTTTATGCTATAGGAGTAAACAAATGTATTTCTTGTCGGCAGTTGTTTTGATTGTAGTGGTTCCTATTTTGATTAATGAAGACGTGTTTGAGCCTAGTTATAATGATGTAAAATTCACACTCTGAAATTGCAATTACTTTTGTACTGACCTAATAGAATAAGATAGTAGGAGTTTGGGGAAGAAACTTAGGCAGGGTGAGGGGCAGGTGGAGTGAGAAGGCAGTGTTGGCTGCAGTTTCAGTCACTGCTGGGGGCCTCACAAAGAGAAGTCAGCCCCTGAGCAAAAGGTGAGTGGGCCACTTACAAAGTTCTTTAACTTGTAGACTTTTCACAGCACTTGAAATCTTAAAGAGCTGGGAGAAGATATGCTGACTCTTCGGTTAGATGATGAAGACAAGTTCTCGGGCTTGGCTCCATCTGTCCAAGTGGGTCCTAGCCTCACAAGCAGGCCTGTGGCGACATTTCATATGAGTCAGTGGTACAGCAACTGCGCTGTGCTAACCCCAGGGGGGCCGTCATCTGGGTGGACCCAAGGGACCTGAGTGCTGAGACCAGCACACCTTCCTCCCTGGCTGTACCGCACTGCACCCTGCTTCTGTGCAGCCTTGCTTCCTTGCGGTCTGCCTCAGCAGTACTCTGCTCATGTACCAGCTCAGACTACGCTTGCTTTTCGTTTCCTTTGGTCTTCAGGTGGAGTGCAAGTACCAACATGCATTTCTGTGTACGCTCATGGCTCCAAGTGGAGAAAGCAGCTGCACCACCAGCCCAACAAAAACAGAAACAGGGCCAGCTACAAATTTAAACAGATAAGCAGTCTCCATATAAAATGTCCTAGGAGCCAGGCTGTGGGGCTGTTGTGCCAGCAGCATACCTCCCAGCGTCTGTCTGGCTTGCTTTGCCTCAGTGAACTGGCTCCATTCTCCTAGTTTCCATTTCCTGTTTCCTTGATCCTTTTTGAGTCGAATGAAAATACACATATATTTTTTGATGTTTCATGCACTCTGGTCTTAATTCTTAAAAGCAGGTACTTGGAGTGTTTTGTAGTCTCTTGTTTTCACACAAATAAGAATGCCAACCCTTCAAACTCCCTGACAACAAGCTGTAAACTGGGACCCCTGGATTTTGTGTGGCTGAGGATATGGACATAAATGAACCTTTCTGGCTAGATCTGTCAGCTCTGTGGCAAAGCTGAGTTAAAAAAAAATTAACTGGTGAGGAGAAATAAATAGTTTCAGTCAGGAGCCTCTTCTCTGTATTAAACTGTTGTTTAAAGGCCCTTCGTCTATTTTAAAATTGTCCCTAACTTCATGCTAACCCAGTGCTCCATACTTCAGAACATTCTTCCGTGTGCATTTCATTTGGTACCCATGGTGACCTTAGGGATTAAGTAAGGTGCTTGTTTTCTCTTTTTTAGAGACAGGAATGGGCTGTGAGACCTGGTAGAATCAACCAATGTCCCTTCTTTCCTCCCCACTTCCTCTCTCCCCTTGCCCACTGCCTCTGTTATCCCTCAGTCCCTCCTCCCTCCTTTTCACACCCCTCTTTCTTCCCCAAAGGATTAAGGCAGCAAGAAATGACCTTAAAGAAGGTGCCTCAGTCTCGAGTCCTCGTCTGGTACTTTTCCCTCAGTCTACCTTTCAGATGGACCATGACCCTGTCCCAGGATACCTGTCCCTCTGGTCAGGGCGCCTTGGACCCTTGGTCTACAAACATGGTGTCAAGGAAGGATTTCAAGATGGCTTGGTCTCTTTCAGCTGGGGGCGGTGGGCAGGATCCTTTCTCTAGGGCTTTGAAATCCTAGAGCATTGTTTTTCTCCTTGACGTCGCAGCCCCAGCCCATAAACCACCAGCATTTACAATGTACTCTCCATTAGTAACTGATGAATATCAGCAAACTGTTCAACCTTCCTGAGGGAGCTGGTCCTACCAGGTTCCCTCTTTCAGAAATATGGGCCTTGGGGGTGGGGGGAGGCACACAGGTTGAAACGTCAGGAGTCAGGGGTGCTGCGTGGTCCCCAAGACCCCTCTTGGGTATAGGTTGAGTCACAGGTTCTGAAGTTCAGCCACTGGCCACTCCAAGAAGAGAGAGGATGCTCTCTCCTGCCAAGACAAGCTCTCGGAGCCCTTGCTTTGCAGGGCAGCACTTTCCTCCCACCTGCATAGAGAGGGGAGAAGGCAATGGCAACCTACTTTGGTATTCTTGCCTGGAAAAATCCCATGGATGGAGGAGGCTGGTAGAATACAGTCCATGGGGTCTCGAAGAGTCGGACATGACTGAGCAACTTCACTTTCACTTTTCACTTTCATGCATTGGAGAAGGAAATGGCAACCCACTCCAGTGTCCTTGCCTGGAGAATCCCAGGGATGGAGGAGTCTGGTGGGCTGCTGTCTGTGGGGTCGCACAGAGTCGGACACAACTGAAGCGACTTAGCAGCAGCAGCAGCGGCACAGAGAGGAGCAGGATGTGCCTGGGCACTGACACGGGGCAGGCCTTCTGCACAGGACCCTCCCTAGCTGCAGAGGCCTGGGGGATGGTGCTCAGGCGACATGCTGCCCCTTGGGAGGGTGTGCTGGCAGTAACCAGTCCTCTTGAGAAGAAGAGGCACGCAGCTCCTGTTTGTCCTGTTTGGGGCCTGAGTTGCCAACCTGAAGGCAGCAGGAGTATCGCCTCTTATGTGCACTTGGCACTCTGTTACACTTGCTCACGTTGTGTCCGCCTCACTAGTGTGTAAACTCCTTGGGGTCTGGGCCCGTCTGTCCTATTCACTGTCAGAACCCGAGTGCCTATCACAAAAGTGCAACTTACTGAAAACTTAATGAAAGAATGAATGACTACTCGGAAAACACCTGTTCTGTTTGGCATTGTCAGATGAGGAGGTTATTCGTAACCTTGGTATGAGCAGCATCAATGGAACAACGGAACAGACTCTAGGCTGGAGTACGGTGAGGCAAGGGGGAGTGAGCAATCAGAGACACGGTCTACAGGCAACACTTTCGAGAAGCCTAGTGTCCTAAAGTATAGGACGTTTGTGAGTAATAAGGCCAACAGATGGTGCCTAACTGTTTGGTGCCTGGCCCTTGGATGATTTAGGGTGAGGAATAATGGCCTGGAGTGTGACGGCCTGATAAAGGAGGTGGTGGGGTGTAGACCCTGGATCAGTTGGCCTGAGTTTGAAAAGTGCACTTGTGGGCAAGTTATCTGCTCTCTCTGGGAAGTGGTTGATCCTCAGAGGGGCAGTCCCTCCAGGGTCAGCAAGGCTCCAGATGTCAAAGCATCAGAACACAGATTTGAGATGCTCAGTTAATCACAGGCCGATAAATACAAAGCAAAATACACCAAGCACACAATAGCTTCTTGAAAACTAAAGATACAGAGAAAAATCTTTAAAAGTTCAGGGGAAAAAATCATCATCTTCAAAGAAACAACAATAAGATTTATGACAATCTTTCCCACATGACAATGGAAGACAGAAGACAGTGGAGATATCTTTAAAGTGCTGAAAGGAACAGTCAGCCTTTAAATGAACAATGAAATAATTTAAGTATGTGACCTAACATAAAACAAGACAGGATAGGAAAGAACAGATTGTGTAAATAGAAAAATGTTAATCTTAAAACTATCTAAAATGTATTAGTAATTACATTGATTTAAAATGGACCAAATAATCCAGTTAATAGACAAACATTGTCAGACTGGATAAAAACCCAGAACTGTATACCATTTCAGTTCAGTTCAGTTCAGTCGCTTAGTTGTGTCCGACCCTTTGCAACCCCATGAATCATAGTACGCCAGGCCTCCCTGTTCATCACCATCTCTGGGAGTTCACTCAAACTCATGTCCATTGAGTCGGTGATGCCATCCAGCCATCTCATCCTCTGTCGACCCCTTCTCCTCCTGCCCCCCCAGTTCCTCCCATCATCAAGGTCTTTTCCAATGAGTCAACTCTTCACATGAGGTGGCCAAATTATTGGAGTTTCAGCTTTAGCATCAGTCCTTCCAATGAACACCCAGGACTGGTCTCCTTTAGGATGGACTGGTTGGATCTCCTTGCAGTCCAAGGGACTCTCAAGAGTCTTCTCCAACACCACAGTTCAAAAGCATCAATTCTTTGGCACTGAGCTTTCTTCACAGTCCAACTCTCACATCCATACATGATACTGGAAAAACCATAGCCTTGACTAGACAGAACTTTGTTGGCAAAGTAATATCTCTGCTTTTCAATATGCTATCTAGGTTGGTCATAACTTTCCTTCCAAGGAGTAAGCGTCTTTTAATTTCATGGCTGCAATCACCATCTGCAGTTATTTTGGAGCCCCCCAAAATAAAGTCTAACACTTTTTTCACTGTTTCCCCATCTATTTCCCATGAAGTGATGGGACCAGATACCATGATCTTAGTTTTCTGAATGTTGAGCTTTAAGCCAATTTTTTCACTCTCCTCCTTCACTTTCATCAAGGGGCTCTGTAGTTCCTCTTCACTTTCTGCCATAAGGGTGGTGTCATCTGCATATCTGAGGTTATTGATATTTCTCCCACCAATCTTGATTCCAGCTTGTGCTTCTTCCAGCCCAGCGTTTCTCATGATGTACTCTGCATAGAAGTTAAATAAGCAGGGTCACAATATACAGCCTTGATGTATACCCTTTGCTGCTGCTGCTGCTAAGTCGCTTCAGTCGTGTCCGACTCTGTGAGACCCCATAGACGGTAGCCCACCAGGCTCCCCTGTCTCTGGGATTCTCCAGGCAAGAACATTGGAGTGGGTTGCCATTTCCTTCTCCAATGCATGAAAGTGAGAAGTGAAAGTGAAGTCACTCAGTCGTGTCTGACTCTTAGCGACCCCATGGACTGCAGCCCACCAGGCTCCTCTGTCCATGGCATTTTCCAGGCAAGAGTACTGGAGTGGGGTGCCATTGCCTTCTCTGTAATGTATACCCTTTAGAGGAGCATATTATACAAATAAAGAGATGGGAAATAATAACATTTAAAAATATATACCACATTAAGTCTTAACAAAAAAGAGAGCTGCTATAGTCATATTAAATTAGAGTCAACTTTAAGGTTTTGCTCAGTAGGGCTTTTGTTCAGTAGGGCTATTTAATGTTGATCAATAACAGTTTACTTTGGCCACTTGATGTGAACAGGTGACTCATTTGAAAAGACCTTAATGCTGGGAAAGGTTGAAGGCAGAAGGAGAAGAGGGCAACAGAAGATTAGATGGCTGGATGACATCACCAATTCAATGGACATGAACTTGGGCAAACTCCAGGAGCTGGTGAGGGATAGGGAAGCCTGGCATGCAGCAATTCATGGGGTTGCAAAGAGTTGGACACAACTTAGCGACTGAACAACAACAACACACCAATGTTAAATTTGTATGTACTTAATAGCATGCTTTCCAAAATTTATGAAGTGGAAATTGACAGAGCTAAAAGAAAAAATAGAGAAATACGCAATCATAGTTTCGGGTTTTAGCATTTTTTCTTCAGTAACTTATATAACAAATAAGGAAAAATTACTAAAGATACTACTAAATTCCTACAGGGAACAACATGCCCAATCAACTTGAACTGACTGACATATGTAGACCTCTATACTCACCATCTGCAGCGTGCTTATTCTTTAAATGCTGCCAAAACAGACTATACACTGGGCGAGAACACCAACCTCAGTTCATCTCAAAGGAGAAAGCCCGAGTAGTTTTCTACTGACTACAGTAGAATTAAATTATAAATTAATAATTAGAATATCTCCAAAAGGTTTTCAGTTAAGAAATACAATTCTACATGAGGTCAAAGAAGAAACCGTGATGTAAGAAAATGCTTTGGGTTGGATGATACTGAAAATATCATTATTGTCAGAACTAAAGCAAAGTTCTGAGGACAATTTTTAGTTCTGAATGTATATATGAGCAAAGGAAAATCGTTGACAATCAGTGATAATGTCATCTGAAAAAATTAAACTACATCCAAAGAACATAGAAGGAAAGAATAATGGTAGACATTATCAAGATAATGATAATGTCATGTGTGTGTCATGAGGGTGACATCCACATGACAATCAACAAAGGATAGTCATGTGAAAAGATTAATAATATTGACAAACCTCCAGAAAAACTACTGAAGATAAAAACACGAAAGTCATATATTAACATTCTCAGAAACAAATAAGTAGAATCACATCAAATTCTACAAACATTAGAAAGGTATCAAAAGGTGTGAACACCTTTGTGCCAATAATTTTGACTACTTAGGTAAAATGGATACATTCCTTGATAAATATAATATTTAAACTTACACAGAAGAAAAGCAAATCTGAATAATTCTCTATGTATTTTAAGAAGTTAGCTCTACTTTAAAAATATCCAATAAAGAAAACTAAATGGATTCATAGTTGAATTTCTCAAAACACATAGGAAGAAATAATATAAATCTTAAATTTATTCTTTCAGAGGATAGAAACAGTCAACACTTCTGAATGATTTTATGTGTTCAGCCTAACATTGATACCAATATCTGACAAGGAAATAAAAAAAAATTATAAGCCAATATCCCTTGTTATCAAAGATGCAAAAGAGCTAATGAGACTACATATATATGAGTGTGTGTGTGTATATATATATATGTATATATATATTATGTGTATGATATATTTATATAAACCCTGAACAACTGGGTTTGTCTCATAATTTCAGTGGTTTCTCTGGTAGCTCAGCTGATAAAGAATCCACCAGCAATGCAGGAGACCCTGGTTTGATTCCTGGGTTGGGAAGATCCCCTGGAGAAGGAAACAGCTACCTACGTCGGTATTCTTGGGCTTCCCTGGTGGCTCAGATGGTGAAGAATCTGCCTGCAATGCGGGGGACCTGGGATTGATCCCTGGGTTGGGAAGATCCCCCTGGAGAAGGGAACAGCTACCCACTCCAGTATTCTTGCCTGGATAATTCCATATAGACAGAGGAGCCTGTCAGACACAACAGAACAACTTTCACTTTTTTCACTTAATATGTGAAAACCAGTCAATATAATTCACTATAATAACAGACTAAAAGAAAGCCCTTCGATCATCTCAATAGATGCAGAGGAAAAGTGGTAAAATTCAACACCTTTTTTGGACAAAAATTCTCAGCAAGCTAGAAATAGAACAAACTATATTTAAGGGAAGCTACTCAAAACTAGTACTTATTTAACAGTGAAATACTGAACACTCTTCTTCTAAGTTTAGAAACAAAGCAAAGATTGTTTATACTATTTCTACTCAACATTTTACTGAAGATACTATCTAGAACAAAAGAGCAAGAATAAGCAACACTCTAATAATTGCAAAGGAAAAAATGATCATTATTCACCTGTGATGTGACTGCATATGTAGAAAATCCAAAAGAATTCAGAAATAATCATTATAAGTAAATTTCAAAGGTTACTGGATACATGGACAATTCAAAACATTTGTTTATTACTGACTAAGCAGTTGAAATAGAATGAAACTGAAATAAGAAATACAGTTGAGGTCTTCCTTGGTGGCTCAGTGGTAAAGAATCCACCTGTCAATGCAGGAGACATGGGTTTGATCCCTGGTCTGGGAAGACCCCACATGCAGTGGGACAGCTAAGCCTGTGTGCCACAGTACTGAGCCTGTGCTTTAGAGCCCAGGAGCCCCAACTACTGAGCCATGTGCTGCTCCTACTGAAGCCTGCACACTCTAGAGCCCGTGTTCTGCAGTGAGAAGCCACTGCAATGAGAAGCCTACACACTGCAACTAGGGAGTAGCCCCTGCTTGCCGCAATAAAAGAAAGCCTGCAGAGCAACAGAAACCCAGCACAGCCATAAATAAATAAATGAAAGGAAATACAGTTGAAAATAGCACTCAATTAAGAACTACCTACAGATAAACCTGGCCTTCCCTGGTGGCTCAGAGGTAAAGAATCCTCCTGCCAATGTAGGAGATGTGGGTTTGATTTCTGGGTTGGGGAGATCTCCTGGAGAAGGAAATAGCAACCCATCCAGTATTCTTGCCTGGGAAATTCCATGGACAAAGGAGCCTGGTGGGCTACAGTCCTTGGGGTCATAGAATCAGACATGACTTAGAGACTAAACAGCGACAATAGATAAATCTAGTGAGATATGCAAACTCTCTGCACTGAAAAGTACAAAAGCACTGTTGGTAGAATGAAAAACTTAAATGGAAAGATACAGCATGTTCAAGAATGGTAATCTCTTTTTAAAAATAGCATTTCTCACTAAGTCGAGCTACAGAATCAATAAAATACTAATCAGAATTCCAGAAGTTTCTTTTTTTGGTAATTCACAATTTGATTCTAAATATGTATATGGAAGTACAAAAGACCTATAGTTGTCAAGATGATAATGAAAAATAATTTAAAAGCAAGAGAATTTCCATAACTAAATATCAAGACCAATGATAAAAATTAAGGAAGGGTGCTACTGATGTCAAAAAAGGAAGACAGATTAATAGAATAGAAAAGAGAACCCAGAAGTAGCTCTACAATGCACTGCCATCTGTTTATGACAAGGCACTATTCCAATTCAGTGGATAAGGATTATCTGAATGAAAAAGATAAATGAATCATTTTCTCAAAGTTAGGAGCTTTTGTTTATTAAGACATAACAAAAATTCAAAGTGTGAGAAGACATTTGTAATATATAAATACAACCAGCAAAAGATTTGCACACAAGTGATTTTCTAGAAATCACTATGGGAGACAGAAAATTCAGTTGTATGCTGGTCAGAAGACTTGTCAAGGCAACTGAAAAAATAAATGCAAATGGCAAATAGACACATGAAAGGCGCTCAACTTGATTAGAGGAATGCAAATGAAAAATATTACCAGCTTGGCAATGATTTATAAAAAGATTAAAATGCTAAGTATTACTGAGTTCATATAAATGAACTGGAAACACTGCTGGAAAACTCTGTCCATGCCTACTAAAACTGAACATACCCATGCTTGTACACAGCAATCTCAAGCTCAGATTACACTTAATAAATACGTACTGAAACATATATGCACCATGAGACAGACCTGCATGTTCTGAGCAGTAGTATTCCTCATATACATAAAATGTCAACTACTCAAATGCCCTTCAGTAGAAGACATGGTACAGTTGACATAACAGGATAATATCCAGAATGTAAATGAATGACCCACTGCATCGCAGAGCAATGAGGGAGACATCCAAACATAAAGTTTAGCAAAATAAGTCACACAAAGCAAAGCACACAGTGAGTGTATAATTTACTTACAGTACCAAAAAAAGAAAAAGAAAAAACCCAGGTAAAACTAACCTACACTAAGAAGTCAGGATAAAGCTTATCTTTATAGGGTGAAAACAGCTGAAGGGAAATGTGAGCAGATTTTTGAGGTTTGGGTAGTGTTATTTTCCTTGAGCTGTATGATATTTGCAGAGATGTGTCAAGACTGTGAAAGTTCTTTACACTTCTACGTAAATTATACTGCAAAATATATATATATATATATATATATATATATATATATTTTTTTTTTACAAATAGGATAGGGTGTCTCTGATCGCAGTTAATTTCCAAGTTCAAAATTAAAATAAAATAAAATGATAATAAAAGACATCACACACCATTGCAACCAAAAAAAAGGCCAGAGTTACAACTTCAGTATTAGACAAACTTTTATTTAGGGACAGAAAAAGGAAATGAGAGAGAAACGAATACTTTTTAATGATGAAGCTTGAACTACACAATGACTATTGAACAATTTTGCACATATTTGTAGACTAACACAAACTGGTCATCCACAAAGACGAATGTATAATGGCCTCTGAAAATTTGCACCTCCATAAAAACAATAAAAAAATGGATAATCAACACTCTCAGAACTCTGGAAATTAACAAGGCTGGCTACAGTAATAAAAATTATATGATATTGCCTTAAGAATAGATATTTTAGTCCAGGGAAACAAAATGGAGATTTCCAAAATAAACCCATACAGCCATGGCCAATTGATTTTTGATAAGTATGGCAATACCAGTCAGTGGGGATAAACAGTCTCTTTAATGGACAGTGTTGGCACAATTAGATATCCACATGCAAAAGAATGACAGTGGGCCCCTTACCTCAACCACATATAAAAATTACCTTAAAATTGATCAATAACCTCAATATAAGAGCTAAAACTATAGAAATTTTGGAAGAAACTTAGGAGTAAATTTTCAAGACTTTACCTTTGGCAATGAATTCTTAGAAATGATATTCAAAGTATGAGTTACAAAAGCAAATATAGGAAAGTTGGACTTTAAAATGGAAAACCTTTGTGCTTTAGAGGACATGACAAGAAGAGTTTTGAAAAGACAATCACAGAATGGGAGAACATTTTTTCAAATAATATGTGTAAAAGGAATTTATATTCTGAATACGTAAGGAAATGTTACACCTCAATAACAAAGAGAGACCACTCAATTAAAACATGGTAAACGGACTTTAGTAAGCACTGATCCAAAGATAAACAAGTGTCTAAATAATACATGGAAAGATGTTCAGTAGAATTAGTCATTAGAAAAATGCAATTCAAAGCTACAATGATATACCAGTTCACTAAGGTATCCATAACAACAAGAATAAATACAAATTTAAGGAAATAAGTGTAAAATAACGTGTTCCTAGCAGGATGCGGAAAAACCGCAACCTTCATTCACTGTTGGTGGGAACATAAAACAGCCACAACTGCAGAAACAGCTCCTAAAATGTATAACGTAGAATCAGAAAACCAGCCAGCAGCTGCACTGCTAAGTATACACCCCAAAGAAGTGTCAGCAGAGACTCAGACATACCAGCGGGAAACGATCGATAACGGTAACTACTGTTGTACAGCCAACAAGAAAAATACTAAATTTGGATGATTCATGTCTTGAACCAAAATATTCTTGAGTCTAGAAACAAAGTACGAGGTAAATAAAACCATAAAATGTGATATAGTCTCAGATTAAAGAACATCCTGCTATGTATATTTCATAACTCAAGAGACATAATAGATCTACAGGACCAAAGAAACCAAAACACCATGAAATAATGAGCTTCGGCGCGGCCAGCCTGCAGGAGGCCCTGAGCAGGAGGACCTGCCCATCCCTGGACCTGTGGCCCTGGGGACCAGCCCTGGGAGCAGGCCAGACCGCTGAGGCCTCTCACATGCCTGGACAAGCGGCTGGCCTGGGAGTGGGAGGGGGGGCAGCAGTCTTGCCATCAACACCTCCCAGCCTCTCCTCAATATGATTAGTCATTAGAGAAGTGCAATTTAAACCACAATGATCACATCCCACCCCCACCTTCATAGTCAGGGATCACACGCAAGGAGCTAGGGTTCCAATCACAGACCCCACCTGAGGGCCAGGCACACTCACCTCTGGCTGTAACTGTCGTCCTGTCATGGAATTACCTGAGGGCCAGGTGTCCTGTCACGGGGCTCCTTGAGGTCATGGAACCACCCCTGATCCAGGGGTCGCTGGGTGCTCGGGTGTCTGACGGCTCCACCTGTTCACCAGAACTTGACCAGTGTCTGGGGTCTGAATTAAGTGGTGGGAGGTACTGTCTGAGTCTCAGGTTTATCTCTGGGCCCAGTTCACAATAGCAAGGGGGTTACAGGTGGCCCCTGGTTTGTATCTGGGTCTGAGTTAGGACTGGGGATGGTTTACGTCTGGGCCCCTGGTTTATATCTGGGCCTGTTTCTGGGCTTGGGTGAGTTTCATGCCTAGGCCTGCTTTATGACATGGGTGTTTGCAGCTGGATCCCAGGTTTACAGCAGAGCTTCAGGTTTATGGCATCGAGGGTATAAGCACTGGAATATTTAGTGTGTCTGAGGTTTCCTGGGTTCCTCCAGGGGTCACCTGTCTCCTATCTCTGGTGGTCCCACCCTCTTGCCCCTGCATACCCACAGGAGGCTATGTGTGTGCTGTGCTGAGTCATGTCTGACTCTTTGAGATCCCATGGACTGTAGCCTGCCAGACTCCTCAGTCCTTGGGATATCTCAGGCAAGAATGAACTGGAGTTTATTTCCTCCTCCAGGGGATTTTCCCAATCCTGGGATCGAACTTGTATCTCCGGCATCTCTTATATTGCAGGCAGATACTTTACCACTGAGCTGGTTTCCTGGGTTCCTCCAGGGGTCACCTGTCTCCTATCTCTGGTGGTCCCACCCTCTTGCCCCTGCATACCCACAGGAGGCTATGTGTGTGCTGTGCTGAGTCATGTCTGACTCTTTGAGATCCCATGGACTGTAGCCTGCCAGACTCCTCAGTCCTTGGGATATCTCAGGCAAGAATGAACTGGAGTTTATTTCCTCCTCCAGGGGATTTTCCCAATCCTGGGATCGAACTTGTATCTCCGGCATCTCTTATATTGCAGGCAGATACTTTACCACTGAGCAATTCAGGAAGCCTGTAATCAGTAGAGAAAGAGTCCTTCAGGGGCTACCAGCTCCACGGTGCAGGAGCCTGGTCTTCCTGGGCAAGAGGGCTCTCACCAT
Organism: Aepyceros melampus; assembly: GCA_006408695.1. Taxonomy (NCBI): domain Eukaryota; kingdom Metazoa; phylum Chordata; class Mammalia; order Artiodactyla; family Bovidae; genus Aepyceros; species Aepyceros melampus. Next base: position 211,847 of record SJXQ01005683.1, read on the forward strand.
GTGGACATAGCCGCCCCTAGAGGGCAAACGTACCGGAGGCTGAAAGTAACACTTTGTGGGGCCCTGGGCAGGCAGGCCCCGTGCTCCCCCTCCCCCCACCTTCCACAGGGCTCCGTAGCACTGTGTGTAGGTGCAATTGATCTTGAGCAGCTAGCCTGCAAAGTGTGTGGGTCCATTCACACTACTGGTTTTCATTAGACATGTTCTGCGGTAACACTGTATGATCCTAACTCATCGCATAACACAGAAAACAAATTTGACTTGGATCACAGGTGTCCATGTGAAAGATTCTAGGAAAAGACGTGAGGTTGTCCTCATGACTTCGAGTAGGGGTGGTTTTCTTAAATGTGAAACGGAAACGTAATATAAAGGGTGAAATTGTTAACAGGGTCTGGGTCCTGAGTAGTTCTGCCTGAGCTGGGCTATTGCAGCTTTCCATGACCTTAACTGCAGGCCATGATGGTACTCAGAGACACCCTGAGTTCGGCTCTGTTCCATCATACTCTTCCTCACCCCAGTCAGTAGGTTAAGGCCCTCTTGCTCTGTTGATTCAGATACACCGAGGAACCCAAGGTGGCCAGGTGATGGTATTAGATACTACTCCCATGGAATCATTGTGTTTCCTGGTAGAAGCTTCTCTCTCTTTGGAACCATGGTCTCTAGACCAGAAGGACATACAATGGTGGGGCCAGGAAGAGAAGCATTTGCTGGTGAGTCACTAGGGGCAGCAGTGAATGGTGCCACTGCCATGTCCAGTTCGTGATTCCTGGACCCCTGAACCCTGATTATAGGAGGAATAATAATACACTGGGTATTGGTATAGGATGAAGAACACTGCCCCAGCCCTGCAAGGTATTTCCACATTGTTGGTGCTATAGTTGAGTCTCCAAAAGGCCAATCTGTTTTTCTAGCAAGTCAGCTGCTACAGGATGGTAGGGAGTGTTGTTGAGATGAGTGCTAGGAGAATAGGCCATAAGGTCCCTTGATCAGAAGCAGTGCTGTGTAGAACATCATGAGAGTACATAAGGCATCTTGTAAGCTCACTGATGGTAGTGTGGCAGAAGCGTTGTGCAGAGGGATGGCAAATCCACATCCAGAGTGAGTGTCTATTCCAGGAAGAGTGAACACTGTCCCTTATGGAACGGAAGTTGGCCCAAGTAATCAGCCTGCTGTTTGGTAGCTGGCTGGCCACACCAGGGGATGGCACCCTGGCAGTGAGTCCATTCTGGTCTGGTAGACTGGGCATCAGCAGTGGCTGTGGCCAGGTTGGCCTTGATGGGTGAAGTCACCTCCATCATTGCTGACAACACCCCTTTGGTCACTAGTCCATTGGGCAATGACAGGGGTGGCTGGGGGAAAAGGCTGACTGGGAGCCACAGAGCAGGTCATCTTATCCTCTAGACTGATAAAATCTTCCTCCATGGAGGTCACCCTTTGGTGAGCAGTCATATAGTACACAAATGTCTTCCTGTGTTTTGCCCATTATGAGAGGCCTGTCCTATACCACTCCCCCAGACCTGCTTGTCACCAATTTTCTAATCATGTTCCTTCCAAGTCCCTGAGCATTCCTCCAAACCACTGGCACAGCCCACGGATGAGTATACAACCACAGGTCTGGCCACTCCTCCTCCGTGCAAAGTGCCCGACCTGGTGTGCTGCTTCCAGTTCTCCCTGGGAGGATTTCCTATTGCCAAGTTCTTCGGGAACATCCCAGAGAGGGCTGCATTGCTGCAGCTGCCCACCTTCAGGCGGTGCCTGCCTGTCATGCAGAACCATGACTCTGTAAATCTGGCCTGTCTTCTCACCCTCTGTCAGCTGAGCATAGAGAGCTCCCTGGGAGGCTGTTGGAGCCGACTGGGAGAGAAGGCAAAGTCCAGGAGTGGGGACCATGGACAAGGGAGCCACGTAACTCTTTTGTGCCTCCAGGGCCTGCCGGGGCCTGTTCTCAATGAAATCACTTCTGTTTGCTGATGGGTGCTGCTATGCATGCCCAGCTCTATGGCTTGGTGGGTCAGAAAACAGCCAGCTCAGGTTCACATGGTAACCTGGTGTCCATGGTTAAGCATTCAGTCTCTCCTGGGGCCCACTAGCAAATCAGAAGCTGTATATCAAAAGGGGAGTAGCTGTCCATAGAGGGAGGCAGAGCTTTTCTCCCAAGTCCTAATGGTCCTCACTGTGACTCACCTGTAGGGACCTCCAGAGGTTCTAAATTGCATACCTGTCCACCACGGATAGTGTGAACACCACTGGACTCCTGGGTTTCATGGCCCAAATGGCCAAGCTACTTTGGTGGTTTTCACTAACAGCCATTGAGAAGAAAGTGCTTGCCAGATAAATTTCTACACATTGGGTGCAAGGGAATGTGTTACTTTATTGACGCAAAGTACATCTGAAACAGCAACAGAGTCAAAGTCTGCTCCTGGTTCAGTTCAGTTCAGTTCAGTTCAGTTCATTTCAGTCGCTCAGTCATGTCTGACTCATTGCGACCCCATGAATTGCAGCATGCCAGGCCTCCCTGTCCATCACCAACTCCCGGAGTTCACTCAAACTCATGTCCATTGAGTCGGTGATGCCTGGTTAAGTCTACAATAATCTACTGCCAACCCCATGATTCATCATCTGTCATCTGCACAGACCAGACAGACAGGTTGAATGGGGATGTGATAGGAATCACTGCTTCTTCACCTTTCAGGTCCTTCAGGGTGGCATTAATCTCTGCAGTTCCCTCAGGAAAATGGTATTGCTTTTGGTTTATTGTTTTTCCTAGTTAGAGACAGTTCTAGTGGCTTCTACCTGAACTTTTCTACTATAATAGCCTTTGCACTGCACATTAGGGAAGAAATTTGGGGATTATGTCTATTGTAATTTCACATTCTTCAAGTAGAGAAATAACCACAAAATGGGTTCAGGGACTCACTGTACCCACTGTGAGATAGATGTGAGCTAACACTCCTTTTGACCATCTGACCTGTGCAAGCCCTGACTCTGACACAGGGCCCACAGTAACTTTTTGGGTCACCTAGAATCAGTATTGTCTTCCCTGCTGGCTCAGACTGTAAAGAATCTGCCTTCAGTGCAAGAGACCTGAGTTTGATCCATTAGTCAGGAAGATCCCCTGAAGTAGGAAATTGCAGTTCACTCTAGTATTCTTGCCTGGAGAATTCCATGGACAGAGGAGCCTGGCAGGCTACAGTCCATGGGGTTGCAAAAAGAATTAGTTTAGAGTCAGTGTCCAGTAATCCCTAAAAAGTTTATCTCCTTTCCCTCTGTGCACAGTTACTCTGATAAAAGGCTGTAAGTCCCTTTGAGGTGGGCTGGGAGAAGGATTAACACCATGCATGTTTTGTGGTGTAGCAGGGGCCTTCCTTAAGGAGATCTGGCCTTTCCCTAATTCAAGGAGTTCTGGATCTGTTCAATTCAATTCAGTTCAGCTCAGTCATGTCCAACTCTTCGTGACCCCATGAATCACAGTACCCCAGGCCTCTCTGTCCATCACCAACTCCTGGAGTTCACTCAGACTCATGTCCATTGAGTCAGTGATGTCATCCAGCCATCTCATCCTCTGCCGTCCCCTTTTCCTCCTGCCCCCAACCCCTCCCAGCATCAGTCTTTTCCAATGAGTCAACTTTTGCATGAGGTGGCCAAAGTACTGGAGTTTCAGCTTTAGCATCATTCACTCCAAAGAAATCTCAGGGTTGATCTCCTTCAGAATGGACTGGTTGGATCTCCTTGCAGTCCAAGGGACTCTCAAGAGTCTTTTCCAATACCACAATTCAAAAGCATCAATTCTTCGGCACTCAGCTTTCTTCACAGTCCAACTCTCACATCCATACATGATACTGGAAAAACCATAGCCTTGACTAGATGGACCTTTGTTGGCAAAGTAATGTCTCTGCTTTTCAATATGCTATCTAGGTTGGTCATAACTTTTCTTTCAAGGAGTAAGCGTCTTTTAATTTCATGGCTGCAATCACCATCTGCAGTGATTTTGGAGCCCCCCAAAATAAAGTCTGACACTGTTTCCACTGTTTCCCAATCTATTTCCCATGAAGTGATGGGGCCAGATACAGTGGCTTAAATCAGAATTGATTAAGGGGCCCATGACTGTTTTTATCATTCAAGTTAGACTTCTGTTCACTTGTCCTAAAATTCTCTCACTTAGGTAGATGAAGCAAGAATTTAGTGAACCGCTCATCTATTTCACTTCTAGGGACACTATGAGCAACTAGCCAACTCCATAGGTCTCTGTAAGTCAGACTTTTTATTACTGCTTTGTCTTCGTTGGAAAAAAACATGTGTATGTAGGTCTTCTGCCCATTTTTTGATTGGGCTGTTTGTCTTTTTTGATATTGAGCCAAGTGGTTTGCGAATATTTTCTCCCATTCTGTGGCTTGTCTTTTCATTTTGTTTATTGGTTTCCTTTGCTATGCAAAAACTTTTGAGTTTCATTAGATTCCATTTGTTTACTTTTGTTTTTATTTCCATTACTCTTAGAGATGGATGCTGCTGCTGCTGCTAAGTCGCTTCAGTCGTGTCCGACTCTGTGCGACCCCATAGATGGCAGCCCACCAGGCTCCCCCATCCCTGGGATTCTCCAGGCAAGAACACTGGAGTGGGTTGCCATTTAAGAAAAAGATATTTGCTGTGATTATATCAAAGAGTGTTCTGCCTATATTTTCCTCTAAGAGTGTTACAGTGTCTGATCTCATATTTAGGTCTTTAATTGATTTTGAATTTATTTTTTTGTGTGGTGTTAAAAGGACTTCCCTGTAGCTCAAATGGTAAAGATTCTGCCTGCAATGCAGGGACTGGGGTTCAATCCCTGTATCAGGAAGATCTTCTGGAGAAGGGAATGGCAATCCACTCTAGTATTCTTGCCTGGAGAATCCCATGGACAGAGGAGTCTGGTGAGCCACAGTCCGTGGGGTTACAAAGAGTTGGACACGACTGAGCGATAACATATTTACTTACTATGGTGTTAAAAAATGTTCTAATTTCAACTTTTTGCATGTAGCTGTTCAGTTTTCCCAGCACCGTTTTTTGAAAAGTCCCCTATCGTATAGTCGTATAGTTTTTTGTCTGTCCCCTATCGTATAGTCGTGCCTTCTGTGACATAGATTACTTGATCATAGATGCATGGGTTAGTTTCTGGGTTATTTATCTTATTCCATTGATCTATATATAGTTCTATTTTTGTGCCAGTACCAAGCTATTTAATGATTATAGTTTTGTAGTATAGTCTGAAGTCAGGGAGCCTGATTTCTCCAGTTCTGTTTTTCTTTTTCAAGATTCCTTTGGCTATTCCTGGTCTTTTGTGTCTCCATACAAATTTTAAGCGTGTTTTTTTTTTTTTTTTCTTTTTTCTTGTTCTCTGAAAGATGCTCTTGGTAATTTGCTGGGGATTGCATTGGATCTTTAGATTGCCTAGGGTAGTATAGTCATTTTCATAATATTGATTCTCTCAATCCAAGAACATGGTATTTCTTTTTGTTTGTGTTATCTTCAATTTCTTTTATCAGCATCTTATAGTTCTCAGAGTACATGCTTTTTGACTCCTTAGGTAGGCTTATTTGTAACTAGGCATTTTATCCTTTTTGATGCAATGGAAAATGGTATTGTTTCTTGAATTTCTCTTTCTGATCTTTTGTTTTTAGTGTAAAGAAATAAACAGTTTCTGTGTGCTAATTTTATAACCTGCAACTTTATCAAATTTATTGATGAGCTCTAGTAGTTTTCTGGTGGCATCTTTAGGATTTTCTATTTATAGTATCATATCATCTGCAAACAGTGACAGTTTCCTTCTTTTTTCCCCTATTTGAATTCCTTATATTTCTCTGATTGCCATAGCTAGGACTTCCAAAACTACATTCAATAAAAGTGGTGAGAGTGGACATCCTTGTCTTGCTCCTGATCTTAGAGGAAATGCTTTCAGCTTTTCACCATTGAGTATGATATTAACTATAGGTTTGCTGTTATATGGCCTTTTTTATGTTGAGACATGTTCCTTGCATGGCCACTTTCTAGAGAGTTCTTATCATAAATAATGCTGAATTCCATCAAAAGCTTTTTCTGCCTCTATTAAGATAATCATATGCTTTTATTCTTCAGTTTGTTGATGTGGTATATCACATTGATTGCTTGCAGATATTGAAAAATCCTTGCATCCTTGGGATAAATCTCATTAGATCATGGTATATAATCCTTTTAATATATTGTTGAATTTGAATTGCTAGTATTTTGTTGAGGATTTTTGTGTCTGTGTTCATCAGTGACAGTGTTCATTACTGTGTTCATCACAGTGTTCATCTGTGATTGTGACTTTGCTGCTAAGTTGTATCTGACTCTTTTGCAAACCCATGGACTGTCTTCAGTGACATTGGCCTGTGATTTTCTTTTTTTGTGGTATCTTTGTCTGGGATTTCTTTGGAAGGAATGATGCTAAAGCTGAAACTCCAGTACTTTGGCCACCTCATGTGAAGAGTTGACTCACTGGAAAAGACTTTGATGCTGGGAGGGATTGGGGGCAGGAGGAGAAGGGGACGACAGAGGATGAGATGGCTGGATGGCATCACTGACTCGATGGACGCGAGTCTGAGTGAACTCCGGGAGTTGGCGAAGGACAGGGAGGCCTGGCGTGCTGCGATTCATGGGATTGCAGAGTCGCACACGACTGAGCGACTGAACTGAACTGAATGAACTGTCTGGTTTTATTATCAGGGTGATAGTGGCTTCATAGCATGAGTTTGGGAATTTTCCTTCCTCTGCAATTTTTGAAAGTATTTCAGAAGGGTTACGTGTAAGCTCTTCTCTAAATGTTTGATAAAGTTGGCCTGTGAAACTATCACGTCCTGGACTTTTGTTTTCTGGGAATGTTTGAAGTCATAATTTAAATTTTAGTACTTGTGATTAGCTTGTCCATATTTTCTATTTCTTCCTGGTTCAGTCTTGGGGGATTGCACCTCTCTAAGAATTTGTTCATTTCTTGCAGATTGTCTGTTGTGTTGGCATACAGTTGCTTGTAATAGTCTCATGATCTTTTGTGTATTTCTGTGCTGTCCGTTGTAACTTCTCCTTTTTCATTTCTAATTTTATTGATTTGAATTCTCTTCCTTTTTTTCTTGATGGATCTGGCTAAAAGTTTGTCAGTTTTGTTTATTTTTTCAGAGTCAGCTTTTAGTTTCATTGATCTTTGCTATTGTTTTCTTTATCTCTATTTCATTTATTTCTGCTCTGATCTTTATGATTTCTTTCCTTCTACCAACTTCAGGGATTTTTTATTCTTATTTTGCTAGTGGCTTTAGGTATGAAAGTGAAGTCGCTCAGTCGTGTCTGACTCCCTGCGACCCCAGGCTCTTCCGTCCATGGGATTTTCCAGGCAAGAATACTAGAATGGGTTGCCATTTCCTTCTCCAGGGATCTTTCCAACCCTGGGATTGAACCCAGGTCTCCCGCATTGAGGGCAGACGCTTTAGGTGTAATGTTAGATTGTTTGAGATTTTTGTTTTGCTTTCTGAGATAAGACTATATTGCTATAAAATTTCCTCTTAGAACTGATTTTACTTCATCCCATAGGTTTCAGATAACTGTTCCTCAAGGTGCAGAACTGTAGCTCCTCTTTGCCTCTGCTGCCCATCCTCTGGTGGATGAAGCTGTCTAAGAGTCTTGTGTAAGCTTCCTGATGGGAGGAAGGTGGGTGGTGGAGGTGGGTCTTGTCCGGTGGCTGGAGGTGGGTCTTGTCCCTCAGGTGGGCAGGGCTGCGCTCTATAAAATTTCAGCTGGCTTGTCTGCTGATGGGTGGGGCTGTGTTCCTACCCTGTTCATTGTTTGGCCTGCAGGCTATTTGGTGGGGCTAATGGCTTCTGCAAGGGCTCATGCCAATGAGTATTTCCTAGAACTGCTGCTTCTAGTGTCCCTCACTGTGGGGTGAGCCACTGCCGGCCCCTGCCTCCCCAGAAGACCCTTCAATACTAGCAGGTAGGTCTGGCCCAGTCTTTCATGGGGTCACTGCTTTTCTCCCCTGGGTCCTGGTACACATGAGACTTGGTGTGCACCTTCCAAGAGTGGAGTCTCTGTTTCCCTCCGTCATGTGAAAGTTCAAAGCCAGACTGTCTGGGGACTCTTCCTTTTGTAGGACCCTCAGGCTGGGAAGCTTGACATGGAACTCAGAATTTTCCCTCCATGGAATAACATCTGTGATATAATCATTTTCCAGTTTGTGGGTTGTCCGCTTGGTAGGTATGGACATTGATTTTATCATGACACCCCTCCTGCTGTCTCATTGTGGCTTCTTCTTTGTCTTTGGATGAAGGATATCTTTTTTTGGTAAGTTCTAGTACTTTTTTTGTCTTATGGTTATTTAGTAGTTAGTTGTGATTTTGGTGTTTTCATAAGAAGTTGTGATTTTGGTGAGCTCATGTTTTTCTACTCCTCCGTCTTGAGCTAATCTTATGTCTAAACGTGAAAAGAGTGACAGTAACAAGTGCTGGCAGAAACATGAAGTAACTGTTATAGGCAGTAGTCGGTACAACCGCCTTGCAGTACTTTTTGTGATATACTGGCACTAAATATATGTAAAGCCTATGGCCAAGCAACTCCACTCTCTGTTAAGTATATGTACAGAAGATTTAGTGCTTATGTCAAACAAATATTCATAGTATAAGAATATTCATAGCAGCATCAGTTTAAAAAGGATCAAACTAGATATAACACCAATGTCCATCAGTTGTAAATTTGTTAATTGTGTTGTAGTGGTAATACAGTGGAGAAGGCAATGGCACCCCACTCCAGTACTCTTGCCTGGAAAATCTCATGGACGGAGGAGCCTGGTGGGCTGCAGTCCATGGGGTTGCTAAGAGTCGGACACGACTGAAGCGACTTAGCAGTAGCAGCAGCAGCAGCAGCAATACACTGGGATACTAGGCAAAACACTTATGGTGATAAATGTCAAAATGCTGGTCTCCTTGTGGGTCTGAGGGCCTGCTGGGGTGCTGGAAGTGTTCTATATCTTGATATGGGTAGTGGTTAAACATATATATATATGTATGTGTGTGTGCGTATATATATATACACGCACTTAAACTTTTTTCTGAGCTGTGAATGTATTTATATATTTTGCTGTGTGCATTTCATAACATAGTTAGTAATAAAATGTGAGAATAGAGTTATGTATCTGTTTCATTTTGGAAACATAAACACAGATGTACAGCCTAGAAATGTATGAAAATCCTTCTGAAGAACAAGGTTGAAGAGACAGGGAAGAAGATGGAACTTCCTTCAGTGTATCTTTTCATGTAGTTTTAATTTTTCTGTAACATTAATGTGTTATGGATTCAAACAGTAAAATTACATCAGTAAGGATGGAGCCAGTTTTTAGGAGGTAGTGGCAGAAACAGAGGTGTTGATGAGTAACTTCATCTTTTGTTTTGCATATTCCCATCTCCCTTGGCATTCAGTTTGGGGTCGTATTACTAGCACTGGCTAAAAAGCTTTAAGAAGCCTTTGGGCTAGAACTGAAGAGGTGGTTTTATTCCTCCGTGTGTTCTCTTCCTTTTCTCTGCAGTCACACAGGTCACATCCTTACAGCATGGGGCCAGAGGACAGATTTACCCTGGATCTCTATGTCGCCACGTGGAGCACAGCTGGCCTGAACTTGTGCTTTGAGAGTGAGAAATAAGCCTCTTTCATTTGGGGGACTTACTTGTTGCTGCAGGATAGCCTAGCATATTCTGATCAATAGAGAAGATGAAAAATTAAGCTGATTTTTTGTGAGTGAGGAGATATAGCGGCTATTTTAGGGAAGTTGGGGAGAGTAAGATACAGGTTTTCTATATTCTTCAGAAGAATGAGAACACTTATAGACTATTAGAGCTAGAAGAAAACTAGAGACATTGTATTCATCGTGAAGACAAAGAAACTGGGACCACAGGGCCTAATGATTGGGCCAAGATCGCGTGACACGTTAGTGGTAGAGACAGGATCACAACCCTCATTTCTGAGGCCTTGAGAATAGTCTCAGGGTTAGGCTACAACTACTTTTGAGAGCCGCTAAATATTTGCTTTAGAATATTCTGAACTTCACTTCCCTGGTAAAGGTTCTTGGTGGGAATCACAGCGATCTGAGCCCCTGTCAGTATTTGCCCCCAGCTCTGCGGTTGTAACACAATCCCTCTTTCATTTCCACTTGACTAACCTTCTGCCTAGCCAGTCTACTTCAGGTGACTTGGGAAAGTCAGGAAATATCCTTCACAAGAATTGGTACTTTCATACCCTATTCCCCTTATTGCTTATTTTTTTTTTTTTTTTTTTTTTTTATCTGAATCACTTGTGTGAACAAAGCAGACACAGAAATAAAGGTAATGTCCTTGTTGAGGGGTGTGCTCCTCCATCTTTTGACATTTTCTGGGTGAATAAGCCCTTTCTCCCCCAGTTTGTAAGAGTAAGGATAAGAAATGCCTATGGCAGGGTTTGAACAAATGTCTAGAGGGCCCAGGTTATTTTGCCACAAATCTCTTTCTGCTTCAGCATTGCTCAAGACTGGGTGACCAGCCAGAAGTCTTCCCCACCCCTCATAATTTCTGCCTATGATTCGGTAACTGCCCCTTGTACCTTCCTCAGGCTCATATCCTGAGTGCCCACACCCGCCTCTCCATTTCTGAGCCATGGCCATCTCTAAGGTGGAAACTTCCAGACCTTTGTTTTCTGTCCCCACTCTGACCCTGGGTATTAAAGGAGGTCATTGTCACATCATCACTGGCCAGCCAATCAGGTAGGCACCTCCCTCCGGAACCTCCTTGTGCGAGGGTTCTTAGGCTGCTTCGATGGAAGGAGGGAGCCACGAAGGAGGCCTGGCATAAGTGCAGAGATGATAATCACAACATGGATTGTGTACATCCTCGCTCGGAAAGGTGCCAGGCTCCCCTTCCCACCCAAAGTCAGCTCGGTGAGTGGGGCTGGTGTCTGCTAGGTGGAGAGTATCTCAGCTACCATCTCTGCTCTGAGCCCTGGAACTTCTGGAGAGGAGAGTTCCGTTAGATGTGGATAGTGGAGCAGGGGTGGGTCTCTCCATATTCTGAGGGCATTGATTTACGACTTTGTTACAGGATGTGGAAGTTACGGAGAGTGAGGCTGTGTCTGTAGTACAGCACTGGTTGAAAAAGGTAAGGTTCCTCTGGGACCCAGATTGTAGAGAGCTGGACTTCTCTCTCCATAGAACCAGGAAACCCAAGGTCATTGCCCACCAGCCTGCCTGGAGCTGCATCTGATTCATTGCATGTTTGGGAGCACCTAGTCTGTCTCCTCACTAGAGATGCTCCGGTGTCACCACCGGCCCCACCGTGCTTCTCAAGCGTGGAGTGGAGGGGGATCAGATGGGTGACCCCTACTGCAGGATTTCTCAGGAGGACCTTGGTTAGGGCCCATGACTTACTGAGTCCCTGGAATTCCACGGGAAGGTAGCAGCAGACGGCTTAGTGTCAGAACTGTGCAATAGTGCATGTGTAGGGATATGCATGTGTATGCTATGATAGGGAAGAATAAAAAGGAAAAGGAAGAGGAGGGGAACTGGGGAGCAGATGAGTGAAGGAAATCATCCTCTGAAGGAAATCACTCACCTTTCAGACTGAAGAAGAGGCTTCCCAGGACATAAAGGAGAAGATGTCCACCAACTTCCCTCCCACACAAGGCCAAGATGTACATGTGACTAGAGACGTGGTAATGGAGCCTGTTAGCCACCCATCCTGGAGGACTGGGGGCGGGGAAGGGGAGGTGGGCCTAACGCAAGGGTCCTGGGCTAGTGGGTGGAGCTGTCCAGCCTGGGCTGTACCCTGGCCACGGCGTCCTTGCTGGGCAGTAACCCCTGGATGCCACTGAATTTCCTAGGTGAAGCACCACCTCTCAAAGTCTGGTTTGTTAGCAAACCAGAGTCAAGAGGTCCTGGAGGAGAGAACAAGAATCCAGTTCATAAGATGGAGGTAAAGCATCTCTTTTCCCAGAGCCAGACTGTAGGGTGGGCGAAGCAGAGAAGGCACAAGCCCCCTCTCTGGGATTCCTGGTTGACACAAACCCAAGTCTGTTCTTCTCTAGAGGTGTTGACTCCTTTGGCTGAGAAGTTTTGCATCCTGCCTTTGGGGTCTTAAGGGATTGTATTTGCTGTCTTGAAAGCCCAGCTCATCCCTAAAATTTGAAATAACTGGAGGGGTTGGAAAATGGCTTGCTTACCATCTCTTAACTGCTTCTGAATACATTTTAGACTTCTGTTATTTTTGCACTTGATTTGTTCAGAAGTGGCTGCACTTTAAAGAGCAAAAAGAAAACAAGATCTTAAAATGCAGAAGCTGAAATCCTCCTGTTGGCCAGAGGTGAGAGGAGGTTTCTCAGGCCGAGGCTGGAGTCCTGAGCTCCACGCAGCTGCACAGCCTGTGGCCACCTTCCTGGCTCCCCACCTTCCTGTTCTGCAGAGGCTAAGACTCCAGGCAAGGGAGCCTGAGGCCTGGAATGGGCTCACCCCCTCAGCACACGCTTCCCTGTTTCCTTCTCAGATGTGCGTTCGCTTGGGCCTCCTCTCCTGGGAGAATCCTTGTGGCATTCCGCTGGCCTTCCCCCTCTCATCTCTGCACTCAGCTTCCTTCCTGTGCCCCCACTGCCAGCTTTGCTCTCTCCTATCAAGAAAGATACAATTCTCAAGAAATGTGTTTTTGCGTCCGATCCATCAGGATGCTGTTTTCCTGTGTTTGCCCCTTCTAGTGGTATTAGCATTTTAAAAGAGGATTCAGATGCTCAAGAACTGCATTAAGAGGAAGGGTCTAATTTGAGACCTCCCTAGGAAAGGAGGGAAACCTGCCAAGGTGGCCCAAATCATGAACGTTGATAACTGCCCCCCAGCCACTGCCCTCCACGTGGGATGCTTGTCTGGCTGCGCCGCCAGCTCTAGCTGCTGTCGTTCCTTGGTTTGGATAGTATGAATATCATCCTCTGGTATTTTTTAGACCTTGGCTGCATAGCGTAAGTAGGTTAAAGCTCTGGAGACATGGGACAGGAATCAGTCAATTATCCACATAGATGTTTTCCACTCTGGATAGTCTATGGAGATTTTAAACCAGTAAACACAGCCTGGTTCCCCCTCTGATCCTCCTATCAGTTTTATTAAGTACATGCTCAGGGTTGCATATCCCTTTATTAAGCACCACTGAATGTGCACTTATGTGACAGGTGTGTATTGGCCACCTGATGCTTGCTAGGCTTTCTGGAAGACAGAACAGCATAAACGAAGTCCCCATTTGAAAGGCTACACAGGATGTGGGTGGAGAAACCTCTGAGCACTGAAGGACATGTTGGGGACTCCACCGGAATCACCTGTGAGGGTACAGGGCAGGGCTGCACCACTCGGCTTTGCTGGGCTGGTCATCTGGGCTGACCCGTGGCTGGGCAAGGACTGGACACACAGGGGCCAGGTGAGGCCTCCCACAAAGGCAAGAGCCTGGCAACTTGGCCAACCCCGTCTGGCCCCTGTGGCCCCTTCTTCTCTGAGGCATCCCCTGGCCCCTCTGTCCTCTCTCTGTCTCCCTGGGCACTGGATAGCTTCATTGTGTCTGAGCCATATTTCAGAGCACATTTGGGTTGTGGTCCTCATAAGCGGTATCAACACTGAACTCACACAGAAAACCCCAAACCTAGAACAAAGCAGACCCAGAAGGCACTGTAAAGAATGGAGAGTCCACAAAAGAGACACAGATGTAAAGAACAGACTTTTGGACTCTGTGGGAGAGGACAAGGGTGGGATGAGAGAGAATAGCACTGAAACATGTATATTACCATATGTGAAATAGATGACCAGTCCAAATTTGATGCATAAGCAGGGCACTCAAAGCTGGTGCACTGGGACAACCCCGAGGGATGGGATGGGGAGGTAGGTGGGAGAGGGGCTCAGGATTGGGGACACATGTACACCCATGGCTGATTCCTGTCAATGTATGGCAAAACCCACAATATTCAAAAGTAATTAGCCTCCAATTAAAAAAAAAGAATGGGGGAGTCTAAAGGGTACAGGAATGGGGCTCCAGTGGGCAAGCTGCTTTTGCTGGAGTGGAGGGTCTGTGGGGGTCTGTGGGGGTCTGTGAGGTGTGGAGTTGGGAAGGGCGCAAAGTGAACAGTGGTGAGAAGGGCAAATCCAGACGGCGAAATAAGACAAAAACAGCATCAAAGAGGAGCCTGCAGCCTCTCTGTGAAAGAATGCTCTGGCAGGGTCTCTGAACCATGGTGAATATACTCACTGCTGATCATAGGGAGCTGGTAGGTGAGTGGGAGAGGAATTCAGAAGGGGCAAATCCTCAGCTTCAAGACCTCTGACCCACTGTGTAACTCTGGCAAAGGCGCTTAACTTCTCTGTCTCCTTGACTCTTCTTAGGAACATTACTACCTGCCTAGGATTACTGGGGGGCTCAGGGGTACTTGTTTAGTCAAAAGGATGCTTCTTGGTACTGATACAAGGAGAGTGGAGGACCAGCTGTAAAGCTCATGGGGACAGTCAGAACTGTGGCCCATGGGATTCCACCTCTGGTGGTTCCACAGTGACTGGTTAGTGGAAAAGGAACCTGGGAACCCCAATGCTTGACGATGTTTTGCAGCCATACTCGAATCTTCCAAGTGCCGAGCGAGGCAAGAAATGAAGCCATGCGAGATCGGATAGAGCAGGTGAGACGAAGGTAAGTGTTAGGAACGAAGTGATTTGTGTTCTAACTGGGGGCAGGTGGGTAGGGGGCTGCTGGTCTCTCTGTGGGTCTCCCTCTGCCCCAACCCTGGGCCTGGCTAAGCCTAGGATCCTTCTGGACTGAGTGCCTCTTCCCAGGACTCAGCTCCAGGGCCAGGCTCGGGCGCTGTGGTCTGTGCTTGGGGGCCTCTGTGGCCCTTCCATCTCCCTTGCCTCTCCTCTCCTCTGTCCCCTGCAGCATATGCCATCTTTCAGATGAGATCTCTCAGGAGCTTCACAACAGAAATTCCTACTCCGAGTGCTGAGAGCAGCAGGTGGGAGAGCCGACAGGGGAGGGGTGGGGCAGAGAGGACAGCTCCCAGGCTGGGTGGGGGCTTGAGAATACCAGCAAGGGGTTGCACCAGGGCCAGCGGGGTCTGGGAGAAGGCAGCTGCCTGAGGCTCCTGCCAGGCCTATCAGATTTCTGGAAGAGCTTAGAGTCTAGGTCAGATCTGTGTCTCTGACTCTTCACTGGTGTCACAGAGCAGTGCTCCTCCATTGCCCACAGGCCAAGAGGTCTCAGGGCCTTGTAGTCGAGACCAAGGTGGGGCCTGCAGTTTTGAGTTGCTGGCACTCCTGAGCGTGGCTGTGGTTGGGCTGCTGACCCCACTTTGAGTCACAAGTTCACACAGCCCCAGAGCGGGAGCAAGGGTGCACCGGTTTTGGCTCAGCCACCGATTAGGGCCATGACTTTGGGTCACGTGAGCTCTTGGCCTGCACATGGCAGGTACCAGTGGTCACGGCAGTGGTTGCTTGTGCAGCTCTGGATGGTGGTGGGCCACTGACTGGCGATGCCTCTCCAGGAGCCATCTGTCCAGAAAAGGTTGCTGCACCCCTGCCAGGCAGGGACTGTTGGGGTGACCACCTGCATGCTTAGAGGAGGGCCATGGAGGTGTATGTTGGCATTTATTGAGCACTTAATCTATGCCAGCTCCTGCACAAGGCATCTTGTCTGGGTTTCTCATCTGACCCGACTGACCATAGGAGGAGGGCGTGCTGGTGCACTGATAGCTGAGGCAGAGATAAAGCTGCCTTGGGGGCTGACGCTGGCTTTCATCTGGCTCTGGCACAGGCACTTGCTTCATGCCCAGTGCCTCAGTGTCCTGACTTGAGGACATTCCTCGTGGACCATGGCATCCTGCACGTGGAAGTGCAGAGTCAGTGGTTTGCTAATGCCAGTAGCGGCGAGGAGTCAAGGCCTGCAGGGGCCTCTGGAGTCAGGCTCCCATCTCAGCTCTACCTGAGGCCACGGCTGTCCTCCCCATGGGCCTCCCCGCTCCTGTATCCTGCTCTGTGAACGTGGAGCGCGGTGGGCTCAGGAGGCATTGCCAGCCTTGTCCACCACCCTTCCCACATTTCCATGCGCCCCTGGGCATTTCCCTCTTTCCAGGTAGGTGTCCTTCAGGGTCAAGGAGCAGCCTGTGTTGGAAGGATGTCCACCCACCTTGACCTGAGGAGCAACCACACCTGGGCAGTGAGGATCCAGCGGGTGAGCCCTGCCTTGTTACAGTGGCAGCACTGGAACCTTCTTGCTGAACTGCTAATAAAGAGACGTGCTATTTAACCACCACCCCAGCCTCTGGTGTGAGTGCCTTGCTACCGTCCGTTGTTCGGATCTTGAACAGCCATGGGCTTGCCTCTGGGGGCACAGGCTCGCTGCCTTGTGGGGAGACACTGACAGGCCCCCGCCACTGTGTGAAGCAGGGCTTGCTGGGGCTTCTGGAGTATTAGGGGCAGGCTGTGCTGTGGCAGGAGGACTTCCTGGGGGAGGCGCGGCATGTGCGTTTCACTCGAGTATTTCATGTCTTTTTACTCCTTCTCTAGAGCGCGTCCTTTCCTTACGCAGACCCACGCTTCCGGCCTACATCCTCTTCCTCCCTCTGAAGAACTCTTAACATTTCTTGCAAGACAGGTCTGCTGGCAACAGTTTCCTTTGTCTGAGAAAGTATTTCCACTTCATTCTGAAGGATACAGAAGTCAAGGTTTTCTTATCAACACTTCTAATATTTTGCTTTGCTCTGCTCTTGCTAGCATGGCTTCTGAAGGGAAGTTGGATATAATTTTTATCGAGCTTCTTTCTAGGTAAGGTCCCTCCAACTTGGCTGTCAAGATTTTTGTGTGTTTGATTTTCTGCAGTTTGAGTATAATATGTTCAGGGGTAGCTGTTTTGCATTTATCCTGCTTGGTGTTTTGAGCTTTCTGGATTTGCTGTTTGGGGTCTGCCATTAGTTTTGGAAAAATCTCAGCTATTACTTCAAATAATTTTTCTGTTCTTTCTGTTCCTCTCCTGGTTTCCCATTACTCAAACAATGTACCTCTTGTAATTCTCCCGCAGATCTTGGATATCCTCCCTCACTTCTTTTCGCTCTTTCACTTTTTTTTTTTCTCTTTGTCTTTCCATTTGAAAAATTCCTGTTGACATTTCTTAAACCTCACCAACTCTTTCCTTGTCCACGTGCAATCTTCAGGTGAGCCCGTCAAAGACGTTCTTTGTTTCTATTTCAGAGTTTCTTATTTCTGGCATTTCCTGATTCTTTCTTGGGGTTCCCATCTCTCTGCTTACGTTACCCACTTGTTCTGGCTTGGTATCCTTTTCCACTAGAGCCCTCAGCCTGTTTATCAAGGCTGTTCTAAGTTCTCAGTCTGATAATTCCAACTTACCTCCCACGCCTGATGAGTCTGGTTCCGACGCGGGCACTGTCTCTTCAGACGTGTGTTTCCCTTCTCATCATACCTGTAGCTTGCTGCTGAAAGCCAGGTTAAGACATTTGAGGCAGACGTGGCTTCAGTGTGAGGCTTTCTGTTTGTCTGGTCAGGAGTCAGACTATGTTTACTCTTTTCGGCAGCTGTGGGGTCAGAGACTATAATTTCCTTTTGTGTCTTTGCTTTTGTCTTTGGGTTTTCCTAGAGATTCTTCCTTACATAGGACCTGACGCTTGGAGCTCTTAGAGCTGCAATCCCCTCTGACTTTACGGGAGCCCTATCGATGTGGTGAGGGCTGAGCAGGGCAGCAAAGGAGCTTCCTGGAATGCTCTGATGAGGTGTCAGTCTCCACTACTCTGTGCCCCTGGCCTGGGACCATCATATGAGTTTCTCAGCTCCTCTTTGGCTCCTGCCTTAGGAGAAGCAGGAAAGCAGGAGGGGGCTACAGCTGAATATTCCTTCCCTCGGTCAGGTAGCCTCTGGAAAAGTATTTTCCTTGAGAGCAGGCTTTTGTTAAGGAAGCAGAATGCTCTAGACATGTTTCAAAATGACTGTTTCTGCCTGCTCTTGCTGGGAGACTGGGGGGAGGCTCCTCTTGTCTTCATGGTGAGAGTCTGGTGGGGTTCCTGCAGGTAAAACTCAGAATGTGCGGGGGTTTCCCTAAGACTGGCCCGCTGGGCTTGTTAACTTGCAAGCCTGTCTACAATGAGTTACCAATAATTCACCAACTGCAGCTGAAGCCTTGCTTTCTGGCCTGGTCCCGGGGTCCTGCTCTGGGGCATTGTGAGTCTCTGTCCACCTATCTGTCTCTCCTAGTTTCAGTCAGCTGTTTGCCCTGTGACCTCAGATCTCCGATGAATTTGGAAAGAGCTGTTGCTCTTTGACTTATGCAGTTTCTTTTTCTTATTGTGAGGACAGTCGAGGACTTCCAAGCTCTTTGTACACAGACCAGAGACTGGAGATCTCCTTGGTGCATTTATCGCGTGGCTAGTAGAATAACGGCCTTCCCTGGGGACTCAATAGGTGAAGAATCTGCCTGCAGTGCTAGGTCCCCTGGAGGAGGAAATGGCTGCCCACTCCAGTATTCTTGCCTGGGAAATCCCATGGACAGAGGAGCCTGGCAGGCTACAGTCCATGGGGTCGCAAGAGTTGGACACCACTGAGTGACTAGACCACCACCACAGCAGAATAACAGCTAGTGTTTGCTGAGTTTCTGCCATGTGCTGGGAACTGTATGCACTTAACCCAGGCAGTGTAGCTCCTCTGCTAGTAGTGGGAGACCGTGTGAGACTGGAGGTGGGTCCTTGACCAGAGTCACTTTGTGGCTGAGCAGGGTGGGGCCCTGGCCTTCTGGCTCCTGGCACCCTTTCTCAGCTGCTTCCTGTGTGGGCCCTGGGCTAGGCTGAGGAACATGAAGAAAACAGGACACCCGTCCCTGTCCTGGTGGAACGGTCATTCTGACAGCGGAGACACGTTTTAGACTGTATCAGTCACAACATTCACAGCCACCATAAAGGAGAAGTATTGTCTTCAATGAGAACTTGCCCTGATCAGAGAGGAGAACTGAGATTTACTTTCAGTTATTTAAAAATCATCACCTCATTTTGCAGATGAAGACCTGGAAGGTCAGAGAGGTTAAGTGGCTTTCCTGGTGCCACCCAGCCATGAGATACAAGGCTAGGATTGGGATCCGGGCCATCTCAGGCCACACCACTGTGCAGTGTGCTGGGGTGAGGAGTGGACGGGGGTGGTGACCCTGACTAGCAGATGCTGAGTGGGC